>CM070824.1:23540579-24008079 GCA_036326025.1 Chrosomus eos | reverse complement strand
GTGAGGGAAAAACTAAATTGAAAACATTGAAACATTGAAACATTGCAAACATTGAAAATGGCACCTGCCCTTTCCACAGACCCGGAGCAATTGATTCCTCAGTGGAAATCTCATCTATCTCAATCACATCAGACATGAAAACGTCACCGCTCCGTCCACACCATTCCCTCTCTAATCGCCCTTTATGCTAATAGAATAATAAACTAGATCTGATCAAATGCCAGCCTTCCCCTCACACTAATGTCTAGTTGTGTCCGATATCTCCATGTGCCATTAACTCTGTGGCAGTGCCTGAAGCTCTGGGCTCATGTTTAACCCTGATCTGATTGTGTTCAGCTGATGGAGATGACTGTGACAGATGCTGTATCGGTCTTATGTCTCAATGTAACTTAGAGATTAACTCAATTAACAGTGTGGAGGTATGAATATTGCTGAATTGCCTCCTGCAGCATCTGTGATTTTCCACTGAGAGTCATTTATTATGTTCAAATTCATGCGTTTTGTTCTAATGAATTAATTTTCTCTGTGTGTGCGCATGTTGCATAACAGTATAAACAAGGCAATGCAATACTGTGAGTACAGCATGTCTAAAGTGCATTGCAGTCAATATATGGTACATATAATACACGGTAGCATAATGAGGGTCCCTACATGCACACCGAAGCATTGAGAACTTTGTAAGTGTACAGACAGTTCAATCAGAAGATACTTTATAAAGACAGTACACTTCGCATATACAGGCAGGAGCCATCTTTGGAAAACTTTCGAACCGGTGTTCGTGGTTTCGACTGGTCGAGACTGTTTTCCAAAGATGGCTCCTGCCTGTATATGCGAAGTGTACTGTCTTTATAAACTATCTTCTTATTAAACTAAACTCTCTGTACACTTACAAAGTTTTCAATGCTTCGGTTTGCATGTATGGACCCTCATTATGCTATTTTGTAAGTGTGGGGCTATTTTGAGCCTTGTTAGTGGTATTAACTGGTGATTTATTCTTACTTGCTCAATGCCCTATATACAAGCGTTATAAGCTAAACAGTTTTTAGAGATAAAACTCCCAGAGAACGGTCGACTCGGTACCAATGTGATATCTCACCCTAGGTTCATTTTGCGCCGGAATTGTCCTTTAAGTGTCCCCAACAAAGCAAGCTAGATGCGACAGTGGCAAGGAACCCAGGCTCCCTCAGGTGACAAAATTGAGAAAAAAACCTTGGGAGAAACTAGGCTCAGTCCGGGGGCCAGTTCTCCTTTGGCCAACAAATGAACATTGTTTGGTTTCATTCCATCACAAGTCAGAAAACAGATTGTGGATTGGTATCATTTGGTAATATTTGATCCAGTTCCTTCTGCTTAAAGATTGGATTCATCACACTGTATGGAGACAAAGCTGGCCATTGGGGTCTGTGCAGAGGACTTGTCTGGTTCAGACAAACTAATATTAGTGTAGATGCTTTTATTCTTGAGTATATCGGATGTTGTGGGAAGTGTTCCTGGTTCCGACCGACCGACTTTATGCAGAAATCCTTTAACGGATTTGAATTTATAGAAATTTGATTATGGTGTATGTGTATGCTAGGTTAAAGAGATGTGTTTTTAATCTAGATTTAAACTGACAGAGTGTGTCTGCCCCCTGAACAACGCTAGGTGGACTGTTCCAGATTTTGGGCGCTAAATAGGAAAAGGACCGATTTTGATATTTTGAGACCCCAATAGACGTGAAGGACTATAATGCGTTAAGAGCTCGCTCAAGTGCTAAAGATCTAAACCATTTAGGGCTTTAAAAGTAATACGATTCAACTTTGCTTTTTAAACCGGAAGAATAAAATAGCTCAGAAAAATTGTAAAATAACCACAACATTTTATTGATGTGCAAACCTGTACATATCTGTTAACATTTCATGACCTTTTACCATGACCTTGCCTTTCTGTTTGCAGTAACACTGTCCTTCCACGTAATGCAAAATACCTTTTGTTTTCTTTCAGCTGTGCCCAATTTTCACTAATTTGTGATATTGAGATAAAAGAAAATTAACTATGATTTCCATGACATCTAAATGTGCTGCTTAATAGGGGTAACCTTGTTGCGAATATCCCCGAATTACTTTCCACAGTGACTGCTAAAAACTTTTCTTTTAAATTATTATTTTGCTCTGTCACAATGAATAGATGATTTTTCAGGTTAAGGCTGTGTATGACTGATCCGTAGCTGCAAGCAGCATGTTTGACTCTTTTAGTAACCAGTGCTTTGTTTCTCCGTTCAGCAATATTTCCATGCGGGTGGAAACGGTCTGAAGAAAACCTTCCTGGAAAAGAGCCCCGATCTCAAGTCCTTGAAATACGCCCTCAGCCTTTACACTCAACCCACAGATGCCTTGATCAAGAAATATATATGCACCCAAACCTCTCAAGGTAAGACCATGTTTGTGCTCCTGGCAGACCTCATCATATATCTCTCTGTCAGGACTGGAGGGAGCGAGAGAGTGGGAGAGAAAGAGAGAGCTAGGTTTACATGCAGTGAAACAGTTATTTGTGTGTGCTGTGCATTTTTATGCTTATTATAGTATAACATTGCAGAGCTTACATGCTCAAGTGTAGATCAAGCACTACTTTTAGGACACATTATATCTATGTAGAAAGTTCCAAATTGGTTACTTATTAGGTTCCATTTCAGTCAGCATGCTGCTTTAGAGGTAGTGTTATTTTAGTATTATTTATATATTATTTTAGTATTTATTGATATTTATCAATATTGAATTAGCTTTTATTTGTATATTTTCATTTAATTTATTTTCAGTTATTTTGTAATGTGCTTTTGTTGTTTTTAATAGTTTAATACAGTTTTTTATATTTCTATTTAGCTTTCATTTATTTCTATTTTACTTTTACTAATTTTAGTACTTAAACTTATTTTAGTTGGTACAGCAACATTTCCCATTTTTACGTTTTATGTTTAAGTTTTTCATCTGTTATTAATTTTATTTCAGTTTGATTTCAATAAACAAAAGCAATATTATTAGTTATAGTCAACAAGAACAACACTATTTGATAGAGGTGTGAACCTACACTGGTCTCACGGTTCGGTTCGATTACGATTATCATGTCATCGATTCGGTTCAATTCGATATCGCAATGCATTGCGATGAACCGCATCCTCAATTTTCAATTTTACTTCAAAAGTGATGTATGCGTGTGCGCGCGCATGAGTGTTCGCCTGTTCGGGAAGTCGCAGTGACAAAAACAGAGACATTCCAGTTTAAAAGCCTGTTTATGCCAGGCTTGTGCACAATTCAGAATTAAATTGAGAATAACTCCTTAATTCCAATTCAATTCTTGAATTTGAATTGAATTTGAATTTATGTCAAAAACAGGATCTAGAATTACAATTCGAATTTGAATTAAAGGAAGCAGAATTGCGATTCAAAACAAATTCTAAGAAATTCATATAGATATTTTAAGTGAAGTGTTTATCAATGAAACTTTACAGTATATTTCAGATATGATTGCATTAAATATTCTATAAATGATATTAGTTTGAACTACTAGTACAGATTACATTAACAGGAAATATTTTCCCCCAGCAATGAATGTTAAAAGCTCTAGTCACAGAACAAATAATTAAGTTTGATTTATTGTAAAGCTCACTGTCTGTGAGTTGCTTTGCAATTACATTGAAATAAACATGAGTTTTCATTTAATGCATCCTGAGAGTGTTTATTTGGTCCAGAAACAGTATAAATTATATATATAAATGAGGCCATAAATGATGTTGAAAATATGTCCACAATGGCCACATTTTAACTAGTTTTTAACCTTGTACGAAGAGAGTCCATGAATGTCAATATCGGACGTGCAGAACACGTCAAAAAAAGACGTCATAAAAACTTTCATTCTGGCTCCTCAGTGGACGTCTTTTCAATGTACGACTTTTGTGACAAAGACGTTGAAAAGACATCTTTTGGACATCGCTAACTGTAATGAAATTATGTTATTGAATTACAAAATCAATGTAATTGTATTTAGTTGTATTACTGAGGTAAAATGTGAAATTGAATTAGTTACTAATCAAATTAAAAGGAAATTGCTTTACATTGATAAAGTAATCCAAATAAAGTAATCCAAACCACATTTATAATGGGTAACTTATAACAGTAAGCAATTACATTTCCAAAGTAACCTTCCTAACGCTGAAAGTATGTGAGATTCAACACATTCTTTCTGTTGTGTGACTGTGTGGAATTTCTTTGAATTGCCATGAATTTAATTCCACTTCCTGTCATTCCAATTCAATTTCCAATTCAACTTCCTGTGGGGGGGGAGTCAATTCAATTCAAATTCCAATTCATGAATTGAATGGAGGCCAATTCTGAAATTCTGAATTTATTTTGATGCAAAAAAGTCTCTTGTTTTATGCTCATTAAAAGAAAATGAAATTGTCAAATCAAGTTTGTTTTAAAGAAATGCTCATTTAAAAGCACTACTCATTCATCAGTGTATAATGTTACCCTGGAGACGCGCGCATCAACCGTCACCGAGTCCGCTGTTGAAGACGATCATCCATTTATAATCACGCGTAACAACACAGAATAATTGTAATTTGACCATCGGGTGCGGAAGGTTGCCATCTGTCCCGGGAAATGTATCCACTCTCCCGGGAGAGTGTCCCGGTTTTCGAAAGGCTAGGTGAATGTATGTTCAAACCGTGTAGCGCGTGCACGGCAGAGAGGGAGAGAGCGAGACCTTGCGTGTGTGTGCCAGTGTGCCTCAAGAAGTGCATGTAACTTGCATGCGCATGTAAGAAGCATATGTAAGAATGTTTAATTACTCGCACTCGCGTCTCGCCTCCCTCTGCCAGTGTATGCTATCGCGACAAAGCACATACGCGATAAATGATGTCACAAAAGCGTCAGTACATTATAACCGGTTATGGTCAATACTGAACCGATACCGAATCGTCCTCGTCTGCATCGCGGTGCATCGTAGAAACGATTAATTTCGACACCCCTACTATTTGAAAGGCAGTTGCTTATGTAGACAGTAAACAGCAAGGCAGCTCACTAGATTTTGGAACAGAGCCACTGTATTCCACAATATAACTTGCATGATGTGACTTTCTATTTCCACTGTGGAAAAATCAACTAAAGCAGTGCTTTTTCTTTTATTACTTCTTCTTAAATCATTATTTGATTGATCTGCCAACAGACAGTAAGGCCCGGTCTCACAGACAGGGTTTAGATAAGCCAGGATTAGGCCTTAGTTCAATTAGGGCTTTGGCAAACTAATTTTTCCAAGATACTTTTTAATAGCATACAGTATATATTGAGCTGTGCTCAGTAAAGAGTACAAACAGTTTCAGTTCCTGTCTCTCTTTCTTTCTAATCTCCAGAGGCAAAGACTGCGTACAGAATGTGATTTCTTTAATGCACAGTGTGTGTGTGTGTGTGTGTGTGTGTGTGTGTGTGTGTGTGTGTGTGTGTGTGTGTGTGTGTGTGTGTGTGTGTGTTTACTTGCCTATACGCTGTTTATAATTCATCAAACTTCATGTTTGGAGTTATTCATCATTGCAGTTAGAGAATTTTCTTTCAGAACAGGTGATTGATATCAGGGGCTCCCTTGGTTCAGAAGGAGAATCTCTGGGGATTTTACACTGCAGACATGTCACACTGGGTCACACTTAAAAAGTTTTTTTGAACATTAAAACTGGGTTAAAAACTTTATCTAACAGCATTATACATCTACACTAGCATAACTATATATCATTATATTTTCACCTGTTGTTTAGATGTCTAGCTACAGTAGTCAAGATGCCTTTGTGTGCGTCATTCATCTTAGGTACGTCGTCCTGTATTTCAATACAGTGATGATTTGATAATGTAAAGTGGTTTATTTTTATCTTGATTTAGATGATGTGCTCATCTCCAGAAACTCAACTCAGTTATATGCAGAAATATCAACGCAGTTTAATGAGTGCTTCCATTGTTTGCTGTGACCTCTGACTCCTTCAAATTAGCTTTGGAAGTAATCAATTCACTTTCCGTGATTTGAGGGAAAATCTCCCACAGTCCCCCAGGTTCCTCTCACTCCTTTCTGAACTAACTTTGAAAAACCCTCCAGGGACAAGTTTGTTTTCTTTGTCTGTGAAAAGGCCTGTGAAAATGTATCCCGTGGGGGCCAGCAATGCTACGAGACCCTGTCACTGGAGTTCAGAGTCAACGTGAATGATTCTGGACAGGATTCTTTTTTTTTCTTCCAGTCTGACAGAGGAGAAGAGAGATTGTTTTTTTTATTTTAAAGGAGGCATAAAACATAATACATTTTATTATTAGTTTTCTACATGAAGTCCATTATGATACGATTTTATAAAGCTGATTCGCATTGTAAAAGATTAATAATTCAAAGGAAAAAGTTCTGAAAATCTTATAAGATCAATGAAATTAGATTCTTCATGATATGATTTTTTCATTTTTTCATTTTTTCATTTTCCACAGTGGCTCAGTGGTTCATGTAGATTGTCTACAAATCGAAAGGTTGGTGGTTCAATCCCCGGTTCCACCTGACCAAGTGTCAAAGTGTCCATGAGCAAGACACCTAACCCCAGCTGCTCCCGACGAGCTGGGATGGCGCCTTGTACGGCTGACACCGCCGTCGGTGTATGAATGTGTGAGTGAATGGGTGAATGAGAGGCAACATGTAAAGCGCTTTGGTGGCCATTGGGTCTATGAAAGCGCTATATAAATGCAGTCCATTTACCATTTACCATTATTGTAAAAGTCTAATTGTGGCTCTAATAAATCCAGGAGCCCGTCAGGCATCTGCCAAAGTGACTCTTTATGAAACACAGTGTTTGTTACGAGGTCAGAGAGCAAATGAAAGCAGAGACGAGGTTAATCCAATATTGATTGATTGTTTATGTCTGCCGTGGACGCTATAGGTCATTCTGTAGTCGTTCATTTAGCCGACACATGTCATGCGTTCTTGAGTTGGTTTGGGCAAATGTGGTCTTGACAGTTTCTCTGTTTGCTGCAAACCTTGAAGGGCAAATGCAAAGATACAGAACACACTGTTCAGGAGCGATAGTGAGGTTAGAGTTAATTTTTTTTAACATTTCTCTTTTAACCGCAATATTGTAATACCGCTAGCCTGGCTGCCAGCCCGAACCCCGCCCACAACAATTTTTGGTCGGGAAGTTCGGTCTGGACTCGATCCGTTGAGGAGGTATTATGCCCGATCAAAAATTGTTCGGACCAATCAAATTGTCAGGGCGGGCTTTATACGATGATGGACAGATGAGCAACCACTATCGCATGTGTTATAGAAGATAGACAGCGCATTAATTTTACAAGAGGAACAGAGAACCGCGATCAAGGCATTTGTCGATGGGAAGATGTTTATGCCGTCCCTCCTACGGGATTCAGAAAAAGTTTAATCTATCAACTTTAATCTATCTCTCAACATACATCACTTACTCCGTTGCTCTGATTGGTTGTAGGTCTATCCAATTGAGTGCAGAGTTTTTTTTTTTCCTGGTTCGGTTGACACACACCCCATAATCACAGCCCAATGGAGCAGTATCAGACTCACATTCTGACTAGAATATGAGTATGACGAAGTCAGGCTATAATACCGCGATACTGACAAGCCAACCGCAGAAGAATACAAGCAACTGCGATATTCGCATGTTTTCTTTTTTTCATAAGGCTATGCCCTTCTTCTTTTAAGAGTAATCTACTGGAGTAGATTCAGACAGATCACTCCTGTATTGAATGTTATATAAACAGAGAGAGAAGAGAGAGAGAGAGAGAGAGAGAGAGAGAGAGAGAGAGAGAGAGAGAGAGAGAGAGAGAGAGAGAGTGAGAGAGTGAGAGAGATCGACTGAGCGCGTGCGATTACCTTTGTCTGTCTTTGAGGTCAAGTCATATTTGTGAAAAGGTTGCCATGTTCAGTTAAGGCAAAATCTTTGTCGTATCCTCCTTTTAACGTTAAAGTGTATTCCCAATGAATGGCGTCAGCGCTGATCAATGATTGAATCATTGCCATTGATCTCTAAGTGAAGCTTCAGCTTCAGCGTTGCTCATGCGACCCATTGCTGCTCAGCTGAGCCTTGTAAAGTGGAGCTCAAAGTTAAAATAATTAAGAGCTTGTTTCATTACATCTCTCTTTGAATGAATCAGCTTTTTTGAACGTGTTCGTTGAATTAACGGTTTAATGGTTTAATGACTCGCTCAAAGATAGTCCCTTGCCGCAACCTAGTGGCGTAAAAATTTTACTGCACTGACTGACAGCCTGTCTAGAATGTGCAGAGATGAGTAGTGCTGCTGATACTGGTGGAATATCAGCAGAAAGCCTCTCGTCCAGTCAGATTTGAGGATCGGAACTAGCTGTTTTACATATAACAATAGCTCAACAAGCTTATTGTCAGATTTATGTGGACCCTTATTTTGACATTCTCTGAAACGCTCTGTTTAGTTTTTGTTTCAGTGGTTACTGAACATGTCCTTGTTATCATGCCTGCTGATCATATTGTAACACTTATTTATATAGCAATAAATAAATATAAATAAATGGCGATAATACCACATATTGAGCCACTCAAAATGATCGAATGGGAAATTCCTTCACTGCGACAGCCATATTTTTGACTGAAACTTTCCTTAAGCGAGTTTTTCTGTTCTCTAAATCACTCAAATCTTTTGACAGTTCGATAATCTCTATTCAGTTTTCGCTAAATAATAGTTGTTATCATGTCTTTTTAACACAGTCTCATCCCAAAAAGTCATATATTGACCTTTTTAGGGTACCCTTAAACGTCGGTTATATGACAATCCTGGGACGTCATACAACTGACGCTTTACCTTTAACGTCAGTTAGGTGACGGGGTAGGTTTAGGGGTAGGTTTAGGTCTGGGGTAGAGTTAGGATCCGATAACGTCATCTAACCGACGTTTAAGGGTACCCTAAAAAGGCGGATATTGACGTATGGTCAAAAGACGTCCCAAGACAAGACATTGTATGCTTTTCATCTTCAGAAAGATCTTTCTTCCTCACCATATTGCTTGAGAACTGTGACTTGCTTCATGATGTGGAACAACCTCTTCAAGTAGGTTTTCCATTTACCTTAAGTATCTGGAAAACTACTGAACAAACCTGTTTGGGATTGATACCACCAGTTATCTACAAAGATGAGAAATAAAGCAAACACTTTCTTTTGAAAAACAAAAAATTGAATGTTTATTGTACTGAAACTGTATATACGGTGTGTAAAATATAACTTGCATAATAATTTGGATCACAGCGTATACAAATCTACAACAAATAATTGACCACTGATTTCTATGGTTTTATTGTATATTGGTGTGTGGGTCAATATGTTACGCACGCTCTTATGTGAAGTACAGTATGAAGTTCATGTGACTCAACACTGATTCCAGGTCAGTCCACGACTGCATCTAACGGGGAGGTTGCCATCCAGGTGGACCTGATCTCACACCCCGGTACTGGAGAGCACAAAGTCAGCGTCAAAGGTAACAAAAACACACACACACAGCGATTAATTAATGATTAAGAAACTCTGAGGTCTAAATGAATCGAATTGGCATGTTTCTCTTTGCCTCTCTGATTTTATATTCATTTAATCAGTTTGTGTAATTTCACTGATAAAGCGTTTGGATTGTGAGATTCGTTTGCTGCTGCTCAATTAATGACATACAACATAATAAAACTGACTAGCTAACTAGCCTGTTGCATAAAAAAAAACGCATGTTTTTAATTTCTAATCAAACCAATACCAGTGACATTGTGTAATTATGAATTTAATGTATGAATTTGAGGCACATCACAAAACAGACATTATAATATTCATAATTATTCTCCATGCTTTGTTGTATACATTACATTAATTACACTATAATTTATTAATCTGTAGGCTGTTTACTGTTGCCAAGCAATTTGCTCATTAATATTAAATTAAATTATCAAACATGTGGCCTGATGGGTCTATTATCCCTATCATTTCTTGTCTGCAATTTTGCAAAAGCTTCCAACATTCCTCATCTGATCTGATTTTAGAGTCATAATTATGTTTTATAATACAGCATCTATTTTAAAGAGCAGGTCTGGATGTTCCATGTTGGATTTCTCTTTGCAATCTTAGAGTCGAGACAACCTACTCTGGTAGTCAAGTTCAGGTTTAGTTACACAGTTCTAGAGATGGATAAGGAATACTAGTAAAACACATCAGACAGTTTAAAGCAACAGAGGCAGATAGTCTTTTCTTCCCCATATCTAAAAGGTCTTCTGGAACGAGAACAAATCTAAGGCGGGACTTCATTTTGTATATGGGGAATTGATTGGATGGTTGTGGTTTGCTATTGGTGGATCTCTTGAGTGACAGGTTGTCCCGCCCTCGCGCCAGTAAACACATTAGAGGAGAGAAGAGATGTCGCTGCAAGAGGGAGCGGAAGTTATTTTGATTAGAGATTACAAGGCACATGAATTTAAAAAATAATGATGTGCACAGATATTTCATTTATAATAAATACTGCAATATTCCATAAAAAAGAAGAATTGTCCATTTTGACTTCAAGGTGAGTTCAATGTCTGTCTTACCAGTGTAGTGTTTGATGATCTAACTCGAGACCATCCTCTTCTTCTCTGCAGTTGTGGGTGTGAACAATATCAACTGGCAGACCAATGCCATGTTTCGGCCCTTCGTGGAGATCAACGCCATTGGCCCACACCTGGCTGACAAGAAACGCAAGTTTAGCACCAAAACCAAGAATAACAACTGGTCTCCAAAATTCAATGAAACATTCCAGTAGTGAGTATTCATTTATAACAGTTGGTGTTTACAAAAATATACAAAATGTTTATGGAGACAAAACCATGGCAATATCATGATTTTTTTTATGTAGCAAAATATAGTACAACAAGTGCTGCCCATGTCATTATCACATACACTACTGTTCAAAAGTTTGGGATTTTTGAAATGTTTTTTTTTTTTTTTAAGAAGTCTCTTATGCTCATCAAGGATGAATTTATTTGATCAAAAATACAGTAAAAATGGTAATATTGTGAAATATTGCTATAATTTAAAATAACTGTTTTCTATTTGAATATTTTTTTATATAACTCAAATTGTATACTTCTGAAAGAAGAATGTCATTTAGAGCTAGGATGACTTGAGAGTCTATAAATAAATGTAATTTATTTAAGTGATGTAAAGCTGGATTTTCAGCATCATTACTCCAGTCTTGAGTGTCACAGTCTTAACAGTGTTCTGCACAATAGGCTCGAATGACAGTTGTTGTTGTTGGGGAGAGCCAAGGAGCTTGACTTAGATTTTAGAACTATTTAAACACAAATTAATAGACATCCATGTCTTAATCTCAGAAATTCAGTTGGGAAGATTAGAAACGTCGTTTAACGTCATTAAGCTGACTACACAATGAATATTTTATTTACATTGTTTATAACGATGAAAGGATTTGCAAGCGTGCAGAACTTAAACACCTCTGATCGGGCATTGTGTTCAAGAAATCACCAGATATGTTTGTGATTGGCTACATTGCTCAACGCTGCAAAACACGTTGTAAATACAAAACTTTGATGTCCTTAAGACTTGAGACTCATGCTTCTTACCTATGCACTGGAAACATAAAAGTAAACTGGTCCTTCTGATAAGGTGCGTGATGATGCTAAATGGTACTGAAGCACGTTGCATCGTAATGCTCCTTTCACTTAAATGTGCTCATGACCTGATTAAAGGAATAGTTCACCCAAAAATGAAAATTAGCCCATGATTTACTCACTCTCAAGTCATTCTAGGTCTAAATGACATTTTTCTTTCAGAAGAATACAATCGGAGTTATATATATATATAAAAAAAGTCCTGGCTCTTCCAAGCTTTATAATGGCAGTGAATTGCTGTTTATGTTTTAAAGTTCATAAAAGTGCATCTATCATCATAAAAGTGCTCCACAAGGCTAATAAAGGCTTTCTAAAGCAAAATTATGCATTTGGGTAAGAAAAATATCCATATTTAAAACATTATAAAGTAAAATAACTAGCTTCCGGCCAAACGAACATACGGATTTCACTTAAGTGTAAAGTTAACTTATGCAAGTAATGCGACGCACTGCTGATATTTACGCTACGCCACGACGCACTACGCTACTTCCGACGTCACAAGTTGCGTAAGTTGCGCATTAGACGCAAGTAAACTGTGTATGGCCGTTTGGCCGAAAGCTAGAATTTTACTTTCTAACGTGTTAAATATGAATATTTTTCTTACACATACTCATCGCTTCGTTTCAGAAGGAGTTTATTAACCCCCCGGAGCCATGTGGAGCACTTTTATGATGGATGATGCACATTTATGTACTGGAAAGAGATTGACGGATCTGAGTTGACCGCGCTCAGTGTTTTAGTGGTGCCTTAGGGGCTCAATGTTCACACCTTTGGGGGAGATAAACCCATGAATGGCTTACTAATAGTAGTCAATGAACAATAAACTGGGTTAAGTGAATGTATTTTAACATAAAAATCGTGCATACATACTTCACCTTTAACATTTTTAAAGAAATGTTTTTCGTGTTTTTTTATTGTATATTGGTGTGTGGGTCGAGTGTACTTACCTAAGACAGTACTGGGTGTTTTAAGGTATCTACATGGGTTAAGGTTAGATTTAGGGTTAAGTTCAGGGTTAGTGCCTAGTTATTGTAATTACTATAATAAGTGCATAGTATGTACATGGGGAACAGGACTGTAAAATAAAGTGCTACTGTTTTTATGAATAGAAAGTTCAAAAGAACAGCATATTTGCAACAGAAATATTTGTAAGATTATAAAAGTCTTTACTGTCACTTTAGATCATTTTAATGCATTCTTGCAGAATAGAAATATTTCTTTCTTACTTGCCCTGAACTTTTGAACAGTAGCATATATCAACGTACCATTGTATTATCTTCCGATACCATTATAAATTGGTTTTAAGAGCTGGATGACAATTCCATAGGATTATATTACTGAAAATTATATCCCATCTACTAGTTATTGGAATCAAGTCATCGTTCGATATGTGATCACTACTGTTCCCCCTTTTAATCACATATTTCACTTAGTCATTTTGTCCTGAACTTTAACAGAAAGAAATTAATTTTGCGTTGGTCTGGTTTCACAGTCACTTGACTATTCGTTCGGGTCACATGACGTCACTGTAGCTTTGCTCCGCCATCTTTACGACCGACGGTCTCAGCAATGCCTGCAATATGTTGTGCAGTTGGCTGCAACAACAACCGAAAGAGGAACCCCAAACTGGTATTGTTACATTTGTACTGTAACATGCTGAACTACCTAGCGGGACACGAGTTGGCATGCGCTGCATCATGTCTCATATTGTGTAAAATGTCTCATATTTCTGTGCGCGCAGTCGCCCACACACCTGACCCAAAGCGTGCGGCCATAGACCCCTATGCAGCGCGCGAGTAATAAATTGAGCTCTGTTTCGTGTTGAATGGACAAATACGCACAACATTATGTTTAAATGTCTGTTTTGGAGAGTATATTCACTTAAAATATGTCGGTTATGTCTTACACAGAGTTGTCATCCAGTCTCTTTGGTAGAGAGAGAGAGACGAGGAAAACAAACAAAGATGCAAATGGAAATTATTGCGACCGGAAAAAATATCAAGCTCATTTTTTTTTTAAATCGTGCGATTAATTAATTATGACTATCGATACAGGCCTAATCCAGATTAATGACAGCTAGCCGTGAGCCGTGGCTATAAGATACCTGTTAAGTCAACAACTCGCTAGTCAGAGCAAACTACCACCAAAATCATACATTTGAATTTTTTTTTTAAATTATACCTATTTCACATGATTAAATATAAATCCTTGGTGGCCAGGTGCCACACTTTTAGCCACAGCATATTGATATGCATCGTTAACGTTAATCTTGAAAGCCTTCAAAGCTATACTGTATGGGGAGGGGACGGGTTATGCACAATAATATAAACAAACAAACAAATTGGGTCAAGTATGGGGCAGATAATAATGGACATAAGAAAACTGGGGGTAACAAATAAGGATCGTTGCCTAAAATAAAAAAATTCTCCAGTTATCTCTGTCTCTCTCTCATTCAAACGGGCAGTTTGGGCGCCCATAACGGGCGAGATCGGTCGTAAATATGGCGGCGTTCTATTTGGTGTGACGTAGGTGGCATCTATGAATTGAACACTGGTGCATTTGCATTCATCTTACATCACAAGCGTGCACGGTGCATGACAAAAAACAGAATGCACAGCAGAGACTTGGGTTTACTGTATGTCCGTCATGAAGGTGGCTTTCTGCTGCTTGCAGAGGAGACAGCGGATTGCAAGCCATTCATTGACCATTCTGATTGCACTCACTGTTTGCAATTACTTTCACATTCATACAGTTCCACATTTTCAAACTAAACTGCCAGTGTGAAAACACATATAGTGGAGCAGACTTCTTCTTGGTAACCCTAAAACCTGTTATGGGCCCCTTTTTCTTGTGAAATAAATGAATCATGTCTGATTGTAAATAGAGCATTATACATCAGCAACTGTCTCATCTACTTCCTGGTTTTTCGGTGGCATTGACTTATCGGCTTTAAGCTGCACAAATGCACTTGAACAACCGCACAGAAATCAACCCTTCACATGAAGATTTACTTCTGACAGTCTCATTTTAGGTCTAAAAGACCCTTGTGGAAGAAAAGATCATTACGAAAGGCTTTCCAGAACAGTTGGCTCAAAAGAAAGACTTGCATTTGGGGTTTCAATGGCATTCAAAGCCGGCGTAAAATATGATAGAAGCCCTGCACAAACTCAAAAGACACACTGAATTAACCTCTCACTTAGAGCGCGCATAAAAAATAACATGAAATCAAAGCCAACCTTTGGATATTAAGGGCCTTTTAGCCTAATGGAGTCTTTAGCAGTTTTTGTGTGAAATCATGAAAAAGCTCCAGTGTGGCTCTTTTCACTCTGTCAGTGTGATTTCTGTGTCTGATAAAAAAGGCTCACCTGGATTGCTGTGTACTACTGTCAAGGGTGCATTACAGACTCATCAGATCCGAGACATACCTGCATAGAAGACATTTACATTCATGTATTGGACAAACTTTTTTCTTTTCTTTTTTTGCTGGCTCATGTCTCAGACACACACCCAGAGCAGTGGGCAGACATTTTGCTGTGGTGCCCGGGGAGTGATTGGGGGTTTGGTGCCTTGCTCAAAGGCAGTTGAAAGAAAATTGAGAATTGAACCCGCTTCCTTCGGGTTACCAGTTTGACTCACTAACCATTAGGTTACGACTACCGCCCTAAACCAATGAAAAGTATTGAAAAGAGTTTATTACTAAACCTTGTAATTCCATTGGATCATCAAACTGTGGGTCAAACCGCATTACTCAACCTTGCGTCTATCGTAAATGAAGTGGCACGCACATTTTAGAGCAGGTTCCCCACCCCCCACCCCTTCTTAAACCTTTTTTTTAAAAAATCTGCCGCCCCATTGAATTTTTTTTTTAGAAATGAACGATTATTTACTTGAAATTGAAAATTGCCAATGAAAAGCACCAGCAATTATTTCATTTTCACTGTGTCTATACCTGACACGAGCGGACAAACATGACAGAATACAATAAAACCCATTATAATCAGACAAATGGATTTGCAACGGGTACTTTGTCCAGTGTAGACTGCTTTTAGCTGTTGCACCCTATAACAGTTACATCCGGTGTAAACACGGGGTCTGTGTTGCTGTTGAAACACAATGAGGAAGAAAAATAGATCAGCACATAATTTATTTAAACAAAAAAACTGAGCTCTTTGGATGGCTACCTCAGAAGCTCAGCTTTTTGTATGCCCCACACTTTGAGAACCACTGTTTTAGATCGTCTCTGCTTGTCTGCAATGCAAGGGTAAATAAAGAACTGCTTGTTTGAATAACTACAGTGTTTTTTTTACTCAAGATGAGAAACACTATATTCTGTATATAAAGGCTAAGGAGCGGAGAAGAGCGTCTTTGTTGTTTTCTTTGTTGTTGAGTCATAGCTAACACTGTCTTAAATAGCCGTAGCAGTTCAGTCCTGATTATGCGTACACCTGTTGTTGTTTTTTTACAAACCGAGGGATGAGATGAATTGTAATCGACAGCATGTCGCAGTCAGTTAACACCCGGAACGTGTGTATAATACATTGACTGTATATTAATATAAATGTTCTTGTACCTTCTCCGTCCAGCGTGCTGAGTAACGAACATGGCCCAGAGGCCTACGAGCTTCACATCTCTGTGAAGGACTACTGCTTCGCCCGAGAGGACCGAATCATCGGTTTGACGGTCCTGCAGCTCAGAGAACTGGCCGAAAAGGGCAGCCTGAACGCCTGCTATCCGCTCGCCAGGAGCGTAACAATGGACGATACCGGTCTGACCATCATGAGAATACTCTCGCAAAGGACCAACGACGAAGTGGCCAAAGAGTTCGTACGTCTCAAATCAGACATGCGGTCAGCCGAGGAAGTATCGTAAAGAACCGGTTGGAAGGAAAAAAAAAAGAGTGGGAGGGATATCGCAACGCAAGACGGTTGTGTTTGTTTTTGTGCATGTGTGTAAAACATCTGTTGGAATGTTCATTTTAAACTACAAGTACGTACAAAAGTGTTTACCTACCGTATGCTCTCTATCAAATATTATATTCTACAAAGTTATGTTCAAGAGACGTTGAATACAGTTTTGTATGACGATTAGTCTTTTTGAACAGATCCTGTATTTGTTCAGATAAAGTGCCAAACATGATGAGTTTAAAAAAAAAAAATGACAAAAAAAAACAACAAAAAAAACGAACACATATGAATTATTGGTGAAGTTGGTATCTTTCTAAATTTGCTCGATTCTTTTGTCCGGTGTAGATCATCCTCTCTTTAAGTGTGTAACGGTTTTGTTCGTCTTTTCATTCTCACACCATTTTTTGTAGTTTGTTTGTTTGTTTGTTTGTTTGTTTTTTGCATTTTTGGTACACACCCTTTCTCACACAGCACTGGTGGTGCATGTCTCGTTTTCTTGGTGACGTCTCTCCCATGTGTTCGCAGTAACTGTGGGCATCGGCTCGGACCCTCTCTCCTCCAACGTTTTGTATTTTGAGCCGACTTTAAAAAGAGACCATTTTTTAAAAATGGCGATGACTGCTACGAATCTCTTCATACGTGTTTGTAATTTTATAGTCGTTGACAACAATGAAAACCACCTTGAGTGCTGTCGGTCCAGGCAGAAGGGGTGGGATGTTATTTTTGTTTGTTTCGTGGTTTAGTTCCTGTACGTTTCCTTTTTTCTTTTCTTTTTTTACCATAGGCTTTCAGCCTTTCTGAATTATCACTGTGAACATGGGCTCTGAAAGGCAAGCTTACATCACATTTGTTGACTGTTTGATATCATCTTTTTTTTTTTGAAACAACTTTGATTCTAAAAAAAAACAAAAAAACTGCCAAAGTTACATGAAAATATTCATACAAAAGCAATCCATGATCTGTATGAAAATCAGTATATACTATGTACACGTGCTACATACTGTACATGAATCATGTTTATAGTATTGCTGAATCATATCTGATTGTGTTTATGGGCCGGGTTCTGAGTTTTTCAGGATGATTTCTGTGAAGTTGTTTTATCTGGTATGAACGTGGTAAATGTTGCTTTACAAGAAGAGTCATATCGATCGCTGTCATCTCATTTATTTTTGTTTACAGAGGAAAAAGTTTAACATTTGGTATTTATGCAACATTCCTATGTATTGCACTGATGGCAAATTGTATGTCATGTAAATATATTTAGTGAGAAATTGTAATTAAGGTCTCATTGTTTTACATTTTTAAGGAAAGTGGCTTTTCAACTCACTCAATTATGATCATCATGGTTTATCATTGAACATTCAGAGTTTACAGAGGAAGTTATGGGGTGAGTTTCACAAAAACATGCCCTGGGCATCCATCCTGATTTAAAAGGTACACTATATAACTTATTTCTGTTCAGAATTAAAGGGATAGTTCACCCAAAAATGAAAATTCTGTCAGTAATTACTCACTCTCATGTTGTTCCAACCCCGTAAGACCTTCGTTCATTTTCGGAACATAAATCAAGATATTTTGATTAAAGGGCACCTATTATGGAATTTTGAAAATTGCCCTTCATGTAGTGTGTAACATAGATCCAAGTGAACGAAAACATCCTGCAAAGTTTTAAATATGAAAGTTCACCGTATACAAAGTTATTGTCTCTCAAAAGTAAGAGTCGACTGAGTCGCTGATATGAATCGATAGACGAACAATGCTTTTTCTCTATCAATATGACGTCACCTCGACAAGTTATTTGAATAAGATACGCCCACTCATTGCGCGCGCCGCGCAGACACCAGCGAAGCTTGACAACATCATGTCGACGAGACGCTGTTCTGAAGTGCGAATCAAAAGCAAACTTTTTTTTCACTGCCAGGGACGAGCATGTGAAGAATCAGTGGCTAGAGTTTATATTTACAACTATACCACACAAGTATAGCCGAACCTTGTGCTGTGTTTGCGTCATTTTAATGACGTTTTGTAGCATGCTCAAGTATGTGTGTGTGTTGTGTAAGTTACGCTCAGCGCAGCTTCTAGGTCTCCAATGTCATTTTTTTTTTTTTTTTAATATGTGAAATGTTTGTCGTTGTTATTGGAGTTGTCATAAAGAATAGAGCGTATTGTAGTACTGCAGTGCTTTATCAATATGTTTAAGCTTTGGGCTAAGCAAAAAATAACTGACTGGGTCAATCACCGCAGATTAGCGTCACCAAAGGAGGGGTTTGGAAAAATGAGTCGTTGAATGAATCATTAGTGAGTCGGTGAGCAAATATGCATATTATAAGACAGCAAAAGTGTTTTTTGTCATTGCATGCACGTAAAACTGTTGTTGGGGACTCCCAGAACAATATTAGGAACATTTTAAATGCCATAATAGGTACCCTTTAAATCTGAGAGCTGGATCACTCCTCCATAGGCTTCTAAGGTATTGAAACCTGACAGAATACTCTTTGAGCGCAAAAAAAAAAACTAAAATAATGACTTTATTTCTACTATTCATTTCCTTCTCTGTGGGCCAAGGAAATTAATCGTTGTTTTTTATATAAATAAAAGTCGTTGTTTTTTTGCTCAGAAATAGTATTTTCATCTCGTCGATTTAATCAAAAAGATCTTAATTTGTGTTCCGAAGATTAACGAAGGTCTTACGGGGTTGGAACAATTTTACTCACGGGGTTGGTGTGTAATTACTTAAAGAATTTTCCTTTTTGGGTAAACTATCCCTTTAACAAAATTTAAATAATGAGTCATTAATCATTCTTCCAAAACTGATTTACTATGGTAAGCTAGTCTCAGCCTCAGACGTCACGCCGCAGACCGCTGGCTGAACGTCTGATGCATAATTATGGCATACAAAATTGGAAACAATTTTTCCAACTTCAGGAGTTTCAAAGTCGTCATCTGATTGGTTGAATTCTACAGAATTACCGGGAGATGTGTGTGTCGTGTTCTTTAGCATTACTTCTGGAAACAAAGATGCCGTGATGCCAAACATCCTCATGGAAGAGAAAGCTGTCATGTTTACAACTGTGACAATGAGCGCTTATCAGGATCAACTAAATGCTGGATTTTCAAAAGAATGTGAAGTAAGTAAAGTTCGTGGCATAGACTCTTTAAAATAGTGAGTTCTACACACCAGTCTGTTATTTTCACACCCCTAAACATGAAACGGAACAAAACAAACTGTGATTGTTTGCTTTACATGTCGGTCAGATGTTGTCTTGGGCAGTCGTTGGCCAATAAAAACTGCTATGGAGTCCATAGCAGATTTAATTTCTGCCGTCAGTCTGAAGGACTGGCTATATTTGGGACTGATATTAAGCTTATTATAATTATTTATATTTTAGATCTGTCGGGATGGTTTTCACTACCAATTGCATACATACAACGCATTATCCTAGGGCGTCTTATTTTGACATTTCGTCTACATCGAACGCACATGGCACCCGTTAGCGTCAATATGAGACGCAGATAGATATGGGTAGGTTTAGGTCTGGGGTAGGGTTAGGGTTAGACCGCTAGGAGGCGCCTTCTGGCCCATATCTATCTGCGTCTCATATTGACGCTAAAGGGTGCCATGTGCGTTCGATGTAGACGAAATGTCAAAAGAGTCAGTATATGACGCCTTGGGATGAGAACGCGCTGATACATACGTCACTCACCCGTGTGAGTCTCGTCATATCTGTAAATAGAGAAAAGTTCCTCTGTCTACTTGTATAAGTGGGAGTGTATTGACCCTGTCCTCAATTCTCATTACTCAAACTTATATTTGTAATGTTTTAAAGAATGCATATGCTGTAATATACTTTGTAAATAATTTCTTTATGATTTGGGGGGTGAATTATGACATTCTTGACTGATGCCATGGCATTTACCTTATAATACAGTTGTTCTCACCATTTTTATGATATTTTTTAAAAACTGCTCCTCAATATGAGTCTCTCTACTTGATCTGAATGGCCACAATCAGCTCTTAACAATAGTTGTTGGTCACACAACAACAACGGATTTCATCACAGTATGTGGTAACACACTGTTGATTTTTGAGACAGCAGGAGGGAAATTAGACCTGCCACATTTACATTCAAAATAATCCCCATCGCTCAGCATATGGTAAGAGACCATAAATATGAATATGTCGATTCTGCATTAGCTACTTGCAGAGATTGCCGCCATATTGTAAAGGTCAAACTCAAGCATGTAAACTGACAGATGTGGCACGAGCTTCTGACAGCAAACCTGTTCCAAACATTTGGTTCCTCACAAACAGCCAATTCGGTTTAATGCAGATTTTGTATAATTAAAGAGAAAGTGTGACAGACACGAGAGAAGGATGCAATAGCAAAACGCTTTATAAGAGTAGGGAAGTAGAAACATATACAAAGTCAGCTTGGCACACAACACGGGGGAACAACACAGCTGCGGGATGTTGGGTCGGGCAGAATCCAGCGCAGATGGTGGGTGACACAGGGACCTCGGTGGACAACCAGTGCGGTGCTCCCAGTCCCGTGATGATCCTCCGTGAAGTGCTCAGTGATCCGTGGAAGGTGGTAACTCGAAGAAGACACGATGACGAACAGAGGAATCCACAGGGAGACGAACAACTCAGGAACAAGAACACAACGATCTGACAACATGAGACACCAGTCACTGAACATATAAAGGGACAAACAATTCGAATCCAGCTGGCGCTACTGATCACTGATGATCAGTGACCACGCCCACAATTACACACACACACACACACACACACAACAGCACGCAAGACGAGAGAGAGACAATGAATTCATCAGTGTTGGGCAGTAACGCGTTACTAGTAACTACTACTTTTGACAGTAACTAATACTGTAACGCATTACTTTTAAAAATAAAAGAACTCCGTTACCGTTACCATATGGTGCGTTGTCCGTTACTTTTTTAAATTAATTTGCTAGTTGCTGGAGCGGCTGAGAAGTGTGCGCTGTCATTACACAGTACGAGAGCACTGAAGAGACTACTAGCATTATTTACAGAGCGAGAGGACACAAACTATCACTGACTGTGGCTGAGTTGCTTCCGTTAACACGTGAGGCAGCGCGAGCACGGAGATTACAAGCTGCACGGAGAGCGCTGACACTTTAGATGCCCATTTAAAACACAGACAGCGAAACGGTATGAATACAGAACACTAAAGTATACATTGCCATATAATTATAAAGTAATTAATTTTTTAAATAAAAACTAGATGCTGCATCAGCAGAGAAAGAACAGAAGCTTGCCATCGAGTCTGAGAGGAATAACATTAGTAACTGCTAACTTACCTCAAGCGATTAAAGCAATGTGACAAAAACACACCCAGACCTGACCCAAATGTTGTATGTCGCAATTGTTACCATATCCAGCTGGTCACTTTTATGCATTCATTAGCCGGCGAAGTTGTATTTTTAAAGCTAGTGACGTGATTGCTTTCTCAACACTGATATGTTCATGGAGCTGACATCAAGTGTTCTAATCATCAAATCTAAAATTTAAGCAAATAAAGTGAAAGGCTGTACATGTAATATAGGTCTACATTTATATAATTTTAATGCTCTGGCCTTTGCAGATATTTAAATATATGGCCATCTTCTTTAAGCTTGAATCATATAAACTGGTAATACTTTACAATAAGACTACAATTTTAGCATTAAATATGGTTAATAAATGTTGTAGAAGTATCATTCATTGTTATTTTTTTATTTCAAAATGTTATACATTTTAAATTGAGTTTAAATTGTATTGTACCTGTTATTACCTTAGTTAATGTACTTTGAACTAACAAGAATGATCAAATTGTATTGCTCAAATATTCATACATGCAGTAAAAACATATATATATATATATATATATATATATATATATATATATATATATATATATACTGTCAGCTGCATGAACATATCAATGTTGAGAAAGCAATCACGTCACTAGCTTTAAAAATGCTTGTTTTGTTATTTATTTCAGAAATCCTTGTGATATATTCAGTTTGTGCTGGTCTGACTTAAATACAATAGTGTTTAAAACTTTCTGTTTGTCAGTTTTGTGTTTGTATAGACCATAATGCATAAAAGGGCATTAATGGGAACATTAAAGAACTTTCTTTAAAAAGGTAACTCAAAAGTTACTTTTAACAGTAACGCATTACTTTTTGGTGTAAGTAATCAACAAAGTAATTGAGTTACTTTTTGAATGAAGTAACTAGTAACTGTAACTAGTTACTATTTCTTAGTAACTAGCACAACACTGGAATTCATATACCATGACAGAAAGAGGTAAACACTTTCATAATGATAATGATTGAAGGCTTAAAGATTTAGGTAGAAGATTGAAGAAAGTTTTTTTTTCCTTCGTTTTTTGGCAATCGGAGCTGGCTTAAAAGGATGATCTCAATATGAACATTAAAGAAGTGGGGTGTACAATTTAATTTAAATTTGAAAGCAGTTTTAAATGTATATTATAAATTGTATTATTATAGATTGATTAAATTGATTAATTCTTTAAAAAAAATTATATACTTTTTTGTTGCTGGTAAATTTTAAAGTATAGAATGAATTATAATGATAATGGCACAAACTCTCATGTACATCATAAACATGAAATGCTGACCTTTCCAAGATGTTGGTGTATCCCTTGAAAATGAGCCGAATACAGCATCCATGTATCCAGCATCCAGGTTAAGACACCTGAAATCCAGCTCCAAATGTCTGAAGTTCTCGACCTGAGCTCATGTTATAGCAAGACAATGGATGTGTAATATATTATTTAATCAGAGCCCGTAAAACAGTTTCACTTCATAAATAATACACTTTTATGAATAGTTTTTCCTACATATGTGTAAACCCTAAGAAAAGTAAAACGGAAAAGGTGCTGGCAATTTTCTGACAGGACATTATCTGTTGTTCACATTTCCTTTCACTCTAAAACAACACACTGCAACAGTAATTCACTTTTCTTAGAATGTACCCTCAGTTTTATGAATAGAATCCTCTAGAACAAACCTTTCTGCAATACTGATTTTATAGAACTCATAATTCAGAGCTCAATAAATTATTGACTAGTTTCCATATTCAATGCATTCACACACAGCCATTTGACTGCTGTGTCAGAGGCAGTTGCTGTGGAAACGATGCATCTTTGTATAATTGCTGTGGGTGATGCTCCTTGTGCCTTTGACCATGAAAAAGTGACATCTTAAAAACCATAATCGCCAAACCAGCAATCAGCCAATATTTCCTGTGGATTTATAGTAATGCTATGACCCATGTCATCAATCTCTCAGCGGCTACTCAAAGGGAAAAGAGGGCTATTTAAGAAGGCTTTAGAGTAATGTTGAAGGTGTTTAATGCATCTTTTACAAACGCCGATGAATATCAGCTCACTCTTTGTTTAATTTTGTTGACCCTCGGTTTTTCTCTTTGGCCTTGCGTGGGGAGAGAGATTGACACGCACAGCTCTTTCTGGTCTACATCAGTACATTCACGCCCCTAAACCTCACTCTCATCCAGGTCACAGCACCAAATGTAACCGGTCCTATACTCAACCTGCTCTGAGCGGGACACGAACTGGCATGGGAAGCGGGGGCGCTAACAAGGACGCTAAAGACCACAGCCTCTAGCGTCAGTCGCTAGCGCGCCTCTTGGGGCCAGCGGAACGAGGTTTACACGCACAGCTTTTACTGGCCTACGTTACACAAAGGCAAATCAAACGCCCCTTTTCTGTGTCAAAAACAGCACATGCTCTGATTCATGAATCTGCTCAGAGCCGAGGACACACGAGGAGGCGGAGACTGATTTTGCATATGCCCTTCAGCGGTCTGGTTTGGGCATTTATTGTGAACAACCTTAATACAGGACAGATTTAATGACATGGGACCATACAGAAGAAGATACACTTAAGATTCTCATGACCTATTACACCTGAACTTCACATTTTTCATAACTTAAGCAGGTTTACTAAGAGTTTGCTCTTTTAAAGCTCATGATTTCTCATTTCAACTATCAACTATATCATATCATTTGTTACTCAAACAATTACTAGAGACAATATGACATACACTCGGAGGTGTAAAGATTACATGATCATACTTGAGTAAAACTACTGATATCTTACAGCGAAAATGACTATTAAAGTTACAAGTCACCAATTTTAAATTCACCACTTGAGTAAAAGTCTTAGGCCCGGTTTCACAGACCTTAGATCAATCTAGGATAATGCCTTTAGTTAAATCAGGATATTTAATTAACTTTTAAATGTGCCTTAGAATGTATTTTTTACTGGTGTGCATCTTGTGACAAAACAATGGCACTAGCATATTTTAAGATATTTCGGTGCAAGTTACTTTCAGTTTAAACAAGCATGCATTTTAGTCTGGGACTATAGGCTTAAGCCTTAATTTTGAAACCATGTAATAGAGTATCTCATTTTAACAATACTTAAGTACTGAGTACTTAACTTAGACTGAGACTGAATGTATGCTTAAAGATGCTCTCCAGACAGAAACATAGTGTCGGCACAGATCCCAGCCCAGTGAAAAACAATAAACAGCTGATTTGTGAGGTGAGCAATCACATGTTTATTTGAACTATAATTAAAGCCTAAAAAACAATACTTTTTACAATACAAACATAGTTTCAAAGCAGCTTTACAGAGATAACAGGAAAATAATGTTGTAATAGTATTGTTAAATTCAAAATTAAATGTCCCCAACTAAGCAAGCCAAAAGCCAATGGCGACAAAGGCGAAGAAAGGCGACAGTGGCAAGGAACCAAAATTCCATCAGGTGACAGAATGGAGAAAAAAACCTTGGGAGAACCCAGGCTCAGTCAGGGGGCAATTCATCCTTTGGCCAACGAACGAACAGTGTATGATTATGATTTAGGCAGCATTATAGGTCAGAAGTCAGATGGTATCAGAACTTTCACGATATTTATTCAGTTCCATCTGGTTGGGGGTCGGAGTCATCACGCCGGTGTGGAAACGAGTTTGTTGAAGTGTCCATGAGGCCGTCGCAGTGTTGATGAGGCTGGCACTTCAGGGATGCGTTGTCGTCGTGTCCATGTGATGGTCCCTCATCAGTTCTGGTTATGGCCTGGATCCGGCGGTTTGCGGTAAACCTCGGGATAAACAGAGAGACTAATATTAGCGATAGGGATTGGTTTTCTCAAGAGAAATATTTGATTAGCAAAAGTATCCATTTGCTATATGTAATTAATCCCATTGTTCTCTTGGAGAAGTCATTGAGATATACAGTATTTGGGATTTTTCTTTTCTATATCCTGTGATGAAAGAATTAAAGTTGGCTTGCAGCTATACAGTAGTGGCCAAAACTGATGTCCAATAATATTTGATATACATCAAATATTAAAGGGTACCTATTATGGCATTTAAAATGTTCCTAATATTGTTCTGGGAGTCCCCAACAACAGTTTTACATGCATGCAATGACAAAAAACACTTTTGTTGTCTTATAATATGCATTTATTTTTACCTGATTTGCTCACCGACTCCCATATGAATCGTTTAGCGAGTCATTTTTCCAAACCCCGCCTTTGCGTGACGCTAATCTGTGGTGATATGTTAGACACCCAGCCGACGGGGTGTCATTGGTTGTTGCGCTAGATCTTACCCAGATACAACAGTGCTATTTTCTGATTGGCTAACAACACCAGACGAACAACACCAGAGGAGACCAGGGTTGCCAGGTCTGCACAACAAAACCAGCCCAATTGAACTCAAACCCATCAAACTAACCCAATCACGGCCAAAAATATTCAAATAGCGTTCCCGGGTGTTTCCTCAATAACAATCATGTTCCAGTGGATAAAACAATCGCGTCAACCAGCGTGCACTACACAAACAACCCGCGGAAACAGTGCAGGCATACGGACCTGGCAACACTGGAGGAGACGCGCTTGAATCCTGCTGGTTCCACAGTGAGTGAGTTTTGGGCACTGCGGCATATTAAATATATTACGTTGTAAAGTTTTTATTGAGCATATATATATATATATCTTATACAGTTTTCGATCAACAATACAATAGAGGCTCAAATATTTTTATATACTGTACATACAAACAAAAACAAACATAGCGGAAGTAGAATACAGTTTTGTAGCAGGAAGTACAATAATAATTTATAAGGATAAAGTGAAAGGAAATAAGTATTTATACAGATACTGATTGTAAGAAGTCTATAAAGGGTTGCCAAATCTTATGGAAACCTGAAAGATTGTCCTTCAACAAATATCTAATTTTTTCCAAATGTAAGGTATTGGACATATCCCGGAGCCACATTTTGTCAGTGGGTATTGCTGGTCCTTTCCATGACATCAGGAGTAACTTTTTCGCAGTAATAAGAGAGTAGGAAATGAACCGCTGCTGGGCTGAAGTTAATTTTCTAAAAAACTGTGATGTGCCAAGGATAATCAACAATGGTTCCGGTAATAATGTAATCTTAAAAATTCTTGATAGTACATTAAATACATCAGACCAGTAAGTGGCAACTTTAGGACAAGAAAAAAAAGCATGAAAAAGTGTTGCATTGAGGGACTGACATTTATCACAGTTTGATAAAGCGTTCGGGAAAAAGCTGTGGATCTTTACTTTTGAAAAATGAAGCCTATGTATAATTTTGAACTGTATAAGACAATGTCTCACATTATTGGAGCAGGAGTGTATGTATTCCAGCGATTCTTCCCAGATGTCATTAGGAATATGGATACCCATGTCCTTCTCCCAACTATCTTTATATTTGTAGGACGAGGGGGAAGACATTGTTTGTAGTTTGTTATATATAGTAGAGATAAATTTATCTTTATATGGGGGTATAGTGAAACATTCATCTAGCATAGATTGTGGTTGTGTCTCGAAACCTGGCATGAGTTTTCGGATATAGTCACTGACCTGTAGGTATCTAAAGAAATTATTGCTATGTAGTTTGAACTTTGTCTGCAGTTGTGCAAAGGAAGCAAATTTACCCTCAGTATACAGATCGCGAATACAACATAATCCTAATTTTCTCCATTCAGAAAATGTCAGATCTAAATTAGAAGGGGCAAAGGATGGATTTTTTGCAATTGGTAAAGAAAGAGGTAATGTTTTGTGGGTAAAATGCGACTTGATTTGCTTCCATATACGAAATAAATTATGTATGATTGGATTTTGAACGTCCTTTGATTTGTCAAGCGCTGTTGCTGAAAGTACTAGGGCTGCAGGTAAATATGGATCACAGTCTTCCATTTCAATAGCTAACCAAGTGGGAAGTGTGTTAGAAGTGATGTTGAAGGAGTTTATACTTTTAAAAGCGCACGCCCAGTAATACATCATGAAATTTGGGAGGGCTAGACCTCCGTTCGTTTTAGATTTGGTTAAATGCTTTTTGTTAATTCTTGGAGTCCTGTAATCCCACAGAAAGGGTTGAATAATTGAATCAATTTTCTTGAAAAAGGATTTTGTTAAGAAAACAGGAATATTTTGAAACAAGTATAGGATTTGTGGTAGAAAGATCATCTTGATGGCATTTATCCTCCCAAGTAGTGATATTGGCAAGGTTTTCCAAAACTGAATTTTGTTTTTAAGTTGTTCTAGTAAAGGTGGAAAGTTGGATTGCATGAGAGAGGAATGTTGCTTTGTAACCTCTATGCCTAAGTATGTAAATTTATCAGTGGAAACCTTAAAGGGGAATCTTGCTAACGTTGTTTGAGGGATGTCATGAACTGGCATTATTAAGCTCTTGGTCCAGTTTATCCGATATCCTGAAAATTTCCCAAACATTTCAATTTTTTCAAGAATGGATGGAATAGAGAGGGGAAGTCTGGTCACATATAGCAGAATATCATCTGCATATAGCGAAATTTTATTTATTGTGGTCTTAGTCTGATAGCCATATATTTGGGGGTCTAAACGGATACTTTGTGCAAGTGGTTCAATAGCAAGAGCGAAAATTAATGCTGACAGGGGACATCCTTGCCGTGTTCCTCTGAACAGATTAAATGAGGAAGACAAGTTGCGATTTGTATGAATTTGTGCTTTAGGATTTGTATATAAGAGTCTTATCCATTTTATGAACCTCATACCTAAATTAAGTCGTTTAAGTACTTCAAACAGATATTCCCACTCTATCTGATCAAACGCTTTTTCCGCATCGAGAGTCAATATGGCTAGATCGTTGTGAATTTTCCTGTCAGTATATAGAATATCAAATAATCGTCGTAAATTAGAAGTTGAGGACCTATTTGATATAAAGCCAGTTTGATCGTTCTGAACTATTGTATTCATTAGAGGAGTTAATCTGTTGGCCAGGATTTTTGCATATATTTTATAATCTATGTTTAATAGAGAAATTGGACGGTATGACCCTACACTTACTCGTCCTTACCTTTTTTATGAATAACCGTGATTGTCGCCTGAGTTAATGTTGGTGGTAGGGTGCCATCTACTTGGGCCTGGTTGTACATTCTATGGAGAAATGGTGTAAGAATATTACTGAATTTTTTATAAAGTTCAACCGGTATGCCATCGGGGCCAGGTGATTTTCCGCTTTTAAGGGAGGCTATTGCCTTTTGTATTTCTGTGAGATGGATATCTGTATTAAGTCTTTCCGAGTCTTCAGGTGAGATTCTTGATAAGTTGCATTCGTCTAGAAATGTATTCATAGTATTAGGATCACTATTACATTTTGAGGTGTACAAGTCAGAATAAAACTGTAAAAAACGCGCATTTATCTTTTTTGGGTTAAGTAATACATGTCCACTGTCATCCCTAATCCTGTGAATAGCTCGATCAGCTTCTATTTTTCTAAGTTGACGAGCTAATAATTTGTGAGGTTTCTCTCCAAATTCAAAGTATTTTTGTTAATGAATAAAAAAGCTGAAGTAATTTTCTTAGAGAGAAGTTGATTGAGTTGATATTTCAGATTAGTTATTTCTCTATGCAAGTCGGGAGTGGGATTTAAAGCATTCTGTCGATCTAACTGTTGTATCTGTTCTTCAAGATGTTTACATTGAGTTACTTCTTTTTTCTTTTTGGCCGCTTCATATGAGATTACACAACCTCTCAGATAGGCTTTGAAAGCCTCCCATAAAGTGCATGATGTGACTTCTGGAGTATCATTGGTTTCAAAATATAATTTTATTTGAGCTTCAATGAATTCACAAAACTCCTTGTCTGTCAATAAATGAGGGTTTAATCTCCAAGATCTACTGGGTGGATCCATACCTTCCAAATATAAATTGAATGTTAATGGGCTGTGATCTAAGATTGATATGGTGTGATATTTCACATCATTTGTGAATGGAACTAGTCGAGCATCGATTAGAAAATAATCAATTCTACTATAAGAGTTGTGGACTGCCGAAAAAAAAGGAATAATCCCTGCCAGATGGATTGTTAAAACGCCATAAATCTATTAAATTCATACTTTTAAGTAATGAATTTAAAAGAACACATGAATTATTTTTGGGTATTTTACGAGATGATGATCGATCAAGAAATGGGTCTAAAGGAGTGTTAAAGTCTCCTCCTATTATTAACATAGTCTGTGACAGATTGGGGAGTAAACTGAAGACTTTCTTAAAAAATGCAGGATTATCCATATTGGGAGCGTATATATTGACGAGAGTTAGAGATGTGTTGTATATCTCTTCCAAGACAATGATATAGTGACCATCTTTATCGGCTATGGTGGAATTATGGATAAAGGGTACCCCTTTCTTTATTATAATGGCTGCGCCTCTTGCTTTTGTGGAGAAGGACGTGTGGTATACCTCTTTTACCCATTTAGCTTTCAGTTTGTTATGGAAATTGTTTTTTAAATGTGTCTCTTGTAAAAAGGATATGTCCGAGTGTAATGACTTTAAATGATTCAAAACTTTACCTCTTTTCACCGGGTTGTTTGCGCCCCGTATATTCCAACTTGTAAATGTCAGTCCTTTTTTAACATTCAGTATGACCGTCATATGTAGTAGGAAGGAAAATTGGCATATGAGTGAAATAGGAAATCAAGTATCTATATGCATTATAGTGAAAGAAATCATCTTCTATTGCTGCACAAAATTTGTAATTCAGCATACTTACAAACACACACATAGTAAACAACAAATAAATAACAACCTGAACTTAAATACCTTAGGCTAATCTAGAGTAGCCGCAGGAAAACAGTTAGCGGGAAAAAAACAAAAAACAAAACGAAACTTCCCTGTATGAGTAACCTAACTTAAGAAGACTGTTACTCCTTTTGGGGAAAGCCTCTCAAGCCTAACTATAAAGTCATGGCCATTTGTAACACAGAACAACATATTTGTAGGTTATATTTGAAAATAAGAAAATGAGAAAGTAAATAAAACCTGTATAGTAATCATACGTTGTAAAAGATTTGTAAACTTAACAATATATTCTTATATATTAATCTTACTGGATATCTCAAGAACAGAGTATAAGAGACGGTGGAAAAGCGCTCCATAGAGGGAAAGAGGATATTAACTTGAATATACTTTCGCAGCTTATTGACATAGTATAAGTCTGATATAAAAGTCTTTCTCAACATGTCCTCCTTGTCATGTTATCTTACCACAATTTGTAAGGATCCCTGTCGAAGTAGGGTACATGATGTATCAGTCTTTTAACTTCCAGTTGATCCCGGTGGTGTTGCCGTGAGACGCTCAGCATACTCCTCGGCTTTCTGCGGATCTGTGAAGGATGACTGGGAGCCGTTGTGAGTCACTAGGAATCTCGCTGGGTAAAGCAAGCCATATTTTACGCCGGGTTGGTTGCGCAGTAGTTGCCTGGCTCTGTTGAATTGCGCCCTTCGCTTTGCCACTGATGGAGGATAATCGGGGAAGATGTTTATGGCTTTACCTTGATACTGGAGGTTTCTCATAGCGGCAGCTTTGCGGAGAATGTATTCCAGGACGTGATAGTAATGAAGGCGTATTACAAATGGGCGCAGTGGGTCAGAGGGGTTCGAGCGTTGGCAAAGGGTTCTGTGGGCTCTGTCAATAAGCGGGGCCTCGTCCAACGAGAGTACGTCTTTCAACAAGTTGGCAATAAAGTCCCTCGGTTTTGTCGTTTCCGAGCCCTCTCGTACACCCGTAATTCTGATGTTGTTTCTACGAGACCTTCCTTCTAAATCTTCATTCTTTTGTTTAAGACTGACAACTTCAGCACTGAGATTAGCCACCTGTTGCTCAAGTTGGTTAATGCTGTCAGAATGTGCTGTGGCGGCCTCTTCTATGTCAGTGAGTTTAGCTTGTTGCATCTGAGATTTCGCTTCAAGACTAGCAATAGACACCTGGACGACGTTGTTAGCCGTAACAATCTCCTCTCTCAAGTCGTTATACACACGCTCAATGCGTTTGTCCAAATTCTCACAGATGTCATCCTTTATCTTGGTCATTTCACCTCTGAGTGCAGTAATGGCAGCGAGTAGCGCTCGGTTAGGTGGATCCTCTTCATCACCGCTGGAGTCCTCAGTCTGTGCACCAGGCAAGGCCGGTGGTTGGTTGAGGCCTAGTTGAGTCGATTTCGGTTTCTTCAGTTTTTGTTTGCTCATGTTGAGATATCCAGTCGAGCTTGAAGTCTTAGTATTTTAAAAATAAATGCGCTCTGAAAGCTTAAAATCTACATAGTTGTTGGCTCTTGAAAGTATTTTTTAGCGGATTTGGCTTACGGAGCTCTCAAAGACGCGTCTTTCTCCGTCATCGCTCAGTGGCGCCCCCATTAAATATATTACAAATAGTTTTTCAGCGTGAGAAATACAATGTGTGGCCAGAGAGCGTGACAAAAGACCGAAATGAGTGACTGTCACGCTCAATGCGTGATGCGTGACACTCGAGAGCCCTGTGACAACTCCATTAACAACGACAAACACTTCACATATTTCAATACAATTGACATTGAAGACCTAAGTTAGCTGCTAGAAGCTGCGCTGTGCCTGTGCGTACACAACACACAAAATAATTATAGAACATGATACAAACATAAAAGCAACAGCCTACTTACAGATTGTGATTCGGAGAAGGAAGCTGATCCAAATAAACTCGGTACTGAACCTCCCTCCTTCAGTATCAGCCGGCTCGCAAATTCATACTTTATAGCATTTAGGTTTGTGAAGCAATCATCTTCAAAATGACGCGAACACAGAACAAGTTCGGGCTATAATACTTCTGTGGTATAGTTATGAACTGTAGCCACTGTCTTCAAATGCTCCTCACTGGGCAGATGAAAAAAGTTTGCTTTTGCGTCGCACTTCAAAACACAGCAGCGTCTCGTCGACATTGATGTTTTCCCTGGTGTCTCCTAATGCAATGAGTGGGCGTATCTTATTCAAATAACTTGGACAAGTGACGTACGAAAGTTAGAGAAAATGCATCGTTCGTCTATCGATTCATATCAACGACTCAGAGTCGACTCTTACTTTTGAGAGACAATAACTTTGTATACGGTGAACTTTCATATTTAAAACTTTGCAGGATGTTTTCGTTCACTTAGATCTATGTTACACACTACATGAAAGGTAATTTTCAAAATTCCATGATAGGTACCCTTTAATGAAAAAATTGTTACAGATTTTGTAAGCATATTGTATAGTTGTGCTTGGAGTTAATTGTTTCATTTATGATAAAGCAATAAAGCATGTCAAACTGTGCATTTACATTATTTTTGGCCAGGCTGTCATACAAAGAAATTATGAATGCATGCAAAAATAAGAGAACCAATGAAATATGAATAACTGATTATGCTGTAGTTAATGTTTTTCCCGTGTGCTTTTTGGTTGTCTATGTTTTTTTTATTGTAAAATAGAACCTATAGGTATATAATTTGTCTTTTATGTCAAATCATTTTATACATTTTGTTATTTATTAAAAAAATATCAAATATTTCCCCTCATATTTTGATGGTTTAATCAAATTTGTATGGTCATTAAAAACAAATATCCCCTACCAAGATCACTTTTGGCCACTATTGTATCTATCACTTTTCTGATGTTCATATTTGTTTTGGTGACATCTAAGGACAGAAGACTAATGAGTTTCAGAAAAGTATTTGGTCTTTTCAGTGATATTAAGGATGAGCGGATCTGGAGGCTTTTCTTGCATGGGCCATTAGGACATTTGCCTCAGAAAACAGACAGAGACAAACCTCTCTAATTCAGGAAGCGTCTTGGGGAAAAACACGCTCCGGTGTCATTGGTCTCGCAGCGATTCTCAGACTGCTGTTTGTCCTTATTGGACATGTCTCGAGGAAGTGAGCTGTCCTGCTTCATCAAGCACAGAGAAACATACTGTACATACACAAGCAGCCAAAAGACATTAACCTTCAACCCACATTCTCGCGCCAGCTCATACTAATCTGCTCATAAACACAAGGAGAAAAAGACAGAAAGAGATGCATTACCAAGAGTAGAAAGAGAACTTAATGTTGGTTGCGACCCGAAGCTCATGCTCACATTAGGGAAGTCTTTTAGCATCTGTGCAGATGACAAGGACTTCAAATGTCATTTCACTTGCATCTGTCCGTGTGTGTCGACATTCATTTGACAGTTCAATGTGACAGTGTTTGTGAACAGCACGCGGCATATTTATGGATTGTAATAATTGCTTTCAAGGACAGAAACAGCCACACCTCTGAATGTGTTTGAGTTTATCATTCCATCAGGAAATAAAGGTCTCGTCTTCACAGAGGACATGATGCCCACAAACAGGTTTGGTCACCAGTCAAGTCAAGTCATCCTCATTTATATAGCGCTTTTAACAACGTAGATTGTTTCAAAGCAGCTTTACAGAGATAAACATACAATTCAAGGTAACAGAGATTGGTGTGGTTTTATAGCGGTTTTTGAATAATGTTGTTTCCAGCTAAAGTTAGTTTTGATTGATTCTCTTCCGTCGAAATGATAATTTTTTATTGAATTAGGGGCCGCTAAGACGACGCCGTTCTCTCTAAACGCAAACCTGTGAAAAGCGCTGATGGCGTTCACATGCGCATTAAGAATTTATTCTATAGTTATGTGCGTTTTCAATATATGTGCGTAGGTTTGAAATTCGCTAAAAACCATGCCTAAACAAACTACTTGTCTTGCCTATAAATTTGATGCAGAATTTTATTTTATTTAACCGCTATTAAGCGTGCAGGGCAACCACCCAGTAGAGCATTACAATAATCTAGCCTTGAGGTCATGAACGCATGAATCAATTGTTCCGCATTTGTCCATGAGAGCATATGACGTAATTTAGATATATTTTTAAGATGGAAAAATGCTGTTTTACAGATACTAGACACGTGACTTTCAAATGAAAGATTGGTATCAAAGAGCACACCCAGGTTCCTAACTGACGTCGAAGACTTAACAGAGCAGCCATCAAGTGTTAGACAGTATTCTAGGTTATTAGGCGAGGAAGTTTTTTGTCCAATAATTAGAATCTCTGTTTTTTCAGAATTTAGTAGTAGGAATGACATGTAAACACTGCAAAGTTTCAGGTTACAAATGCAATTAAATGCAGGAGTGAATTAGCAATAAAATGTTGCCAGGTTGCAGGTTCAAGCTTCTCGGTTTTGAATAAAACCGAATGTGCTTCTTGCACCCTCAATGGACATTTCAATTGAAAATGTTGAAATATGCAAGAAGCAGTGGAATATTTTTCTAGCATGTCACCACAGTCACATTTTTACAATAAGCCTAGGTTGGAGAAATTTTTAACCACAAAATATGTCAATTTTACATAAAATGTAATATGTAATTGGATGTCTTGCATTATACATTGGATTTACAAGGATTGTGCACATTTCTGTACATTTACTAGTTTTTGTCTATAGTCTCTAATCAGGTATTACAAACACACATGCATAAGAGTGCATGACAATAATAAAATAAAAAAATAATATACAATACAATAATGCTAAAGTGCTAAAAATACAAGATTCATTTTCTATTTTCTTTCATTTGAATTTTTGGGTTTGGGGATTTTGGAGCATGCTGCTTGTAACACCAATGTCATGGGTTTGGTTCCCCGGAAAGGCATAAAATATATTGCGTGAATGAAATGTGAGTCGCTTTAGATAAAAGCACCTGCCAAATGCATAAATGTAAACGTCTAAAAAAGTACATGATCTTTGTAAGATGAACTGTTTTACTGTATGATGGGTTTCCCTTCAGAAAGCATAAGCAGAGTGAATGAGATCATGTTTTCAGAGAAAATCTTAAGCAGGGATGTGTGAAAGACGTTAGTTTCATGATGATGCTCCACAGGGTGCTAGAGGAATGACAAAGATCCGCCCGTCCTCCTGCTGGTCCAGTTCTCACAAGCTGTTGCACTAAAGATGAGAACTCAAACCGTAATGAGAGAGTGTCTCAGTCATTTAGGAAATATGGATAAACTCCTCAATGTCATCTAATAAAGGTATACACCTCTAGTCCCTCCCAACAGCAGACTGAGCTTTGATGACTTTCTGTTTGATTATTGGAACACGTCGTCAAAGGTTTAATGCAGCACCACAGATAGGAATATTAAGTCGTTGTTAGTTGTGTTTGATAAAGTCAGCATGACCATTACTGCTCATATTCAGTTTTACAAGCACTACTAAAATGATGCACATACATATATGGCTCAGTCATTTCAAGAAAAGTCAAATATTCCAAACAAAATTTGATATATACCGTGAAAAATGCAGCATTCTGAATTCAAACACCCAACATCAATTGAAATTAAGTAAAAAAAATCGAATAATCCTAAACTTCTAGAACATTCTGACATGAACTCCCAGACAGTAACATAGTGTTGGCCCAGATCCGGGCCACATCTGGTAAATGTGGATTCCATGCGTACCAGATGTGGGCCAACATTATGTTGCTGTCTGGGCTAACTAACATGGGCTAATTATTTCCAACTTTTGTTTTATATTCCGACACTTGGGCCATCCAGTCACAGTGAAATAATGAGAAAGTATGATATATGCTAGACTATTATTTCACATGACATAACTATCAACAAGCATTAAATGAGCAGCTGAAGTTTGTGTTTGTGTGGTTTGGTGTCCAATCATTTTTGCATTTGTGTGCAAGTAATTTATTTCAGCCATCTCAACTTACATATTAGACCATATAAATGTGTTTTACACATATTAAAACCGTTAAGGACAAATACATTTTCTGATGGTGAAAATTTTCAAATTTTGCAGAGTCTAGACACAGACTGGCAGCTGGACATGGCAACAGGATCTAGCAGGGCAGGACACAAGGGGTACTGTACATACCACGACAAACCAGCACGGGACTGCAAACACAAGGAGAATAAATAGGGAGAGCAAACAAAACAGGTAATGAGGGAGGACAGGTGGGGCAAATTTAGATATAATATATTAAAAAATATTAAAATAATTTAGATATATTTTTAAGATGGAAAAATGCGGTTTTACAGATACTAGACATGTGACTTTCAAATGAAAGATTGGTATCAAAGAGCACACCCAGGTTCCTAACTGACGACTAAGACTTATCAGAGCAGCCATCAAGTATTAGACAGTATTGTAGCTTATTACATTGTAGTTTTTGTCCAATAATTAGAATCTGTTTTTTCAGAATTTAGTAGTAGGAAATTACTAGTCATCCAATTTTTTTATATCAGCTATGCATTCCGTTAATTTTGTAAATTGGTAAGTTTCGTTAGGTTTTGAAGAAATATACAGCTGAGAATCATCGGCATAACAGTGAAAGCTAATTCCATTATTCCTAATTATATCTCCTAATGGTAGCATAAAAGAGAGTGAACAGCAGCGGTCCTAGTACTGAGCCTTGTGGTACGCCATACTGAACTTGTGATCGATAAGACATCTATTCATTTACTGCTACAAACTGATAACGGTCAGATAAGTATGATTTAAACCATGCTAGTGTAATTTCACTAATGCCAACATAGTTTTCTAGTCTATTTAAAAGAATGTTGTGGTCAATGGTGTCAAATGCAGCACTAAGATCAAATAACACTAATAGAGAGATACAACCACGATCGGATGATAAGAGCAAATCATTTGTGACTCTAACGAGCGCTGTCTCAGTACTATGGCATGGTCTAAATCCGGACTGAAAATCCTAGTAGATATAATTTCTTTCAAGAAAGGAACACAGTTGTGAGGATACTGCTTTTTCTAATATCTTTGACAGAAAAGGCAGATTCGAGATCGGCCTGTAATTGACTAATTTTGTATGATCAAGTTTCTTTTTTTTTTATTACTCCGGCACTAGGTTGAGGTTGAGCCTAGGTTGATCTAGGTCCATCGCCTAGGTGTTGTTGATCAATACCATTGGCTCTCCATCTGCGCCCTTGGATCCATCGGCTTTGCCTCCTTTGGTCGTCCTCCGATGTCGACAGTCCTGTTTATTTTATTATATTAACAGTTTTTATTATATAGTTATAACACTGGTACGCAAATTTCATTTACACCAAAATGAAGCCTAAACCCTAAACTTGCCTAAATGTTAACATTATTCACTGTGAATCTTCAGTACATGTGGAGCTTGTGTTCAGATCACTGTACACAGAGATCATCCTGTTACCTCTGATCACACACCTGATGCCCCAAAGAGAAATGCTGAAATTCACACGCACAAACATCAGCCCATTGTGAATGTATGTGTGCATGCATACGTACTTCCTACAGTACTATTTTTTTGTTCCACATCAGTGATTGGTAGAGTCTCTGTAGGCTGGATGACCCACTTACTTATCTCTCCTCTCTCTCTCTCTCCTCCTCTCTCTCTCCTCTCTCTCTCTCTCTCTCTCTCTCTCTCTCTCTCTCTCTCTCTCTCTCCTCTCACCAAAATTTGGAGCAAGTATCATAACCCTGATTTGTTGTGTTTTTTGTTTGTTTTTAAATGAGTCAATACATCATCAATCCTTTCCAAAAGTTGTTTTTGTCTAACCCTGATTCACTAATAACAATATGTGAAACAATCATGTAAAAAAGAAAGTGCATCCTTTTAAATTCTATGGTTTTATGTATTAGGACATAAGAAAAAAATCACCATTTTGAAAAACTATAACAGCAGAGAGGGACAAAAAACAATAACCTACCTCAATGCGTTTCCACAACACGTTTTCATTCAGTGCCAGCATCATGTGACTGAAACCAGCTAAAACAGACAAGGAGATCAGTGAGAGGCGCTTGTCACTGTCCCGGCAAATTTGAAAGTCTGCACTGAACGGTACTTAATAATACAGGATCATACTTATGCCGAGCCACAGGAAAAAGGAATCCTGCCGCCAAAAGTAGAACATGTATAGTTAAAAGCTAAAAGCCTCGTTGGTGAATAGCAACATGTATCACTACTAATTAGCATAGTTCATGCTTTTTACAGTCTGTGATTCATACTGTAACATTCGTTTGTTCGTTGTGTGTCAAGTTGCAGTTTGTTTGAAATAACGAACCTCATCACCCGAAAGAAAACTCGATAAAGTGCTATTGGAAGACATGTTGTCATAGCTTCTTGGTACATAACGGAGATTTAAAATGTTTTAAAAGCTGCACAGAGATTGTGTTTTTATTACTCAACAGGTAAGTAAGGTATTTTATACCTTATGATATCATTTCCATCTAAACTGGTTGTATCTCTTAATGGGTTAGTTCACCCAAAAATTTAAATTCTGTCATTAATTACTCACTCTCATGTCGTTCCAAACCCGAAAAACATTGGTTCATCTTCGGAACACAAATAAAGATCTTTTTTAAAGAAATCTGTGAGGTTTTTTTCCCTCCATTGACAGTCTACGTACGTTGTGTCTCGAATACTTTAATGATGTATACTACCTTTCTGGGGCTCACTTTTAAGCCCTATAAAGGTTGTATATACATCATTAATGTAATCCATGTGACTCCAGTGATTTTACAACTTTGCGTTGTAGTTAGACAAGTAATCAAATAAGTAAGTACATATTTTAAATCGAATCAAATTATTATGTCATAGTTTATCAGAAAAAAAAGTTATAAATACCTAAGACTTTGAGGTTTTCCACTTTAAAAAATATGCAATCGGTTGCCTCAAAGGTTTTAAGTTATTGCAGTTGAACTTATAGGTTTACAGTGTATATTTCCAATAAGGTAAATACATGATCTAACAAATATTTTTTCCTTACTGTAATTTTGATATCAGGGTTGAATGGCGCAACATTTGTGTAATAATTGAGAAAATGGAATGGTACATTTTTAACTAGTCTTCTGTCATAATGTAGAAAGTGTCCAAATTGTGTTAAAAAATTGTCCAAAAAATGTCCAAATTGTGTTATTTAAATGTCCGAATTTTAAGGAATTTTCCTGGACGAAATATCATCCAGTATCACCTAGTTAATTCTAAATAATAGTTTATCAAATATATTTACAGTAATAGGTCTAAAAGCAAAACAAAACATGGGCTTTGTGTCTCTAATGGTAAAATATTAAAGTTCACTGTATTCATTGTTTGTGTCTCTCTTTTGTACTCTTTCTAATAATCTGTATTCATTCATTTTTTTGTATAGTTGCCTCATGCCAATTTAAAATACCCCTTCATATTAGAACATGAATATTAGAAACAAGAACACGATTCAATAAAATAAAAAAATTATAAAAAACAAGAGAAGAAAAGTGGATGATGAGCACAGACAGTTTCAAGAAAGATGGACATTGCAGTAAGCCTTTTCCACAAAGCCAAAAAGGATGCTGATGCTGCAGTTGGAGGAGCAAGTTATGTGGTGAGTGAGTTGATCGCTAAAGCAGGAAAGCCGTTCACTGAAGGGCAGTTTATGAAGGATTGTACTGTATGTTAAAAGTCGCTGATATTCTATATCCAGAAAAGAAGGGCTTGTTCAACAATCTCTCTCTATCGGCAAACGCACTGGCAGAGAGGATTAGCGAGTTGTCGAGTGACATTTATGATCAGTTGCGCGCCAAAGCTAGAGTTTTCACTGCGTACTCTGTGGCGCTTGACGAAAGCACAGACAAAACGGACATTGCGCAGCTAGCCGTTTTCATCAACAATTTGAAGTGACGGAGGAGTTGTTAAATTTGTGTCCAATGCACGGCCGTAGACACAGCCAAATATATATTTCAGCAGCTGTGCGACACGATTGAGCGTGCTGGTTTGCCATGGAACAGACTGGTAGGCATTACCACTGATTGTGCCCCATCTATGACAGGCAAAAAAACGGATTGGTAGCGCTGGTACAAAAAAAGTTAGAAGAGGAAAATGCAGATCCAGCAGTTGTTCTGCACTGCATTATACACCAACAGGCCCTGTGCAGCAAATGCTTGAAATATGAACATGTCATGTCTGTTGTCCTGAAATGTATCAATTTCATCAGGTCGAGAAGTTTACAGCACCGCCAGTTTCGGGCCTTTTTAGAAGAAATTGAGTCAACAAATGGCGATGTACTTTACTTTACTGAGGTGCGCTGGCTCAGCAGGGGAATGTCCTGAAGAGATTTTTTGAGTTAAGAGCAGAGGTGAAGAGATTCATGGAAGATGGCAGAATGGATGTTCCTGAACTTGATGATCCTAAATGGGTCATGGACCTTGAATTCTTAGTGGACTTAACACAGGAGCTGAACATCCTTAACTTGAAGCTCCAGGGTCCTAGTCAGCTCATCACAGCAGCATATTAAAGCGTGAAAGCTTTTTTGCACAAAGCTGAGATTGTGGAAAACTCAGCTTTCTGCAAAAAACCTTAGTCATTTAAAAACATGCCGATCTCTTGTGGCGGAGGGCACAGCATTCAGTGGTGATGAATATGCCTCTGCTATTGACAACCTATTGACAACTTTACACACAGGCAAACACGGCTTGGGTATAGGAAAGTGGGTGAACGTGATTTCACCAAGTACCACATGTTCCTGGATCAACATCTTTGTTGATCCTGGATCAACTTTCCAATCAACCAATCAGATGTGAGGGACAAGTTTACAGTTTATGTCACGTTCAGGCTTAGAATCAGGGTGAAGTACTTAAACATCAGTGTTATTCACCTATCATTAACCTCTAATTTTAGGGAAAAGTTATGGGTAGGGTTAGGTTTAGGGGTAGGGATTGGGTAAGGACTACATTTTGGGACAGGAATGTTGATCCAGGATAAACAAAATATGTCGATCAGGGACCATGTCTTACTTGGCAAAATCACAGTGACCAGGAAAGTGCGTTCCTATAGTCTAGTAAAATGGCGCTTTTCCATTACCAGTACCAGCTCAACTCGACTCGACTCGCCTCGACTCGCTTTTCGCTCCGTTTTCCATTACAGATAGTACCTCCGCAATAGTACCAGGTCGTCATAGCGACGCCACAGGAAACTGCCGTGACAATCTTCTACACGACACACACCCGCTACCCACACACAGGACAATGGAGGAAATCGAGTGTATGCTGTAATGGGTATATCACGCAATCTCTGGCCAAACTATTTAAAAATGGCGGGGTTATTCAGGATACTCCGTCTGGCGCGTGCAATGATGACGCAGTGACGATTCTCTCTGACCAATCAGCAAGTCTGCATTGTTTCACGTCACATTTTAGTATCGCCTCAGCTCGCTTAGAACCTCGCCGGAGGTGGTACGAAAAAAAGTACCCGAAAGCTGGTACAGGTACAACTTTTACACAGTGGAAATCCAAACAAAGGCGAGCCGAGTCGAGCCGAGTCGAGCTGGTACTGTGTAGTGGAAAAGTGCCAAAAGTAAAGTAACTCGTTACCCCCAACACTGACTGTGACCTCCATCAGGGCAAGCGTTGTGAGTTGTGTGAGCAGAAGCGCTGCCAGGTGTCTGGCAAGAAATAGAATAGTGTGCAAATGTATTCAGGGATTGCACGTGTTCACTGCAAGGTTGTTAGTTCAGTGCAAAGTAGAGACCTGCGTGGGACGAATTTTTCCGCTCCCGCAAGATTTTGTCCCGCTCCCGCAAAAATATATGTAATTTTCTCCCGCTCCCGCCCGCGACAATCAAGTTTCGTCCCGCTCCCGCTCGCAAAATCCCGCCTAGTTTTTTTTTTTAGGAACAGCATGTCGTTCACTGACGAGGGCTTCAGATTAATCCGTCTCTGCTCCAGTATGCGAGCGACCGCAAATACTGAAAGCCCTCTGGAAGCTAGAATGCACATCTTTTAGTGCACTTGACACTTTCGACTGACTTGCCGTAAACGTCAGGGAAGTTTGCCTTTCAAAACGGTGCACACATGACACTTCAGACCTGAAGTTACAGACTTGTACGTGAGTATTTTGCTGCATTTGTGTGGTAGGTTTGGCTGTTCTGCGCCTATGAATGAACCACGCGAGAGTTAGCTTCCGACCTTGCGCCAGTAAATCGTTTTTATTTTAGTTATCCTTGTTGCTTGTGCATTAGATAAATAAAGGTTTATTTGTTTCTAGTTGTTTTATTTGCATCTTATTAGTTGTTATCTATTTCTAGTGCAGGTCTCTGCTTTACACTCATATTTAATTTGCGGGAGTGCAGCGTATCATCCCTCCCGCCCGCACCCGCAAGTGCACCTCATCCTCCCGCCCGCTCCCGCAATGATCTTTCAAAATTTGTCCTGCGCCGCACTGTTTTGCGTCGCGAACCGCGGGTCCCGCGGGACTCCCGCGGGAGTGCAGACCTCTAGTGCAAAGTTTTGACCATTTATTTAAGTAAAAAAAAAAAAAAAGTAAGGTGAAAAGAGTTGCACTAACTGTTAAAATTATATCAAATATATTGTTAAATATCTGTTTTATATACTGATGTTTACATTTTTTGTTAAGTATGACACAAATCTGTTAGTTACATAATCTAAAGTAAATGAGAGCTAACTTTTCTGCAAGTAAAGTAAATTTCCACAAAAATATTATGCTTTTTTTTGTTGTGCTTGAATGTTAAAATAGCCCTGCTATGAGCTTTCGTTCACAGCAGTGACCCCTAGCAAATTTGAGTTTGAGACCCCTGCTCTAACAGCTGAATTCTGGATTCTCTTTACTTTTGTCTTTCTCCAAATAACTTCAAACAGTTGGTGCAACAGCATTATGAGGACTCTCCATAGGCGTAATGTTTTTTATACTGGACAAACTATATATTCTATCCCCTTACACTGCCCCTATCGCTAAACCTACCCATCACTGGAGACATGCTTCATTTTAAAATGTTTAATAAAACATTGTTTTTTTATGTTTTTAAGCCATTTGATTTATGAGGACTTTTGAAGTGTCCTCATAAACCACCCATAAGTTGTAATACCAGTATAATACACATGTCATTATACAAATTTGTGTCCTCATAAATCACATAAACCAACCTGCCCCCCCCCCCCCCCCCCACACACACACAAAAAAAAATCAGTGGCTGTCTTCAGATGACCTTATACTGCTGGTAAACTCAGCCCAAAAGCACTAGGTTTCTGGTGTTTTAGGAAGTAAAATGAAGGTTTGTAGAGCATTGTGGCGAGCAGGAGGTGATCGAGGGCTGTGAGAGAGCGGCACAAGGCCGGTGGCGTGATTACTGATGAGCGCCACCTGCGCGACGCACCGGTCTCGTATCTCTCACGGAGGAGCGGAAGCATAAAAGGAGGAGCGACGACAGTGGAGATCGAGAGAGGCCAGGCCTGGATTTTATTTGATGTTTTGTTTTGTGACAGCAGTCGTCCATGAGGGGCTGCTGTCTTTTACTTTCATCAGTAATCACGCCACCGGCCTCGTGCCGCTCTCCAGGGGCGTCGCACCCGTGGGGGTTGTGGGGGTTTTAACACCCACACTTTTCCCGGTGAGAGGGTTCAACACCCGCACTTTTTCTGCAGTTTTGCACAAACGCCTTACTACAGTCGCTCTCGTTCAGTCGTTTCTCTGGCCGCTCTATGTGTGCGCTCGCTGCGGCTGCCTCCTCTCCCCCTCCCTCTCAAAAATGACACCGGCTTTGAGTAAGACTGGCTGATGATTGGCTGTTCTGCCTTAAGTCCCGCCTCTCTTGGTGTGTTAGATTTATCTGTCAGCTCGTGCTGAGGAGGCGGGAACTTATGGTTATTTACATCTCCCTTTTCCAGGTACTTTGAATGAGTCTTTATGCTTTCAATGTTTTTAAATAAGCTTGATATGTGTCTGGGAAAATGTTAAATGTTTATGTTTTGTTGACATGTCGAGTGTTTTCGGTATTATATTTCGTTTTTTAGACTACTAAACAGCACAAGACTTTAATTAAGTAACTTGGGCATTCTGTTTGTGTTGCGTGATTTAAAGAAAAGTGTGGATTATGGATTTTCCATCATAGGAATAATTATATAAATCTTTATACTATTATAATAAATGTTTGGCATTCTAAAACACCAGTGATAATGTAATGTAGACTGAGACTCTATATCATAACTAAAAAGATGTTTGAGCCCTCTTTAGGTACAAGTCAATGCTTTTTCTTTGTTCAATGTGCACAGGTCATGGGTCGAACCCGGTTGAATCTCTTAATTTTGAGCTCTCAAAGTGCATCAGATAGAGCATTTAACCTTAAAATTTACAAAAAAAATTACGGGGGAGCATGCCCCCGAACCCCCCATACAGGGACAGAGGTCCACACAACATAGTTTTACAAAATCAAGTGGGAAAGAACAATCATTTATAAATTGTGCCCCAGCATATACAACAAAGTTCCATTTAAGCTTTTAGTCATTAATAGCTGTTAATGCCAAAATGTAAATGTCACATCCATCCCCCACACTTTTGAAAAGCTTGCTACGCCCCTGCCGCTCTCTCATGGCCCTCGGCGTCGTCCTGCATGCCACAGGCATGTTATTTCTTTTGGTAATGTTTGACTTTTGTAAACATTAATCAAAAATATAAAATTAGCTCAGCTTCTCCAACAACTCTCATTTTATCTTACGCCACCAAATGATTATTTTCCCTTTGAGGAAAGCTACTGTATAGATATTAAAGTGTAACCATCTCAGTAAATTCAGCAGACAGATATGATATCTCTAGTTTGTTGTGAAAGTTGTTAGAGCCTCCATATCTGTGTGAGTACATCTAATCATTGAAAGCAACTGTTGCTAAGGAGCCTGTGATTAATTACCCATCATGTGATTTATTTTCTACTTGTGACAAACTTTAGATGAAGGCTTGATCTTCACTGTAAATAGGGTTGTGGAGCTAACGCATCGCCAGGTTATGATGAAACTAATTTTGAGTCCAATGGTCTTCAGTTTGCCAGCAGTCTGAGCGGATTATTATTGTATAAAACACAATGAATTATAAAATAATGGTCAATGAGTTTATCATTGTAAATTAAAAATAAAATTAAACCATAAAAAAAATGTTACTTGAAACAAAATGAAGTTTAACTGAAATTAAAATAGAATATAAAAACTTTTAGCTAGTTGCCAACAGTTCTTATTTTGTTTAGTTTACTAACTAATAAATAAAAATGAATACAACATATAGAATTAAAATAAAAAAATAAATAAAAAAACATTTGGCTGGGTAACACATGGAGGTGCCCTCCCTGGCCACTCACATCAGAAGCAAAGTCATTGGCCATGGGACTGCCCATAGCATCCATTCTGTCCTGTATATTAGATGACAGCAGATGAATACCATATGTACCTTCACTCTACGATCTCCGACTGGTATGTGAGAGGTCTATGCTTGAACAAGATTACATCTGAAAGCCAAGCATGATTTGAGTGTCGACAGTTTCGCACAATGACCTTCTGGACAACTTCAAACGATCTAAGCTTCCTGGAAGGTGTATCGTGAGCACTTTTGTTTTTGCTGCACTTGATGTTTGAGAACAACAGCAGATGTATCTGGCTTTAGCGTGAGACAGATTCAAGGCTGTCTTTTTGTTTTAAAAATCAGTTCAGAAGGTGTTTGTTCTGTTACTGTATGGGGAGTGTTGCAATCCTTGTAGGATTTGGTATATCGTGTGTTGGAAAATTGCTGGTGCTGTGGAAATTCCAAAGGCCAGACAATGGTACTTAAACAGGCCTTGTGTGTGTTTATGGTAAGGTAGGCTACTGCTCGGATTAAGTGTATAATTCCTGCTGCTGATATGCAAAAGAAAGATCAATCTTCCTGAAGACTTTTCCCCCAGCCAAGGTGGCAAAAAGATCTTTCACGTTTAAGGGTGCTCCGATTGATCGGTCGCCGATCATAATCGTCCGATAATTGCTTTGGGATGTGTGATCGGCGGTCTCTATAAAGGCCGATCCAGAAAAGCCGGACAGATGACGCAAAACTCGCGAGACAATTTTTTTACGCCCTGGTAAAAATGGCTTCACCGGTCTGGCAATTCTACAAGGTGTGTGAAAAAGACAATTCATTAGGAATCTACAATGTGTATACCATGCCGCGGCCACTTGTCAAACTGTGCAACCTCTCTGCTCAACCCGTAAATAAATCCATCGATCCGCAATCATTGTTTGAGTTCTTCAATAGTCTAGTGGGAGATCTTTTGCCAAGCGTGTCAGAGGTTAAGGGTTCTAATCCACACTCGTATATATTTTTTTCTCTCATCAAAACTGAATATGTTCATCAGTGCTTACAGTATATATTAAGCAGGGAAATGTTTGTGTTTTATTTTGTGATTTCGCCGGAATGAATAGAGTCCGCAACGGTGATAGATTGAAGCGCCGAGTGAAGACTGCGCGAGGCACAGAGAACACTGTATACATGACACTGATCGCCACGGCAACGAGTGCTCAGCTTGAGTTCAAAAACACATTTTAGCGCTAGATTTCTTATTTAATAGCGAACTAAATGCTGCTCTGCTAGTTAACTGGAGGTTTTATTTATTTATATTAGGTACATGGTGGGAAAGACTTCACTGGATCTAAACAAATCAATCTAACCATATATATTGCGACCAGTCGTGGTGGCTTTCTTAATCTGTTTAAAATAATTTTGCAAGGGTTCTTGCAAAAAAAAAAAAAAAAAAGTTTCAGAGAAATGAATCTAATAATCTCTATACCCCTCTCTCTTCCTCTACCTCTCTCTTCCTCTCTAAATACCCACAAAATCTGACTAAGCATCCCAGAAAAAAGCAAAGTTATAGATACAGATATGGAAGTTGTTAGTTATTTGTATTTTTTGTTGCTGTGCACTTTACTACCTGTGGTCCTTTAAGTGTATTAGAAAATTGCTTGCAAAGAATAAATAACTCCTTTGCAAGAATACTGTCACGTTTTGATGTGTTCTGTTATTGTTTTGAGATCTTGGTTTCCCCTGTCTTTGTGGTTTTTGGTTTAGTCCTGTTAAGTTTTCCCGCTCCTCGTTTGTGTTCAGTTTCATCACCTGTGTTCTGTTAATTATCCAATTATTCCTTGTATATTTAAGCCCTGTGTTTTCCCTGAGTGTTTGTCGATCGTCGTCCTCGTATGGTTGTGTGTCTTCTGATTTCCTGGAGTTCTGTTCCTGTTTAAGTTTGGAAAGTTTTCATTTTGTTATTAAAACATTTATATTGAAGCTTTCGTGTCCTCGTCTTCAGCACCTGCACAAACCCTGACAGAACGATCGACCTTAACAAAAAAAAAAAGGAATGAACTACGAACTTTGTGTCCCACAAGATGGCCGGTCTCTGGAGGAATATGCGGAGATATATCTCCATCTTTTCCGGGACTCTAATTGGGACGAGGAGTCCCTGACACATGAGTTTTGGAGTGGGATGGACGATACCCTCGCTCAGTTACTGTTGTTGGGAGATCTCCACCTCCCTTTAGTAAAATTCATTGCCCGTACGCTGTGGGTGTGTGGTTCCTCACTCACCGTGGGAGACATCCAGCCCGATCTCCACGGCCAGCCAGAGCAAGAGCCCATCACCTGCACGCCAACGCCTGAGCCCATCACCTGCACGCTCCCACCAGAGCCCATCGTCTGCCCACCAGAGCCTGCACACCGCATCAGCCCTGCTGCCAGATCGGTCCCTGGACTTCCCCGGATGATATCCGGTATGACTGATCCCCCACTGATATCGGTGCGATTGGCCAAAAAGAAGGCTCCCAAGGCTGGGGTTCACGTCAGCCACATCCAGCCAGAGCCTGAGCCCGTCGCCTGCCCGCCAGATCCTGAGCCCGTCGCCTGCCCGCCAGATCCTGAACCCGTCGCCTGCCCGCCAGAGCCTGAGCCCGTCGCCTGCCCGCCAGAGCCTGAGCCCGTCGCCTGCCCGCCAGAGCCTGAGCCCAGCCCCAAGCTCCCTGATTTGCTGGCCCCGTCCAGTTACGAGTCCCTTGAAATGCTGGTTCCGTCCAGTTCCGAGTCCCTTGATTTGCTGGCCCCGTCCAGTTCCGAGTCCCTTGAAATGCTGGTCCCGTCCAGTTCCGAGTCCCATGTTGACCCAGAGCCAGAGCCAGAGCCCGTTGACCCAGAGCCAGAGCCAGAGCCCGTTGACCCAGAGCCAGAGCCAGAGCCCGTTGACCCAGACCCAGCGCCAGAGCCCGTTGACCCAGCGCCAGAGCCCGTTGACCCAGCGCCAGAGCCCGTTGACCCAGCGCCAGAGCCCGTTGACCCAGCGCCAGAGCCAGAGCCCGTTGACCCAGCGCCAGAGCCAGAGCCCGTTGACCCAGCGCCAGAGCCAGAGCCCGTTGACCCAGCGCCAGAGCCAGAGCCCGTTGACCCAGAGCCAGAGCCAGAGCCCGTTGACCCAGCGCCAGAGCCCATTGATGTCAAGTCAGTTCCCGATCCTGAGCCTGTCCTCCCCAAGAAAATTTTGGGGGGGCGCTATACGCCTTCGTCGTGGCCGGCCAAAGATCCACGGAGGCCTGAAAAAATAACACCGCCATGGCCACCCGAAGGGTCCTCACCGCCATGGCCACCCGAAGGGTCTTTACCACCACGGCCGCCCGAAGGGTCTTCACCGCCGTGGCCACCCGAAGGGTCTTCACCGCCGTGGCCACCCGAAGGGTCCTCACCGCCATGGCCACCCGAAGGGTCTTCACCACCACGGCCGCCTGAAGGGTCCTCACCAGCACTGCCACCTAAAGGGTCCTCACCGCCATGGCCACCCGAGGGTCCCACAGCTCCGCCCTGGACGCCCGAGGGTCCCACAGCTCCGCCCTGGACGCCCGAGGGTCCCACAGCTCCGCCGTGGCCACGCCCACAGCCTGCTCCGCCCTGGAGGCTTCCTGGACCTGCACCATGCCCTCGTCAGCCTCCAGGGCGCCCACCCTCCCACCCCTTTGGATGTTATACGGCGCGAGGACGCGCCTTTGGGGAGGGGGGAGGTACTGTCACGTTTCTGTATGTTTAACCTCTTAACCTTCGCCAGAGCGAGGGCGCTCTGAGCGTTTTTTTTTTAAATCGTTCAAAGTTACTATCAGATTCAATGTTAATACCTTGACAAACTATACATCATTAAACAGATATAAGACTGAAGGTTTAGTATTTGACCACTATTGTATTCTGAGAATCTTATAGTGACAGTTATGTCTTAATTTGTGTTTGGAGTTATGTAATCAAAAAATGAGTCGATACCTTTAATATGAATTATGAGCGTCAGCCGTTTCCATTCAGAAAAAAACTCCAGTGAGATCGTCACGACAGAGCTTGACAAAACAACGTCCATCAGGGCTTTTAGCTCAAAAGTGTACAGATTTGGAGAAATATTGATAGATTCTCATAGGTTTACATCAGATTTATATAGACAGGAATCATATTTATTGAATATCTACCCAAATGCGTCGATTTAATCATTATGAGCGCTGGAGACTCTGATGTACTGTGTTTTCAATACATACTGGCAGCCTGAGGGCGCCCTGTGCACATATGGACTCCAAATTTGGAACACGAAGAAGAATCATATCATGTGACATTTCAGGAAGTCCATCACGACGTAAACACTAACAGAGATCGCTGTAACATGCAGATAAAGAAGTTTTGAAGACAATAAACATGATTGCAATGATATTTGGTTTACCTGTGTTCTTCGAGCCATGTCAGGTATTTTCATAATAATAGATTATATTTATAATGTAATGCTAATCGATATAGACTTTATCATGGTGAAGAATACTAAAAAAAACCATATTTTCTGTCCGATTTTTTTATCTGAAGCCAAATCAGAGCACAGAAGGTTATTTAAAACACTCGACTTGTGCTATAAAGTAAGTTTTAGAGCACAAACATGGTTTTAATCTCATAAATTGTCGTGTATTGATGGTGTGCTAAGCTAACATGCTAGCTAGCCCTTGGTGCACCTGCTACCTAGCTGTTATATTTATGAATATTTCTAAATAGGACTGCTTGCTGAAATGTTTCTTTTTTCAAGAAGGTCATTTTATATAGTTTCAAATGTAAGGTGAGAACTTTGAGAACTTTCCCTAAAAGAGATTAGGGGTTGAAACAGTGTGAATAGCCAGTCGTTAGTAATTATAATGCAGACAAAAGAAAGCATATTTAGAGCAATAACCAGAGGCTGGAGAGGTGTGAATGTGTGCAGGGGAGACTGACACTGAATGGAGATCGTTTAGACCACAACACAATAGAGAAAATAGACTGAATAGATGCTTAGAAAATGACAATAAACATCAGTTTGCATTTTAGAGTCTAATCAAAATAAAATCGTTTGACATGATCTTGAAAAACATTTAACTAAATAAAGAGTTTTAGACATATCATCTTCAGATTTTAAATATAACATGGTCAGACATGTGGCTTTAGCTGCAGTGCATTTCTAGATTGCTACAGGGCCAACTTCAATTTTATTTTCATGAAAATATTTCATAAAAATAAATTTCTAATAACTTGACAAAACTTTGAAGCTATTTATAACATTTATTTTTCATTATGACAATAATTAATTCTACATTTGCAATAAACTGCCAGGTGTCAGCTTTCAAATGAGATCATACTTGTGCTTTTAGAACAAATGGTTCATGAACTGTATCTGTTTCAGTTTGGGTATGCCATTTCTGGGGATTTTTCAAAATTGGGGGTGAAGCTTAACAGGTTAAGTTCTGTTTTGTGATCTTGGTTTCCCCTGTCTTTGTGGTTTTTGGTTTAGTCCTGTTAAGTTTTCCCGCTCCTCGTTTGTGTTCAGTCTCATCACCTGTGTTCAGTTAATTATCCAATCATTCCTAGTGTATTTAAGCCCTGTGTTTTCTCCCTGTGTTTGTCGATCGTCGTCTACGTATGGTTGTGTGTTTCTGATTTCCTGGAGTTTTGTTCTTGTTTAAGTTTGGAAAGTTTTCATTTTGTTATTAAAACATTTATATTGAAGCTTTCGTGTCCTCGTCTTCAGCACCTGCACAAACCCTGACAAATACATTTGTTCACTGTGACTTTATAATCACCACACAGCCTTACTGTCTTGTCTTTCTTTGGCACAACCATAATGGGTGCTGCCAAATCACTCCTTCCAAGATATAATTCCGTTCCTCTCCAGGAGATCAAGTTTCTTTTCTACTGCTTCTTTAAGAGCATACGGAACAGGCCTTGGGTTTTTGAAAGATAGGTTGAGACCTTCTTGCACTCTCACCTTTGCTTTAAAGTCACTACTTTGCCATACCCTTTGAAATAGCTCTTTGTGTTTTTCAAGTACATCAGAGAGGAAAAAGAACACTCACTGGTGTCACATGTCTCAAGCTGAAGATCTCCTTCCAGTTTAGGGATATTTTCTGAAGCCAGTTACATCCCAGAAATGGTGGTTTGTCTTCTTTGACCACAATCAATGGAAGTGAACTGTTGTCTGTCAGGAGCCTTGATCTCACCCAACACAGGGATTTTGTCTCCAGTGTATGAGGCCAGATGAATGGAGGTCAGGTGCAACATACGGTCCTTCAATTTGCCTTTATAGATATCTTCTGAGATCAAAGACAAAGTGACTGTGTCTTGCATGCTAACTGTAGTGCCATTTAGCTAAGGATCCATATAAATGCCATCCACCTTGTCTTGTGCAATGTAGACAGTGAGGAACTCAAACAGTTTATCATCCACTGCACGCTGATTCTCAGATATGTCCGCTTACACATATTGAGCTTTGTCTAGCCGCTGTGTTTTGTGACTCTTACATACACAATTGTGTATGTTGTGTAAGTGTCCAATTTTTCCACAGTTGTGGTATTTCTCATTACGATAAAGAAATTCTGTGGGATGGTGGTTGCCTCCCCCACAACGGTAACAATTGCTTCTGTGCTTGGTAAAAGGTTGCTGCTGGACCCCTTTTTTAGTACTGTACTGAGATTTTCCCTGTCCTCTGTATTTCTCTCTGCTCCCACAGACATGTTGCACCTTATGCACACAAGTCCTTTATGGTTGCCTGGGCATTCAGCTGCTTGGTGTCCCTTTGCGCTACTTCTAATGCAAGAGGCTTTCTTGAAAGTAAGGTCCTTCTCTGACAGTAACCTTCTGTGATAATCGTCTCCTGCAAGTCCACAGACAAATTTGTCTCTGAGATCATCATGCATAAATGTTCCAAACTCACATGAGCTTGCCAGACGTTTTAATGGCAGAATGTAATCATAGATTGTTTCCCCAGGACTTTGGCTTTGGAAGTTTTTTGAAATCGGAATTGGCTTTGGCTTGAAATTATCAGAAAGAGTAATTTCCTGGTATGATAAATCAATCACTTTTGCTGGCTTAATTAGACTTTTCAAGAGGCCATATTAGACTGGACCCAAAACACTCAGGAAAGCATTTGCAATTTGTTACTGTCAATTTCATTTGCCACAACCCATTGTTCAAATCTCTCCAAAAAGGTATCAAAATGCTATTTGGTACTGTCAAACTTAGGCACTCGTTCTATTGTGACCATTTTCCTTTTCATTGTGTAACCCACCCAAGTACCAAGAAAGGGTTAACGTAAGTGGTGGGCGTGGTTTTGGATGCTGTATGCAGATGAGCAGTCTCAAGAGCTTCTTTTGTAAATGTATCAGACAAACTGTATGGGACAGAACTATCTTCCGAAAGGATAAATAAATCTCTATCTAAGAGAAACAGAGAACATGTTATGAGATTTTCTAATTGTCCTGTGGAAAAGGTTATTTCTATTGAGTATTTCACAAAATTTTGTGTTTTTCTGTTGAATCCATCTAATGTATGTTGTATTTAAAAAGGTTATGTGATGCATGATATGCTCCGAGGAAACAGAGTTCTTAATTTTTTCCTTCCAAGTCACGAACTCTGATTGGTATTTTCTTTCCCATTCCCTGTGGTTTTCGACGCCACGAGGTTATTGGATCAAAGATGGCGAGCCAGTGAAACTCCGGAGAAAAACTATCACGAGACAGTGACGTTTTCTACGTTCTATCGCTTCAGTGAATTTAAGGATCTTCAGTCATTGAACTTTTCCCTGAGTGAACCTGCAAAAGGATTAGATAAGAACTGTTGATCATATATACTACCTGGGTAGATACTAAAGGAAAGACAATTTTCTTTTCCTGGTTTTCTTTTATGGGCCCAAGATTTATTTAGTTTATTTACTATTATTGAATTGTAATTTCCTTTTACTTAACAAAATTGCACTTTCATATTCTATAAGAAATTGTGCAATAAAACTATGCAGTTGTTTTAATCTGATTAACGTGTTGTTGTGACTCACAAATACTGCCTCCTAGAGCCTAGGTCTTGAATTTTAGTGGTTCTAATATATTTTATTTAGAATTGAGTCGAGTAGAATCGCTACACTTGATTTTATTATTATTATGTTCCTTTTCTTTATCTTTTTTGAAAATTATTTAGACTTTCTCTTGTTCTCTCTTTATTTTTGAATATTCTGTTAATGCCGCAGTGTCAGTGAATGTCAAGAACAGCTATTATCTTTGTGGCTGTTCTAATCATTTAGTCCTCTAGTCTAGATGTCACCCTACTCCTACGAGCATTTGACTGTTGCTGCCTCGGTGCACTTTTGTTTGACTCGCAAACAGTTCTCTTTCCTCTTGTATACCACTGATTTCTCAGATTTTTCCTTGCTCATTCTATGCACTGAGGCTTCTGAAACCACCTTGCCGCAACTGTTAAGTTTTACTATTCAGAGGAACTACATGGACAACCATTTTAATGCAGATTCTTTAATGCTGAATGCTTTAGAATTAGCTCTCACAGTTATACTGCGTTGCTGCTCCAACCTTCGCTTTACACACAGAGAACAGCGACAGCTCTTCGGGAGATGTGATCACACAACTCCCTCCCCCGGAGGAGGGCCGGGTGGATAACCTTTTGCGTTTTGTTTCTGTTCCCAAATTCGGAAGAAAAGAGCAGTTTCCTCTATCTCTGGGTCCCAAGAGGGCACGGATGGCACTATGCCTTTCCTCTATCATCCCTCTCTTCTATCACCAGCCGGGAGCTTGGTGCGGTTCAAGGACACAATACCTTCTCACGCACCCCCTGCCAAACGTGGAGCCAAGTGAGTGTTACACCGTGCACTCAGACACCACTCTGGGACACTATGCCTTCCAGGTTAGGTCCCTGTGCTCTCCTAAGTTCAGGGGCATTCAGTTCATGTCCGTGCTGGACAAGGATGCTTCTGTCCTGCAGGCAGAAGTCGCAGTCCTACTTGGGAAGGACGCGATAGAGCCAAGTAAGACTGCGTGTGTTTTGAATTGGGCCCTTCACAAGCTCCTGTTCCCTGTTCCGTCCCCGAGATTGGTTTATAGCGATCGACCTGAAGGATGCATTCTTTCACTCTCGCTTCTCCCTCAACACAGACATCAGGCTGTCCCTGTCCACTTCGCTGGCAGACATCTGTAGAGCTGCAGGCTGGGCAACACCTAACACGTTTGCAAGATTTTATAATCTCTGTGTAGAGCTAATGTCCTCCTGTGTACTCACCACCAGTAGCCAGTAGAGGGAGGGCCAAGCTCAGTGTCTCAGTTGCTGAGCCATTCCCCTCCTAAGGTGAGTTCTGATGAACCCTGGATGGAGTTCCTCCAGCACCCTGCAGCAATCAGACGTGGCAGAGATATCCGACGCCAGGCCTAGCACTAGTAAGTACGCCCAGTGATCAGCACCTGTGCTAAGCTAGGGTCCCATATGTGTATTCTTCCACGGCACTGTGTCTTTCCCTGGCAGATCCCCTCTGTCGTCTCTGTTCGGTATTGACTTCACCCTAGCAAAGCTGAATCAACCACAGAGATTTTCCAAATGTAGCACTGCCCTGTTGGCCAGTCCATATGTGTAACTCCACATGTAACCTCTTACCGGCAGGGTGTGGTCTCCGTAGCGTCCCTTTCCATAGGTATGCTTTCCCAGTGCTACCCAACAGTTCCCTGAAGGAGGCAACTGAGACGTTACGTCCCATCACCACAATTGCTGCTCCACCACTAAGCGGCGGGTCATTAGCCTGGCTCCTCAGCTCAAACCTGAATGTGCTCTTCCTTATATAGCTGCTTCGCGGGGCGGAGTGCACAATGTAAATCTCGTAAGCCAATGTACAGTGGCTCTTTTAGTTTACACTCGAAGGTGATTGGGCTCTCAGACGAGATCTCAATTTTTTCAGCGTAACATCTCCTTTCCCTCCATCAGCAGGAATAGTAACATTCTCTTTCATGTCTTATTGAGCTTACACACATGGTTATGTCAAAAACACACAAAGTTCCCATAAACAGAGTAGGCTATGTCTGTGAACATAAACAGCAGGGAAACAATTTGCATGTGCATATTAGATCTGTGCATTAAAGTGACAGCAGCTTAATATACAGTACTTACTGCTGGACATGCTGTTAATATGTATAAAGCAACAAAATAAAAACAGAAAATCACTCACTGCTCTTGATTGAATAACTTTTGTAGCTTTAATAAGACGAAAATTCTTACTTGAATGCTGCTGTTAAATGCTCTGGTGAGGAGATAAACATGGCTGACTCAGGGAGGAACTAAGCTAATTGATCCTTTTCACATTTCCAGGTCGGCAATCATAAGAGAGAAAGATGTCAACTTTACTGTCACTCCCATAGCCACTGCATTAGAAACACCCTCAGGTTAGCATTAACTATTTTTTTGTAATTTGATGCAAAGGTAAAATAATACTAAGTATAGTGTTATAAATGTAAATTAAAATAAAAGAAAGAAAATATAACGATGCTGATGACCGTTAAAATGCGTCATCACAGTCTGTGAAAAGGGTCCATAGGGCAGATTACATCGCCAGTTGTGGGCGGGGCCTGTTCCAGTGTGATGTCACATCAGACACTGTTTCAGATTTAGGGGGTAAAATAACAAATGGAGTGGATGGATTTTTACCACAATAGTGATTATGTACACACAGTTAAAAAACAATATAAAAGTGCATTTTGCATAATATGTCCTCTTTAAGGAATAGTCACTCGCCCTTGTGTTGTTACAAACCGACATGACTTTCTTTTGTGGAACATACAGTAAATATTGTGAAGAAAATCGAACAGTCTTATGATGTTCGGTAAACCTGATGCTTGTTTCAGCATGTTTGAACAGGCTGTAATAATATTTGAATGTAATAATGAATAATTAAATTTTTTGCTTTGTTTCGCAGTTTATGAGGGTAAGCAAATTATGACAGAATGTTTAAAGACACAATATGTAATTTTCACCGCTAGAGATCGCTTATTCACAACAAAGGTGTAGCTTGATGAGCTAATGAGCGTGGATTAATGGGAGTTGTCGTCTTCACCTCCACAGCCAATGGACAGGAATCCAATGGACTCGAGCAGAAATCATGTTCATGGATGAGCTAATGTTTTAAAGGGTACCTATTATGGCATTTAAAATGTTCCAAATATTGTTCTGGGAGTCCCCAACAACAGTTTTACATGCATGCAATGACAAAAAACACTTTTGTTGTCTTATAATATGCATTTATTTTTACCTGATTTGCTCACCGACTCACTAATGATTCGTTCAACGACTCATTTTTCCAAAGCCCTCCTTTGCGCACAATGAGTGGGTGTATCTTATTCAAACAACTTGTCGAGGTGACGTCATAAATATAGAGAAAAAGCATCGTTCGTCTATCAATTCATATCAGCGACTCAGAGTCGACAATAACTTTGTATATGGTGAACTTTCATATTTAAAACTTTGCAGGATGTTTTCGTTCACTTAGATCTGTTACACACTACATGAAAGGTAATTTTCAAAATTCCATAATAATGCCCTTTAAATTTGAACAAGGCCACTAGAGAAAACACTAATGAGAGGCACCTGCTATACACACCGGTTTCGAGCTTTTATTAGGTATGCACTGCAGTCGTCCGCTTCCGCTCTTTTCATTGTGTAGTAACACAGCCCTGTTTTACATGGTGGTTAAAATAAAAATAATCATAAATATATTGAGTGTGTTAAAAGTTATTGAACTTTTTGAACGTTACTCTACGTTTACTTTGTGGCTGGTATGAGAGCACTTTGTAATCTAAATCGATATTAGAATATCATATTAATAAAAACTGGATGACTTGTGTTGCTAAATGACATGTAATTCATTTTAAAATATATTGTATAATGGAGAAATCTCTCTCTGATTATGCTGTGTTAGCCACTTGACCAAATCATCTCTTAGGCATGGTAAAAACATGGTACTCGTGGTAAATCAATTATTTAAACAAGAAGACCGTGTTGAGCTGTATAACAATTAGTTATCTGTTGATATGTATCCAAACAGTTGCTCACCTGTTTAGTAAAACACATAATATATTAAAGTGTCTTTGGTGATTCAATGGTTTCTACGAAAGTAAAACTGGAAATCGAGAGAAACGCGGATATGGCAATAATTTTATTACTCAGTATTTTTGTCTTGTTTTCCTTTACAAATATATAAATATTTTTAAATCAAGACATATACTTGAGAAGTAAAATTACTTACGATATTAAGTCTTAAAGGTGCCCTAGAATGTGAAATTGAATTTATTTTGACATAGTTAAATAACAAGAGTTCAGTACATGGACATGACATACAGTGAGTCTCAAACACCATAGTTTTCTCCTTCTTACTTAAATCTCGTTTTTGAAAAACACCCCTAAAAAAACAGGCGAATCTCCACGTAATACCGACTGTGACGCAACAGTCGGGATCATTAATATGTACGGCTCTTGTGTACGAATATGTACATATAATATGTACGAATTTGCATATGCCAGCCCATGTTCAATGACAGGCGGAACTGCGCAGCCGAAGCATGGCAGTTGATCAGTGTTTGGATGTACAAATGAACACAAAGGTATTTAGTTCCTTCATCCGAGCCTCTGAAGAAACAATGGGATCATTTTATTTTCTCTGGAAATTTCCAAACATTTCACAGACGAGACTGTTTCCTCAACTTGGGCCAATACAGAGCTGGCATCGGATCGAGCTGCCAAGCAACACTTTCTGATATGTAATTGTTCAAGTTCAGACAGGTAATCTTTCTCTCAAAATCGTTCAATACTGTATTTACATCACCGTGTTTGCATTGGTGAAAGCATTAGAGAGAGTGCAGAAATTGCGTTGCAATGATAAGATCTGTTTGCTCAATGCTCATCACGGCAACATTTTATGTGATGGGAATAGATCTAAATACTTTAAAAACATCTCATGATTCGTTAATCTCGAAAGCTGTAATAGTAATAACGTATAATATCTGTAGTAAAAGTATTCGAGAGAGTTTCACATGTAATACGTAGCTATTTTATATGCAAGCTTGTCAGCCAATCACAGCAGAGGCCGGTTACACACCGCAGACACGTCCCTCCAAACAGAGCGTTTGGGCTCAGGGCTAAAATCAGGCTAGGAAAAATGCCTTTTATTTCTAAATTATGACTATTTTTGATCTAAAAAACATACTAACATTATAAGGGCAACCCAGAAAACATTATACAATAAAAATAAAAAACATTCTAGGGCACCTTTAAGTCCACCACCCACTCCAAAAAATTGTTTTCCCAAAAATATATACCAGTGAGGTCAGAAAATTAAACTTAGGTGAAAACTCAAGGTGAAAACAAGGGAAAATATTTCAGACCTAAAAATAAATAGTGAGGCGAGATAAATGAGATTAAGGAAGTATTAGGTGCCTTAGTCCCATTCATCTTGCTCTTCCTCTAAAAGGAGGCCAATTTGCTACAATGACCATAGAAGGGAAATGAAAGCAGGGCAGGTTAAAGTGTGACCAAGCTAACATCACCATATGCCTCTGAGGGTTACCCTGAATGTACCACAGAAGTGCCTTAGAGTTGCCATAGGAGGAGCAACATCTTTCCTTAGAGAGAAAGTAAAGAGGAAGTATGGAAGGATATATTCCAGTCTGGTTATTAGAGCAGATATAAAAATGAGCGTGCAACATTTCTGAACCAGCATTACAGGCTACAACCTCCTTTCCTGGAAAGCCCCAACCCTCGCCATAAAATTGGGTGGAAATGGAGCCGCACCCGTACACCCTTGCTAAGGGGAGCAAACCGAACTGATATCAGGGAGAGAGCACTTCAACTCTTTTATTAGTCTCAAGGTTAAAGAGACTGACTTTGTGTTTGTGGTGTATGTGAATTTTGTCACACTGCGGCGTAGTACACTAGAAAAGCATAATGTGGCAGGTTCCCACAGAGGCATACATTTCATCTCAGCGAGTCACAATATTATGTCCATCTCCCTGCAAGCTGGCACAGTGTGTTCCGATAGTTGCTTCCCTAAGAAGTTAATTTGTCGAAATGAAATCCAAAATACTGGTGCCTTTCTCTCCCACTCATGAGAACACTGTGTGTCTCCTGGCTCTCATTTCACTTCACCTTCATTATCAGAATGACTGTTGGAAACCATAGGGCCAAAGCACTGCAAAGTTGGGTCAACATTCTGGGTTGTTAGAGCATTCCTATAAAACAAACATTTCTAATCAAGGATGATGGCATCATGGGCATTATTCATTTACATTTATGCATTTGGCAGATGCTTTTATGCCAAGAGATCTATATTGCATTCAAGCTGTACATTTTTGGATACACCTTATTTTAAAATGTGGAAAATATACATGAAAGAAATAGAATAAGCCATGAAATACCGCAACTACTAACTATAGTTAAAGTGGTTACATTTTACAGTAAGGTTTAATTTCTTAACATTAGTTAACATGAACTAACAGTGAACAATACTTCTACTGCATTAATCTTAGTTAATGATAATTTAATCATTTACTAATACATTTTTTAAAAAATCAAAATCAAAAGTTGCATCTGTTAATATAAGGTAATGCAATGTGGACTAACATGAACATCTTTATTAACTATTTTAATATTAACAACGTTTAAACAATTCTGTAAGAATACATTTCTAATTTTTAATTCATGTTAGTTATTAGTTCATGGTCTTAAAGGTAGTGTAAACCTGGTTAAATAAGCTTTATACATATTATTTATTTGTATGCTGCTTGAATAGAATGATATGATTATTCATACATGTGAAATTCTACATAAAAATACTTGTATATTTAATCTATCTGAATTGAGTTCGGAGATGAGTTACAACCAATCGGAGCGCTGGGTTGTTAGCCCCGCCCCCTTGCCTACCGATTGCGTTCGTTGCACAGTGCAGGTTATAAGACAGATGATGCAGAGTGACGGAGAAATGTGGTCAAGTCAAGTCAAGTCATCCTCATTTATATACCGCTTTTAACAACGTAGATTGTTTCAAAGCAGCTTTACAGAGATAAACATATAATTAAAGGTAACAGAGAATGGTTTGGTTTTATAGCGGTTCTTGAATATGTTGTTTCCAGCTAAAGTTAGTTTTGATTGATTCACTTCCGTCGAAATGATCATTTTTTATTAAATTAGGGGCCGCCAAGACGACGCCGTTCTCTCTAAATAGACTTTAAACGCAAACGTCTCGGTTACTAATGTAACCCTCGTTCCCCGAAGGAGGGAACGGGAGACGTGACGTCGACGTGACGACGTTAGTGGATCACTTCAGGGAGCCCTATCAACTTCGAGTATCTAAAGAACAAGCCAATGAACGTTGGCGTGCGTGAAACGCGTCACGCGCCCCGCCCCGCAGCGCGGGTATAAACAGGAAGCGGACGCCGCACTCATTGTTTTTCGCTGAGGAGCCGAGATAGAGACGGCCGTACAGCGATGGTCAGCAACTGTGGCAGCGGGACGTCACGTCTCCCGTTCCCTCCTTCGGGGAACGAGGGTTACATTAGTAACCGAGACGTTCCCCTTCAGTCGCTCACGTTCGACGTGACGTCGACGTGACGACGTTAGGGGATCCCATGGAAGACGCCATCGGTTGCTGCCACATCCAGCGCCCTACGGAAGGCTCTCAGACCCCCAATGGCTGGGGCGGAAGACCTGCGTAGAGGGAGTTAACTGTTGTTCCGTTAACCCACACAGTGGAACTCTTGGATAACGCTGCGGAAGCCACATCCTGCCCGAAGGGAGGTAACATGTGGAGGATACACATATGGACTGGCCAGAAGGGCAGTGCAACATATGGAATGTCACTGGGGTGGCTCCAGCCTGAGGAGGGGGAGGCAGCACCAGACAGTGACGGCAGAGCGGACTCTGCCAAGGGAAAGACACGGGCTCACCGCAGGGAGCTGGTCGTGGAAGAATACTCATATGGGATCGCCGCAGGAATCACCACATATGGAACCCAGCCTAGCACAAGTTACACAGGCATACGAGCACTAGGCCTGGCGTCGGACGCTCCGCAACGTCCGACTGCCGGAGGGGTGCGGAGGAACTCACAGGGTTCGCCAGAGTGGGGAACTCGACTGGAGCAAAAAAGCGCACGTATCCGCTCCATGTGGAGGGGAGTGGCGCAGCAAGCCGACACAAGAGCGGAAACTTCGGTGTTACCGGCTGGTTGAAGCGAGCACACAGGAAGAAACCGGCTCAACACGTAGGCTATAAAATCTAGCGAACGTGTTAGGTGTCGCCCAGCCCGCAGCTCTACAGATGTCTGTCAGCGAGGCGCCGTGTGCCAGCGCCCAAGAAGAAGCGACACCCCTAGTGGAGTGGGCTCTCAACCCGGGCGGGCAAGGCACGCCTTGGGCTTCGTAAGCCAAGGCGATGGCATCCACTATCCAGTGGGCCATCCTCTGCTTGGAGACAGCCTTTCCCTTCTGCTGGCCTCCGTAACAGACGAAGAGCTGATCTGAGGTCCTGAGGCTTTGCGTTCTGTCCACGTACAGACGCAGAGCGCGGACGGGACAGAGAAAAGCCAGGGCTGGGTCTGCCTCCTCCGAAGGCAGCGCTTGCAGGTTCACCACCTGGTCCCGGAAGGGAGTGGTAGGAACCTTGGGCATGTATCCGGGCCGGGGTCTCAGGATCACGTGAGAGTTAGCCGGGCCGAATTCTAGGCACGATTCGTCGACCGAAAATGCATGCAGGTCCCCTACCCTCTTGATGGAGGCCAATGCAACCAGGAGTACTGTTTTACAAGACAGAACTTTTAACTCAGCTAACTGCAAAGGCTCAAAGGGTGGTCTCTGAAATGCCGAAAGGACCAGAGACAAGTCCCAAGAGGGTATAGAGAGTGGGCGAGGAGGATTAAGTCTCCTTGCTCCCCTCAGGAACCTGACGATCAGGTCATGCTTTCCCAACGACTTACCATCAACTGCATCGTGATGTGCGGCAATGGCAGCAACATACACTTTAAGGGTGGAGGGAGACAGCCTTCGCTCCAACCCATCCTGCAGGAAGGAAAGCACGGCTCTGATCGAGCAAGTTCGGGGGTTCTCCTGGTGAGAAGAACACCATTCAATGAATAGGTTCCACTTCAATGCATAGAGGCGCCTCGTAGAGGGGGCTCTGGCTGAAGTGATGGTGTCAACTACCGCTGGGGGTAGGTCACCTAGAACCTCCGCGTCCCGTCCAGGGACCAGACATGGAGTTTCCAAAGGTCCGGACGCGGGTGCCACAGGGTGCCCCGTCTCTGAGAGAGCAGGTCCTCTCTCAGAGGAATGGGCCAGGGAGGGGCTGTCGCGAGGAGCACTAGTTCGGGGAACCAGGTCCGGTTGGGCCAATATGGGGCAACTAACACGACCTGCTCCTCGTCCTCCCTGACTTTGCACAAAGTCTGTGCAAGAAGGCTCACTGGGGGAAACGCATACTTGCGTAGGCCCGGGGGCCAGCTGTGTGCCAGGGCATCCGTGCCGAGGGTCCCCTCGGTCAGGGAATAGAACAACTGGCAGTGAGACGTGTCCGGGGCGGCAAACAGATCTACCTGTGCGGTCCCGAAGCGCCTGAAAATCAGCTGGACCACCTGGGGATGGAGTCGCCATTCTCCCGGTAGCACCTGCTGCCGTGAGAGCTCGTCGGCTGCACAGTTGAGCAGGCCAGGAATATAAATGGCACGAAGCGACCTCAGATGCTTCTGACTCCAAAGGAGGAGATGGCGGGCGAGTTGTGACATGAGACCTGAAGCTGCATGCCCGTTGTACGTGGCCCCCCAGCCGGTGGCAGAGGCATCCGTGGTGACCACAGAGTGCCTGGACACTTGTTCTAGGGGAACACCTGCCCGCAGGAACGAAGGGTCTGACCACAAGCTGAGAGTTTGGCGACAGTGCGGAGTCACTTGGACCCGGCACGAGCCGCTCTGCCACGCCCATCTCGGGACTCGATCGTGGAGCCAGTGTTGGAGCGGTCTCATATGAAGCAATCCGAGCGGCGTTACCGCGGCTGCAGATGCCATATGCCCCAGGAGCCTCTGAAACAGTTTCAGTGGAGCCGCTGTTCTGCGCCTGAGCGTGCTCACGCAGTTCAACACTGACTGGACGCGGGCCTCGGTGAGGCGCGCTGTCATGTTGATCGAGTCCAACTCCATACCGAGAAAAGAGATCCTCTGCCCGGGGGTGAGTTTGCTCTTTTCCCAGTTGACCCGAAGCCCTAGGTGGCTGAGGTGACTGAGCACCATGTCCCTGTGTTCGCACAACTGCTCTCTCGACTGGGCGAGAATAAGCCAGTCGTCGAGGTAGTTGAGAATGCGAACACCACGCTCGCACATGGGAGCAATGGCTGCCTCCGCGACTTTCGTGAAGACAAGGGGCGACAGGGCCAGCCCGAAGGGTAAGACCTTGTACTGATATGCCCGTCCCTCGAACGCAAAGCGAAGAAACGGTCTGTGTCGAGGGAGAATCGAGACATGAAAGTACGCGTCCTTCAGGTCGATCGCTGCAAACCAATCTTGGGGACGGATGCACTTGAAAATGCGTTTCTGCGTAAGCATCTTGAACGGCAGCTTGTGAATGGACCGGTTCAAGACACGCAGATCCAAGATTGGCCGTAACCCACCACCTTTCTTGGGTACAATGAAGTACGGGCTGTAGAAGCCGGTCTTCATATCAGCTGGAGGGACCGCCTCGATCGTGTCCTTCGCCAGTAGGACTGCGATCTCTGCCCTGAGCACAGGGGCACTGTCCGGTGAAACGCGGGTAAACAGAATGCCCCTGAATACAGGGGGGCGACGGGCGAACTGAATCGCATAGCCGAGTCTGACAGTACGGATGAGCCAGCGAGACGGGCTGGGAAGCGCTAGCCAGGCTCCCAGACACCGCGCAAGCGGAATCAACGGCACCACAGACATACCCGGGGTGGGGCAGCGCGGCGGAACGCAGGGACCCGACTCGGACGGCACAGCGGCCCGGAGTGGGGTCTGAATGTGTGGTGCAACACGTACCTGCTTCCGTCGAAGGGCAGAGTGAGTGTGTGGAGGCGGCAGAGCGTCCGGAACACAGCCACTGCTGCTCGCTGGCGATGAGAGAGGGGCTCGAGGGTGACAAGGCATAGCGTCGTCGACCGTCAAGCGCGCTCTCTTGGGACCCAGAGGTTTCAGAAATTGCTCTTTTATTGAATATGTGGGTACCACTGAAGGCAGTGGCGGAAAAGGAACAAAAAGAAACAAAGGATTCTCCACCCGGCCCTCCACCGGGGGAAGGAGCGGTGCCTTCACCGTCTCCTGGAGAGCAACTTGATCCACCTCTGGGTCGCCCGTCTCAGGGTCGTTTGCACCTGCGCTTACCACCTGGTTTGGTAGCGGCCTGGACGGGCGTGGCCGACTTCCTGCGGCTTGCTCCACGCTGAGGCCTGGATGGTGGCTGCTGCTGCTGAGGCTTAGCGGGAGCGGAGGACGCCGCAGGAGGACGGCCTCGGCGACAAGCGGACGGAGGGTCTGCGGCCGGCGGACGGGAGGAAGCAGCGGGGGTCCGCCGGGGCAGGATGTGTCGGATAGCCTCCGTCTGCTTCTGGGCGGCCGAGAACTGTTGGGCGAAGCTCTCGACCGCATCGCCGAATAACCCAACCTGGGAGAGAGGGGCATCCAGGAACCGATATTTATCGGTGTCCCTCATGTCCGCCAGGTTGAGCCAAAGGTGGCGCTCCTGGACCACCAAGGTGGACATCGCCTGACCAACGGAATGCGCGGTTTCCTTCGTCACCCGGAGGGCGAGGTCAGTAGCCACGCGGAGCTCCCGGAGGAGCTCTGGGTCAGAACCACCCTCGTTCATGTCCATGAGCGCCTGGGCCTGGTGGACCTGCAAGAGCGCCATGGCATGGAGGGCGGAAGCAGCCTGTCCACAGGCCTTATAAGCCTTCGCCGTGAGACCGGACGAAAACTTACAGGCCTTGGACGGGAGGCGCGGATTACCCCGCCAGGAGGAGGCGGACGCCGGACACAGTTGCATCGCGACAGCCCGCTCCACCGGGGGGATATCCACATACCCCTTAGCTGCCCCGCCATCGAGGGTGGCGAGGGGGGAGGAGCTACTAGAACGGATTCGGGCACTATACGGTGCCTTCCACGTCCTAGAAAGCTCCTCATGCACCTCCGGAAAGAAAGGTACCGGGGCGGCGCACTGAGAACCAGCACGGCCCGCCCCGAGAAACCAATCGTCCAACCGAGAAGGTTCGGGACGTGGCGGAGGATTCCACACAAGCCCGACCTTCTCGTCGGCCCGGGAAAGCATAGCCGCCCACTCTGGATCCGGCTCGGACAACGATACACACCCAGACGGGGGCAACACAGCCGAGTCGTCATCTCCAGAGGAGTGAAGCTCCCCCTCCGATGCTGCGATCGACATCTGATCGTCAGCTGGCGCCCCAAAGGAAACGACCGGCCGTTCAGGAGAAGGACCGAGTCGATCGCAAAGGGGCGCGGATGGCAACAGCGCATGAGAGGCGTGAGGGGCCCGCGGAGATTGCCTCGACGGGGAAGCCCTCACGGTAATCCTCAGATCACCCTGGTCATGCGCCGAAGTAGGCCTATTCTGCAGGGCAGAATAAGCACTAGATCGGGGCATAGGCGAGGGGACTGCACCTCCCGTGAGGTAAGCGAGTCTCGATCTAAGCGCTACCATAGTCATATTCCCGCAATGGGAACATGAACTATTCACAAAAGCTGCTTCAGCGTGTTGAATGCCCAAACACGAGAGGCAACTCTTGTGGCCATCTGCTGGCGCCAGGGAACGACCGCATCCAGAAACGCACAAGCGGAATGACATCCTGAAAAGGACGCAGGGTCACGCTTGTGTTGCTCTTTTAGTAAAATAACAAACAGAGGAAAGAAATAGACTCTTTAGTGCTGAAGCACCCAGGGGTAGCCGCGGTGTAATCGGGTACACTCTCAGAAGAGGAACGCCCACGAGACCGACACACACACACACATAAACAGTGCCGTGAAAACGGCAGTTGTGGTAAAGATGCTCGCGGCCACCACTGATCGCGCCGTCACACCAGCACTGCAGCAGAGTTCTCTTCTCCCTCTAGTTGTCGATAGATACAACGTTTCAGCAGTCTGTAGAATCTCAGAGTCAAACAAAGCTCGGCTCCGAAGCGAAAGACAATGAGTGCGGCGTCCGCTTCCTGTTTATACCCGCGCTGCGGGGCGGGGCGCGTGACGCGTTTCACGCACGCCAACGTTCATTGGCTTGTTCTTTAGATACTCGAAGTTGATAGGGCTCCCTGAAGTGATCCCCTAACGTCGTCACGTCGACGTCACGTCGAACGTGAGCGACTGAAGGGGAACCTGTGATAAACGCTGATGGCGTTCACATGCCCGTTAAGAATTGATTCTATAGTTATGTGCGTTTGAATATATGTGCGTAGGTTTGTAATTCGCCATGCCTAAACAAACTACTTGTCTTGCCTATAAATTTTGATGCAGAATTTTATTTTATCAGTTCGGGGTAGGGACGTGAAACCGGAATTTCCACAGCCCTTTATCTGTAGAGTGGAATAGGGATCCTCCATATGGAGAGGCTAGTTGGCACTTCAGCACTGCGTTGTCATCGGGTCCTGGCGAAGGTCCTTCATCAGATCTGGAAACGGCCTGGATCCGGCAGGCTGCAGGAAAACCTCGGGATAAACAAAGACACTAATATTAGCGTAGATGCCATGCTTCTTATGATGTAACGAGTACATCAGGATTTAAGGGAAGTGTTCCCGGTTCCGGCTGGCCTAATCTATGCAGCCTAACATTTAATTATAGAAGTCGATAATGTATTATGTGAATGCCAGGTCAAAGAGATGTGTTTTTAGTCTAGCTTTAAACTGACTGACTGTATCTGCTTCCCGGACAATGGTAGGAAGATTGTTCCAGAGTTTTGGTGCTAAATAGGAAAAGGATCTACCGCCAGCAGTCGATTTAGATATTCTAGGTATTATCAACTGGCCAGAATTTTGAGATCGCAGTAGACGTGCAGGACTATAATGCGTTAAGAGCTCGCTCAAGTAATTGGGAGCTAAGCCATTTAGTGCTTTGTAAGTAATCAGCAATATTTTAAAATTTATACGATGTTTAATAGGCAGCCAATGCAGTGTTGACAGAACCGGGCTAATATGGTCATACTTCCTGGTTCTGGTAAGAACTCGAGCTGCTGCATTTTGAACTAGCTGTAGTTTGTTTATTAAGCGTGCAGGGAAACCTTGAGCATATGACGTAATTTAGATATATTTTTAAGATGGAAAAATGCTGTTTTACAGATACTAGATGTGACCGGTTGATAATCTAACGTTCAGTTTTACTCATTAGAATTGGGAGACGCCCACCGGTGTTGAGCCGCAGTTGATATTGAGTACACCTGTGCGGTGCAATCATTAGGGTGCGTCTGCGTCTAGTGGCATGATAAAAACCCTGTCTAAGGTTGGTTAATTGTTGTTCTTCTCTGTGTGGTGTGAAGTAACCGGCTGCCCATTCTAGTTGCTTTGACTCTCTGGTGAGTTGTTTTCCGTATATCCCCATCTCAATCACAGATCACGGTCTAAATGTAGCCTATGTTTGCCATCAGGAATGTGTGTGTGCGTGAAGTGACGAGCGCAGGTGACATAAAGGTTACTATAGCGTAAAATCCCCTAAGAGGTAAGAAGTGTTAGTGTCTTATTTTGGGAGGGGGGGAAATTAATGTATTTACTATTGTGTACTTTTTACTATAGTGTTTTTATTGCAGGTGCGGCCCAAGAGCGCTAGCTGCTGTTTTTTTGTTTTGTTTTTATTATTATATTTATATTGTCACTGTTTCATGGTCTTAATCGACGGCTGCAGATATTGCGGGTTTGAACCGCTAACGATTGAGCTCTTTAACGAGTTGCTCGTAAGAAATGTGTTGCAATACTGACGTAGCCTAATATGTTAGATGGACTATTATGTTATAGTACACTGCTGGTAGCCTGGGTATTGTAAAGCAGCGCAAACAATATTAGCAGTCTTAATTGAGAAGTGAAATGTGATATTTCTGTGACTGTTGTAATTTTCCTTTGCTGTTTTGTTTGTATTACATCCATTTGCCATTTCTATCCGCTGGTGGCGAGAACTGTGATTATTGAGGCTTAACAGAAGGGGGAGTGTATTTGTTTTCTTTTGATATTCACTTTATTTGATGTGACACGTGCTTTACGTTTTGTTTACTCACTGATTTGCTGTGTTTTCCCTTCTGTTGAAGTGGTCTAATTGTGGTCTCTTGTTTCTGTCGGTATTAATTGGTAAGCTGTATTTGAGATCTATCTTGATGTTTTTTTTTGTGAATGATTTTATTTTCTGTGATAAATAAATTTGGTGTATTTTCATAAAGTCACGTCTCTGTCTTCAGTGCAAGTCGAACCAGCAGGGTCCTTCCTTTTGTTGTAATTCTTTTTGGTTTAATTTTCTTTTTGGGGTTATTTTTATTAATTTATACTTTCCTGGGTAGAGACGGAACCTAGGTGGCGTAGTCGGGTATTTTTATATCTAACCAAAGGTTACATAGACACATGACTTTCAAATGAAAGATTGGTATCAAAGAGCACACCCAGGTTCCTAACTGACGACGAAGACTTAACAGAGCAGCCATCAAGTGTTAGACAGTATTCTAGATTATTAGGTGAGGAAGGTTTTTTGTCCAATAATTACAATCTCTGTTTTTTCAGAATTTAGTAGTAGGAAATTACTGGTCATCCAATTTTTTATATCAGCTATGCATTCCGTTAATTTTGTGAATTGGTAAGTTTCGTTAGGTTTTGAAATATACAGCTGAGTATCATCAGCATAACAGTGAAAGCTAATTCCATATTTCCTAATGATATCTCCTAATGGTAGCATGTACAGAATGAACAGCAGCGGTCCTAGTACTGAACCTTGTGGTACGCCATACTGAACTTGTGATCGATAAGACATCTCTTCATTTACTGCAACAAACTGATAACGGTCAGATAAGTATGATTTAAACCATGCTAGTGCAATTCCACTAATGCCAACATAGTTTTCTAGTCTATTTAAAAGAATGTTGTGGTCGATAGTATCAAATGCAGCACTAAGATCAAGTAACACTAATAAAGAGATACAACCACGATCGGATGATAAGAGCAAATCATTTGTGACTCTAATGAGAGCAGTCTCAGTACTATGAGTACGGTCTAAATCCGGACTGAAAATCATCGCAGATATTATTTCTTTCTAGAAAGGAAAACAGTTGTGCGGATACTGCTTTTTCTAATATCTTTGACAGAAAAGGTAGATTCGAGATCGGCCTGTAATTGACTAATTGTGTAGGATCAAGTTGTGGTTTTTTAACAAGCCGTTTAATCATAGCCAGCTTAAAGGTTTTTGGTACGTATCCTAGAGACAAAGATAAATTAATGATATTGAGAAGAGGATCTATGACCCCTGGAGGCATCTCTTTCAATAGTTTAGTCGGTATAGGGTCTAACATACATGTTGTTGATTTAGATGATTTAACGAGTTTGCAAAATTGTTCCTCTCCTATAGCAACAAATGAATGAAGACTACACTGCACTCCATGATGTGATACTGTAGTAGACGTTTGCATAGTTATAATTTTGTCCCTGATATTATCTATCTTATAAGTGAAGAACTTCATAAAGTCATTACTGTGTTTCTTGGAAACATCTGAGCTTGAAGCTTTTTTTTTCCGTTAGTTTAGCCACTGTTTCAAATTAATACCTAGGATTATGTTTATTTTCTTCTAATAGGTTTGAAAAATAAGCAGATCTAGCAGCTTTTAAAGCCTCTCTGTAAGCAATCGAGCTCTCCTTCCACGCAATCCAAAATACCTCTAATTTTGTTTTCTTCCAGTTGCACTCCATTTTTCTGGCTGCTCTCTTAAAGCTATGGTATACGATTTCAAAGATTGTTCATTATTAATATCCTCTTTCAGATGCTGGTTATGGTTATATAGTACAATCCTAACAATATGAATAGAAAAAAGAATGAAAAAAAATCCATTCACTCTTTTGGCTGTACAGCCGCAGAGAAGTTGACCAATGTAAGCTGTCCGGCTGGACAGCTTACATTGGTCAACTGCTCTCATCCAATCACCAGCTCCACTTGAAACTCCGCCTGGCGCTCTCGTTTCCACCCCACCGCACCCGCCCCCCTCCTGCGCGAGCAAGCAGCTGACAGTCTATGGTAGCTAGCTAAGTAGCATATCAGCAATGGATAAAAAAAAAAAGACAGCAGCAAACGTTGCTTGCCCATACAGTAAAGTTAGGACGAAAGAGAAAGTCATTAGAGGAACGAGCAGAGATTTAAAAAAAATGTGAAGAACGCCGAACTTTGAGTAGGATAAATATATGGTCCACCATTGACCGTTGGAGGAAGCTTCAGGGAGATCTGGGACTGAAGACCGACGCTGACACGGCTGACTTTTTGTTGAGCAGGTAAACATTTATTTATAACGTTACTTTTATGGTGTGACGTGTTACATAAATAGCTTTTTATCAGTCTGACAACTTGCTCATGCTGCCGGTCGGCATTGGAATGTTAGCCGTTTAGCATCGCCTATCACGGGTCAAAGAAATTATATTTCTTGAAGTCCTTGAATATATTTCAGTAGGCCTAGCGGGTTTCTGTTCGAGCCGATCGAAATTTGAACAAGATGCGCTGTGTGCTGCAATAACAATTTCTGAAAACCTTAGCAATAATAGTAGTATTATAATGGTGGTGGGGAGTTTAGAACATTTCATGTGTTGCTAATATTGCATTGACGTGATCTCAAACGTGACATTGAATTGTTGATGAAGCAACTAAGTTCAAGTGTCTAAAGGCAATTTTACATGATGTGTCATTAGATTGAAGCGACTAAGCAATGTTCCGATGTTTACTACCGGTGATCACAGCTTGACTGAGTGACGTTGTTCAGTTTGTTTCCCGGTGGGAGGGACCAGGTAGCACAGAGGGGAGGTGTGTGTGTGTGGAGGGGCGGGATGAGTTTTTTAAAACTTCCCTACCGTCTCAGGCTTTCTCGACCGATTTTGAACATCGTATACTATAGCTTTAAGGGCCCGGGTGTGCTCGTTGTACCACGGCGTTGGACTATTTTCTTTGAACGTGGTCTGATATGAGAGTGTTAAAATAGAAAAATATGTTTCTTAAACTGTTCAAAGTTCATATAAACTGAACGAATCGGAGTGTAACAAAGTATTGAGAGTGAGGAGTCACGTGCCGATTTGGGCGGGGTCTGAACCGGTCGGCCATGATGGTAGAAGACGCTATCGGTTGCCGGGGCAACGCCTTCAGAACTTCACAGAGGCATGACTAAACATTCCAGAGCTCTTTAATTTTTGCGCATTTATTAGTTTTGCACATTTATTATTTGGGCGGGACAGAGATGGATCTACGAATATGAGAAAAAAAAAGGAAGAAAGTAAAGCAATGCAAAAAGATAAGGCGAAAGAAAGGGATCTTACAGGAACAAGCTCACACCAAGCGCAAATCAGCAGTATTTGGAGAAGCAGCATCAAGATATTTGTTCTTTTGCACTAATATAACAGTATTATTATTATTACTTATGTTGTCCATGAAACTTAGGTTGTCCAAAAAATATATATATTCAGTTCTCAATAAATAATGTTAAGCCATATCAAGTTGTTTCAAGCATTTATTTCAAAGAAATAAAAAAGTAATGAACAAGGCACTCAAACAACACTTTTGCACATGTTCGTTAAGGCACAGCAAACAGTGACAATCTTATCAAACCAGCAAACCAACCAAGCAATCCAGCGTCTCCTCGTCAGGTCAGAGACTTGCTCTCCCTGATGCTGTGTCCATTTCGGTAACCTAAAAAACTGTATTCCATTGTTCCTATGTTTTCCATATGTATCGTGTGAGGTACTGGAGCAGTTTTTAACGCAGCAGTGACTTCCAGGCAAAACAGTGCGGAATTGCGAGAATCTCCTCTACTACCGAGTTAACAACACACGTTTACAATCATGTTTTGCCACGGGAATCCTACCAACATGGCGGAAAGGGGAGGGGCTCTGTACCATGACGACAACTCCTCATTCTCAATAGGCTTTATGCCGAGCGTCACGTGACCAAGCCGGAAAACAGATCGCATCGCTTCCGATTCAGGTCTTTTGTATGTGCTTTATGAAAATTTTTGCGGTTTTACTCAAGATAACTTAAAAGGAGCAAGCAAAAATGAGTATAACCAATGTCCCTCGCATGTGCAGATTGATATTTAAAAGTTTTTTAATTTTTCTTCTTCACACTAACGTTTAGATATTTAAATAGCATAAAACACCGATAACAAAGTGAACTTAGTAGGTTAGCTGATTATCTTAAAAATCCATAGATATCGTAGTTAGTTTTTACGGCCGTTAACACTTTCTCTAACAAGCGGATGCAATGAGACCCGTTTCCCGGTTTGGTCACGTGACGCTCGGCATAAAGCCTATTGGGTGATCCAGTGGGATTGTGTCGATCGGGCACTACAGAGTTTATATTTTGACTCGTGTGGTTATGTCAGACCACATGGTGTATTGAGTGTTCCCTGCCGTTCGCTAACGCCATTTTGGTTGCGCGTGCCTGTGGAAAAAAAGAAAGAAGCACGTGAATGGATAGGCCAGGTTTTTTTTCTCTATGTGATTATTCTTCCAAGTTGGATTTTCCTAATTGATGGCAAGCCTCCCACTTTGACCCTGAAAGGATCACGAACCTAGAGGAAAGGATAATTTTCCATTCTATTATTTTTCTTCAGACAAGTAAGAAACTGAAGGACATTCCCAGAAACTGGTTTCTTATATTTTTTATGGGACTAAAAACTTGTCAGGAGCACAATTAGAAAATGTAAGACTGAGTTTTGAGTTACATGAGTTACATGTGATATCACTGGTTTTCATTTGTGATCACTTGAATACATTGATTGTGATTACTGTTAAATGAAAAGTAATTCAGAGGGTGCACCCAGGGTATATATATATATATATATATATATATATATATATATATATATATATATATATATATATATATATATAGTTTATTGTTTTTTTTCCTGTTTTTATTATGTACTGTATGTGATTTGAGGTAAAAAGAAAACACTAAAGGAAAAAAATCACTAAACTCAAAGTAAAGTTGTTATTGGTTCAACTTACCTTCTCTCCCTGTTGCTCAGTATCACCACCGCCTTCCCTTATACGTGCAGTCTTCTGATTTTATTTGTCTGGTCCATTAGTCAGTGAGTTAATACCCTCTACAGTAGGGTGGGCAATTTCGGACAGGCTAGCAATAGCATAAAGTGTGGGAAATTAGCTCAAAATGTCAGGTTTGTCACAGACCTGCCAGGCTCTCCACCCAGCTAATCACAGCGCTCACTCTCGCCAAAAAACTGATCACACACACCTGCACGCCATCTCCCTCATCACCACGACTGCTACTTAAACGTACAGTATGTAACTTTTGGCCACCAGGGGTCACTCAATCAAAATAATAGCAAAAGACGTATTCTGATGACGTCGTGAAAGAGCGTGTGCTCATGGGAGTTGTTGTCGTTGTCGAGAGAGAGAGAGAGGGAGTTCGCATACGATGTTCATTGGGACACGCGCGATCTGTCATTCCCCAGCCATCTAGCATCTCCAGTAGATAACATGTTCACTGACGAGGTAATGTGTTGTTATTTATATTATATCTCTATTCTTGTTACGTTTAGTTACGGCTATTAACTTTATGTAATGCCATTGAACACGCGCGCTCTGTCGCTCCCCACATTCCTCACTCATTCTAACTTAGTGTTTTTAAAATCACGTCTCTTCGAACGGAGAGATATATGAATTATCAGGGCTATTGAATCAATATTCCATCTAGCTAGTATTAATAGATGTTAAAAAACACGGTCACCTTTCGTTAATAATTATAATTACGTTATACTATGATATTGAAAAAGATGGTGAACTGCATATGAAGCTACTTTCTGCAGCTATTTCTACAACAAATGTGAATTTACATTATACTGTACATGAGAGCTAGTCCGTCTGCGTTTTACACATGCCATCATCGTTTCACAACATATAAGTTACGGATAGATAGTTAGCTGAATGGGTGCTTACTTGTTTATTAGAATGCAAGCGAGATCGGCATCTCTCTGTAGTTCCAGTCACGAAGCTCGTGGAAATGCAACTCCAATGTTAACGCGAGTCATGTCTCTTCTCCTGTCCCAAACCCTTCTCGGGTCATTTCTGTCACCCGTGCGTTTCCGCTTCACGGATCTGCCTCCAGCAGCAGAACGTGCAGGCAAAGCATAATCATGGTCCATTATTGATATCCAACTATTGATTCTTTATCGTCTTCTTTTATTTTAGTGACGTGCGTCCGGTGTTTACATTTGCGTTTGGCGGTTTTTCGCCGGGATCCGCACGAAGTTAGAGAAACTAGAGTCAAAGGTTATATGACGTCATAGACGGGCGACGAAACGGAAATAAAGACACGGCCCGTGTCTTCAAATTAAAATATAAATTTCTCCGGATTTGAAAGTTGGTGGGAACTTTTGGGATAATGTTAGTACACAACTAAAAGAAATATATAACATAGATACAGTTATTTTTGCTATTTTGAAAGCCGAAAAGTTCCATATTGTGCCTTTAAGCACACACCTCACATTTTCGTGACATAATGCCACTTTGACTGTCGGGAAGAAGTCTGCTGCGGTGCTCGCTTCAGTGAGGGCTCTGCAAAAGTATGGGTAACGCTTTATTTTACGACCCGCAAACAACTGCGTAAGTAAACCGAAATTACGGTGTACGTTTCTGTAATTATAGCGTACTTCCGTGTAGGTACAATAGGTAGGGGACAATATGTTAAGTTTGGGGTAATAAAGGGGTAACAAGCAGATAGTATACAACCTGCAAATAACTTCGTAAGTAAACTGAAATTATGGTGTAGGTTTCTATATAGTGTACCTCCGTGTATAAGGTAATAAAGGGGTAACAAGCTATGCAAGCAAATTATTTATAATGTAATTATTTTAACAGGTACCTATTAATATATTCCAGTCAAAAATTGTATGTCTGTTGTATATAAAAGTTATCAGCACATTTCTGGCAAAACATGTTATTGTGTAATTTTACATTTAATTTAACATTAATTAAAGGTGCTCTATGTAACAATTAGCGGCCTCTAGCGGTGATGTTTCAGATTGCAACAAGAGCGCTCGTGCTCGTGTGCGTGTGTGTGCTCGATCTCAAGAGCGAGCATTCACTACCGGCCACACGGAGACTTTCAACGCAACAGCGAAAGCGTCACACACAGGGTTGCCAGGTCTGCACAACATAACCAGCCCAATTGCTCATCAAAACTAACCCAATCACGGCCAAAAATAGTTAAATAGCGTTCCCGGGTGTTTCCCCGATAACAATCATGTTCCAGTGGGTAAAACAATCGCGTCAACCCGTGCACTACACAAACAACCCGCGGAAACAGTGCAGGCATACGGACCTGGCAACACTGACATGCTGGAAACTCATGAAAACTCCCACTGCAACGTTACAATAATAGGCTACTTTTATCAGCTTGACGTTGAACTAATGCTCCATGCTCGTATGATAACGTTACATTGACTGCATTTAGCCGACATGTGATGTTATCTAGCAAAAGGCATTTCACTAACTATTCGTGTATCTTTCACAATCAGCAATGTCAACATAGGTGAGTGTATACCGGTAATATGATAACGAAAACGGTGAACTAGACTGAACAATGTCAGTGTAACAGTGAGACAGTAGGAAGTAGCATTACTGTACTGAACGTGTCTGGAAATGTTTATTATATACAATATGATAGTAGTGGGATGAGTAACGGTAGACAGTAGATCTAGTACATAAAATAAGTTACACCTAGCTACTTTTTGTTACCCTGGAACAGTCTTTTGTATTCATTTCATGTCTCATGTAGTTTACCTTGCTATTTCATTAGAGTTTACTAATGATTCAAAAGCTCTGCCGATGTTGATCCGTGTTTTCGTCCTGAGTCGATCAGAATCACGTTTGGCCTGACGAGCTTCGGCAGATAAAACTCTTTTTTGTTTTTTATATATTTGTGGAGTCTGTGTTGTGCTGGAGGCAGGTCGTTTTGGGGTGTTATCAGACTCCATGTCGTTAGCTGAAGTGCCGTCGGTCGCATAGACTGTAAACAAGGAGAGAGGGTCGGGAGCGCGCATGCACGTCACTTCCGTTGGATTTTGCGGCAAATCCAACCCGGAGACTTCACATATAAATATATTGGCCTTCAGAAGTAATAGCAAAACTCGACAAGTGGATCATTGTAATGTGTGATTACAATCCCTTCACACACAGGCAATAAAAAAAGGATTCATTTTAGTAGAAAAATATATATATACATATAGCACCTTTAATCTAGTAAGAAAAGCCAATAAATTCATTTTTTATCATACTGTGCTTACATACAGCCATACACGTTTCATTTTCAACCCACAGATGTCAAAATTACCCTGTAAAATTGCACAAGAACATATTTTGCCACAAATGTGATGATAACTTTTATATACAACAGACGTACAATTTTTGCCTGGAATATATTAACATAATAGGTACCTGTTAGTTTTAAAATAATTACATTATATATAATTTGCTTGTATATCTGCTTGTTACCCCTTTATTAGCCTACCCAAAACTTATTGAAAACATATTGTTCCCTTATACCTACACGGAGGTACACTATAATTACAGAAATATACACCGTAATTTCGATTTACTTACGCAGTTATTTACAGGTTGTATATCTGCGCGTTACCCCTTTATTACCCAAAACTTAACATATTGTTCCCTTATACCTACACGGAAGTATGCTATAATTACAGAAACGTACACCGTAATTTCGGTGTACTTACACAGTTGTTTGCGGGTCGTAAAATAAAGTGTTACCAAAGTATGCATAGAGGGCGCATATCGACCGCAAAGGGGGTGCTTGCGAGCACCCTTCTGAAACCTAAAATGACAATTGGGACAACCTGCGGTTTTGTGGACTTAATGGACACGCACACGCAGCATCCGTTGTAAATCCACAACACGTACACAAGTGCATATGGAGTGTGCCATTTGGGACGGGGCCAATGTCACAGGTCGCCATCTAGTAATTACGGTTACGACATCGTGTGAACGCAGCATAAGTTCGTTTTGGTTTAGGAGGAACTTTAAAAGGCGGCTGCTGTTTCTTTACGGCACCAGGTGTCTACGGGTGCTTCTCAATTCTTATTTACACATCCTCGTTTCCTTTCCCCACGTCTTAGTTCCACCCCCTTACGATGCTAGGGAAGAAGCTTCCTCACTCCTCGTTCCTTGCCTCCTCGCAATTAAAGAATTGAGATGTCCTTCAAGATGGCTGAATCCGATCAGTTTCCGGGTTACGGGCTGGAGGGCTGAAGAGCGAAGAAACAAGGAACCATCAATTTGAATATTGAGAAGCACCCTACAACTCTGCATAGCCTTACGGAATGCGCTGATGACGTGTAATGTCTGCATGAACAGGGTGCACGGAGGTATGGAAATACATACGTTGTCAGGCAAGAGATAAGTCAATAAGACATGGCCTACATGCCTTAATATTTAGACCTCTTCTATTATTGATTGCTATAAGGATGTGAAAAGAGTTTAAATCATTACAACAAAAAGTGTTTATTAAAAAAAACACCTAGCCTACGTTTAACAAAGAGCTGCATGAGAGAGAACATAAAACATATAGGAACATGCAACTAGTTCATAGAGAAAGTAACCTGGATTGCAAATATATATATATATATATATATATATATATATATATATATATATATATATATATATATATATATATATATATATATATATATATATATATATATATATTTTACACTGTTATGGACTGTTTTTCTTAGCAGAAACTTCGAGTCAGATTAAGGATTTTAAATTGGAATCAGTGTTTTATGTCCATGTGTTTATTTACTTGGTAAGTAGACATATGTGACGTGCAATAATCGTCATTATCACAAAATAATAAGCATACAAGACCCCGATAACAGTTTTTATTTTTTTTTGACTATTTTGTTATTTCTTACATATTACACGCTTACACATTCAGTCAGGTCACATCTAAAGAAAGATGACCTTGCCTCTCTTGCCACATACTTCTCTCTATTCTCTCTTTTTCTCAATCATGAAGACTTGTGACTGACACACATTTTGTTTGGGATGATGGCTATTCTTTGGTTAAACTGCACTGTGTTTGTGTGTGTTATATATCTCTAGATATACAGCTGATGAATTGTGGGTAATGGCCCCTGACAATGATGAATGGAGGCTGAACTCTGTGACACAATGAGGCAAGTTATTTATTTATTTTTTCTCTTAAAGCAACACCATGGAACTTTTCCTCTTTGGTCGCCCTACTGGTTGGAAACAAAATTGTCCATTACCGCTGTCGTAAATAATGTAGCCTACCGTCGTCGCATGCACGCTCGCTGTTTATCGAGCACCGGCTTTAGAATGAACGATGTCCACAGACAAGTATGTTACATGATTTCATGAAAGGATGATGTATTGCGACATCAGAAATGAAGAAAAACTAAATAATGACTATTGTAGTGCTTGACGTAAAGTATTCGAATTTTGTAGTTCTCTTACGAGAGTATCTCTCGTACTGCGTAATATCTTACGCTATGGGGAAACACTCTTTCCTCGAGATATTGAAGCCAAAAATTATCCTTAATTTTTAATCATGCAAAACGCTTTTGCAGCAGCAAGCAGACAAGGGCGAGACAGCTCGCGCGCCCATTGGCTGCCTTGCTGGAAAAGCTGCAGCCTATCGAGTGAGGCACTGCGTGACGTAATGACAAATGGGGGCGCTTCGCGCCCATTTCGTCATGTCCCGCCAGTAAAGGCGTGGTCTCGCCCTATAATACCCTCGATAGCTGTATTTCCTCTGATTTTTTCATTCTTCACGCGAAGCTCACGCATCGCGGGATCCAGAGTGAGAAGCCGCGCCGTTGACTTGTAGCCTTCTCAGCGGGACGTGCCATCTTCTGAAGTCGCTGGCCCAGCCGCCTTCAACTGCCGTACCTGCTGCGCTTTCCGGCGTACTATATCCTTTTACTCTGCTAAGTGTGTGTGTGTTTGCTTACGTGACGCAACACCCATTTCTAAAAGAGCTGCGTCTTTTTAAAGATGCCTTCCTGTGGTTCTTGCCGAGCCCCACTCAGCGACGAGGAACGCCACGTCATCTGCGTGTCCTGCCTGGGTGAGGATCACGCGGCCACCGCGCTCGCTGACGGCGGATGCCATCATTGTGAACGCTTGCCTATGGTGACTCTGCGGACTCGCCTAGCTTCGTTCTCCGAGCCCGCATCCCAGCCCGCCGTGATGCCGCGCCGCAAGAAGCGCCGCGCCCTGCGCGCGCCCGAGCTATTTCCAGCCCGCCAAAGCTCGCCGGTTCGCCCGCCAGCTTCGCCGGCTTCGCTCGAGTCGCTCCCAGACGGACAGCGGCCGCCGTCTGCCGCCGCGTCCGCACTTGAGCTCGACAAACTTACCGGAGACGGCATTGAAACTGAGCCGATGCGTCCGCTCTCTCAAGCCGTGGATTACATCGGTCTGAATGGTGAGATACATTTGTGGCTAACGCTATCCGAGATGACGGAAGCTGAGCGCTCCGTGTTCCTCGACGTTCTCGCTCTGCTGGACGCCGCCCCCCTCAGCGCGGGCCCCGGCCGAGGATTGAGATAAAGCCCGAGGTCTCAAGGCCTTCCTAGTCTCTCTAGGAAAGCGACGGTGTTCAGTTCCCGCTGCGGCCGGATTTTCACCAAAACTTCTCGCTCGTTCAGTTCCAAGCAATGTGACTGTTCCAGTGTATTTCGCAGTGAGCAAGCTGGTTCCACAGCCCGCTTGCCTGCGCACAAAGGCCGTCGTTTCGGCTAACTAGCAGCGCCGCCAGGCCCGAGATCAAACACCGCGCTCTCGCTCTGCTGGACGCCGCCCCCCTCAGCGCGGGCCCCGGCCGAGGATTGAGGTAAAGCCCGAGGTCTCAAGGCCTTCCTAGTCTCTCTAGGAAAGTGACGGTGTTCAGATCCCGCTGCGGCCGGATTTCCACCAAAACTTCTCGCTCGTTCAGTTCCATGCGTTGTGACTGTCCCAGTGTGTTTCGCAGTGAAGCAGCCGGTGTCTCAGCCCGCTTGCCTGCGCACAAAAGCCGTTTCTATGGCTACCCAGATAAATCCAATAAAGAGTGCATTTTCTGGTGTTCCGGCCACGGCCGATGGTGTTACGAGTGTTGTAAGAATGCCCACGTCCCAGTGCCCATTCCCACACCCAGACACAGCCCGCCACGGTGCAGGGCTAGCACAAATAAACCAACTCATGTTGGTTGTGCAGAAAATGTAGTGAAAGCGCCCATACAATGCCCGCTTACACTACACGATGCGTGTCCCTTGGTTTCTGTAAAAACGAAACTAACACACATTTAGTCGGCGCGAGCCGACAGTGTTCTCAGTGCAGTAAATGTGCCCGCTGTTTTCGCATTTCCTCACTGACACGCCGAATCCCACGGGATTCACCCCCGCTCGCTTTCTATGCACAACCCGTCACAGAGAAGCTGAGCGCGGCCAGGCTGCCCGCTGTGATTAGCGCGCACCTCGCACGCTGTGAACACAGCGTTGATTCAGTCGGCGCGAGCCGAGTGTTCTCCGTGCAGAAAATGTGCCCGCTGTCTCGTGCCCGCGTTTCTCACAGACACTCCGAATCTCACGGGATTCGCCCCCGCTCGTCTTCTCTGCACAACCCGTCACAGAGAGGCTGAGCGCGGCCAGGCTGCCGGCTGTGATCAGCGCGCGCCTCGCACGCTGTAAACACAGCAGTGATTTAGTCGCGCGAGCTGACAGTATTCTCAGTGTAGTAAATGTGCCGCATTTAGTAAATGTGCCCACATTCCCTCACACGCGCCGAATCCCACAGGATTCGCCCCGCTCGCTTTCTCTGCGCGTCCCGCCATAGAGAAGCTGAGCGCGGCCAGGCTGCCCGCTGTGATCAGCGCGCCCCCCGCCTCGAACGCTGTAAACACGGTGCTGTGTTCCCAGTACACAGGGGCTCTCGAGCCGCCGTCCTGCCGCGGCCAGAGCCCAGATTTCATTCTACCCCTAGCTATTCACGCAGATGCGTGGTCAAGGCTTCCCGGGGTATCAGAATGGGTGTTGAACACTATAACGAGAGGCTGTTCGCTACAGTTCGCTCGACGCCCCCGCCGTTATACGGCGCGAGTCGAAACTACGGTGTATAGCGAAGTGTTTCATCTACTTCGAGCCGAGATAGCGAAACTACTGAGAAAAGGGGCTATAGAACCTCTATCTCAGGGCGAAGGGGGCTTATACAGCAGATATTTTCTGGTACCATAAAAAGATGGTGGGCTCAGACCCATTCTAGATCTGCGACTGCTGAACAGAACGCTCGGGAAGCGCCAGTTCAGAATGCTTACGACCAGGAAAATCCTCGCGCAAGTGCGCCAAGGAGACTGGTTCATGTCAATAGATCTGAAAGACGCCTATTTTCAAATACAAATAGCGTCCCATCACAGGCGATTCTTGAGATTCGCCTTCGAGGGCCAGGCATATCAATACACAGTCCTGCCGTTCGGCCTGTCCATAGCACCCCGTACGTTCACGTAGTGCATGGACGCGGCCCTCGCCCCCCTGAGACTTCGGGGCATGCGAGTTTTGAACTACTTGGACGATTGGCTGATTCTATCTCGTTCACGAACGGAGCTCATAGAACACAGGGCCGCATTACTCGAGCACCTCGAGGAGCTGGGCCTTACAGTCAATTAAGCGAAAAGCTCACTGCTCCCCAGTCGGAGAATTTCCTTTCTGGGAACAGTGTTAGACTCGCTATCCATGACAGCACGCCTGTCACCGGAGCGCGGATTGAATATTCAGCACGTCGCGAGATCCTTCCGCCACGGCTCTATAGTCCCGCTCAGAAGGTTTCAGAAAATGCTGGGTCTGATGGCCTCAGCAGCCTCCGTACTCCAGTTGGGCCTGCTCCGCATGCGCCCACTGCAGCTATGGCTAAAAGCACGAGTTCCCCCAGGGCGTGGACCGCGGGTCTATTTCGCCTCAGGGTCGACCTTCAGTGCGTTTCAGCTCTGAAACCGTGGAAAGTGACCGACTGGTATCAGTCAGGTGTGAGTCTGGGGATCGCCTCGGGTGTGAAGGTGGTGTCTACGGACGCCTCCACATCGGGGCGGGGAGCGCTGCTCGAGGGCAGACCGCTAGCTGGCCTATGGTCAGTACGGGAGAAGCTCCTTCACATAAACTGCTTGGAATTAATAGCAGTCGACAAAGCGCTAAGGCGCTTCTGTCCCCAGATAATAGGCCACCACGTATTGGTCCGGTCGGACAACATGTCAGTGGTGGCGTACATAAATCGCCAGGGCGGCGTCAGGTCCCGAAACCTTACAGGCTGACGGAACGCCTCCTGGTCTGGGCTCAGCACAACCTGCTCTCGCTGAGAGCGGCGCATGTGCCTGGTCACCTAAATGTGGGGCCAGACAGGCTGTCCAGAAACAACGTCCCAGCAGGAGAATGGTCTCTGCACCCGCAGACGATCCAGCTGCTGTGGGAAACGTTTGGCAAAGCGCAGGTGGACCTGTTCGCGTCCCAAGAAAACGCTCACTGCCCGAGATTCTTCTCGAAAAGCCGGGACGCGCTGGCCCATGTTGGCCCCGCCGCCCCCCCCCTATATGCTTTTCCCCCTGTCTCACTCCTGCCTCAGGTGTTGGAGCGAATCAGGAGGGAGGGATGCCCAGTGCTACTCATAGCTCCGCTCTGGACAAACCAGTCGTGGTTCCCTGTCCTGATGCAGCTGACCAGCGCTGCCCCATGGCCTTTACCGTTGAGGAGAGACCTCCTCTCTCAGGCAGGAGGCTCGATTTGGCATCCTCGCCCGGATTTGTGGTCCCGGCACGCATGGGCCATCAACGGGTACCCGCTGACCTCCCAGAGGGAGTGTTAAACACGATCGCGTAGGCTAGAGCCCCGTCTACCAGACGGCTCTACACCTCGAAGTGGTCTGTGTTCTCTGCTTGGTGTCAAGCGTAGAGCTTTTCACCTGTAGACTGCGGGGTTACGGAAGTGCTTTCCTTCCTTCAGGAGCTACTGGATAAGGGCAGGACCCCTTCCACGCTCAAAGTATACGTGGCGGCCATAGCAACGTTTGTAAAACCGGTGTCTGGCCAGTCACTAGGAAAGAACGACTTAGTCGTGCGTTTCCTTAGAGGAGCTCGGAGGCTAAACCCTCCCAGGCCCCTTCAGTTCCGACATGGGACCTTTCCACGGTCTTGGAGGCCATGAAAGGTGCCCCATTCGAGCCAATCCAGTCGTCAGACATCAAACACTTGTCTTTCAAGACAGCGTTTCTTATGGCTCTCGCTTCAGTGAAGCGCGTAGGGGACTTGCAAGCGCTCTCAGTGAGCGCGTCATGCATGGAGTTTGGACCTAATGACTCAAAGGTCATACTCAAACCGAAGCACGGCTACGTGCCAAAATCCCTCAACACACCGTTCAGGGCACAGGTGATTTCCCTGTCTGCCCTTCCGGTTCTCAATGAGGAGAAGGACGCGAGTCTCCTTTGCCCTGTCAGGGCACTAAGGGCTTATGTGTCCCGCTCGTCTGGTTCAGACAGACTGAGCAGCTTTTCGTTTCGTTTGGCGGCCGTGCTAAGGGACTTGCCACTTCGAAACAGAGCCTATCCAGATGGATAGTCGGTGCCATAGCGCTGGCTTACACTGCTAAGGGCCTACAGTGCCCTTTGGGTGTTAGAGCGCACTCCACAAGAGGCATGGCCTCCTCGTGGGCATGGTCTAGCGGGGTTACCCTGCAAGATATTTGTATGGCCGCGGGCTGGGCCTCGCCGTCTACATTTATAAAATACTATAACCTGGAGGTTCCCGCCTTGCAAGCTAAGCTTTTGGCGGTATAAAGTTCAGTGCTATCTGCCCGCTGTGCGGCTCAGATACTGAGTTTGACCTGCGTATTGCTCACTGACCGGTACAGCAGCTCATTAAATTGTCGACACACTTGTGGCCACCCAGTTCAGGCTGAATGTTCACCCTGACGGTATGGTCTATTTGTCACATGATCAGCTCCTTCGGATGCTATTTACAGGGAATGATGCTTCTAGCCTCTCTTCCCTCACTCTCTGTGAGTTTATGGTGATTATGCACTATATGCGCCCCGGGCTTCGGCCCCTGGGACTTTGGTGTTGGATCCCTACCAGCACGGCGTGTTGCATGGTGTTCCCCATAGCGTAAGATATTACGCAGTACGAGAGATACTCTCGTAAGAGAACGTACTCGGTTACTAACGTAACCTCGGTTCTCTCTAGAGAGGGAACGAGTACTGCGTATCTTGCCGTGCTTGGAATACGCTCTGGTTCGCTTCAGCGTTGAAAAATCAGAGGAAATACAGCTATCGAGGGTATTATAGGGCGAGACCACGCCTTTACTGGCGGGACATGACGAAATGGGCGCGAAGCGCCCCCATTTGTCATTACGTCACGCAGTGCCTCACTCGATAGGCTGCAGCTTTTCCAGCAAGGCAGCCAATGGGCGCGCGAGCTGTCTCGCCCTTGTCTGCTTGCTGCTGCAAAAGCGTTTTGCATGATTAAAAATTAAGGATAATTTTTGGCTTCAATATCTCGAGGAAAGAGTGTTTCCCCATAGCGTAAGATATTACGCAGTACTCGTTCCCTCTCTAGAGAGAACCGAGGTTACGTTAGTAACCGAGTACGTTCTTTTTGTGGTCGGGTTACTACCCGAAGTTCCGTAGTGCCAGTAAAAACGATACAGACCCCGTCAGGCTTTGGGAGAAGTGCCTTTCACCCTGTTACGACTTGATGAACCACTGATAAGATTTTGGAAACATTATTTTAAGGTAAAAAATGTTACATAGTGTTGCTTTAACAATGCAATTTTGACCAGGTGCGACTTATAATCAGGTGTGACGTATTTTCCTTTGGTCAACCGAATTTCTTTATAAAAGCATGTCTCATTGAGATAGCTTTGAGATTAAATGTGGAACTACAATTTAGCTTTTTAGTTTCTGAGATGTTTGATAATGACCAACGCAATTGACCAAGATCAGTGCAAATTACCGTCTGGTTTAAGATGCAATTTTTTGGCCGGTAGATAATGGCGAAAATACCAGTAAATTGACTAGCTAGCTCAAACCTTAACAAATCACCTTGCATGATTCATTTAAATAATATCCTAAATACTCTCCTCCCATAAATGTTTTTGTCTGAAAGGGAAACTACTACTGTCAAATACAAAAACCACGCCTTTCCAGTGCTAATTTTTCACTGCTAAAATGTTTCATCTTTTAGCTGCTTTTTTTTAGGAGAAACATGGTAACGCTTTACAATAAGGTTCCATTTGGTAACGCTAGTTAATGAATATTAACTAACAATTCAATTGTTCTGGTTCTTAGTAGTCTTTGTTAAAATTAGTTAAACAAATGCAACTGTTAATTTTTGGTTTGTATATTAACAGATACAATTTTAGGGTTTAATTATGTATTAGTAAATGTTGAAATTAACATTTAGTAATATATGCTTTAGATTTATTTTCATTCTTAGTGAAAGTTAAAGATGAAGTCTGTAATTTTTCCTCTTTATCGCCATCTCTGTTCGCATGATCGCTTATCATATCACGTCAAACCGTGCAAATTATACTTTGTTCTCCAACTGTTAATGTTCAAATCAGCATTGCGAGACTACATTTAATGCCCTTCAGATATTTATCCCTGTTTTAGCATGGGTCCGGTTGCAGTCTCTCTCTTTTTTTGTAGCCACTCCAAAGTCTTTTGCATTTTACAAAGGTTGAATCTCCAGTTGTCACTGGTGATTGTTTTTTGAACCTTTCTGGATCCACCATCAAATTGATAAGTTTAATTATATCAAGTGCTGTGAGAAAAGGCTATAAATCTCCACCTCCTATATCCTCACACGCAATATAGCCTGCTAGCTGGGCAGGGGCGGACTGGCCATCTGTGTGATCTGGAGAATCACAGAACGGCCGGTACTCCAGGACGGCCGGCGGGCCGGCCCACTACCCGCCACACACGCTGTCACAGACATCCTAAGTCTCCTGGAAGTTCCAGGAGTCTCCCGCATATTGATAGCATGATTGATAGCGGCTCCCTGATGCCTGCAAATTAGTTAAAATCTCGGCAGTCTCGAGCAAGCAAGAGCGCGCATACGTAGCGCGCACACGGCAGAGAGAGGGAGCGAGCGAGAGACCTTGCATGTGTGTGCGAATGTGCCTCACCTACTCCCGAACTGAATTAATCTGAAATTACTTTGCAAGTTGCTTGTAAGGGATGATGTTAGGAAGTGATATTCAGCTTTCTACATTTTTAATGATTTGTAGTACTTCAACATTTTAGCTGTAAAATGCCACACGCAGAGCTAATATTAAAGGAGTAGTTCACTTTTAAAAAAACTTTTGCTGATAATTTACTCACCCCCATGTCATCCAAGATGTCCACGTCTTTCTTTCTTCAGTCGAAAAGAAATTAAGGTTTTTGATTCCAGGATTTTCTCCATATAATGGACTTCATTGAGAGCCAAACGGTTCAAGGTCCAAATGACAGTTTCAGTGCAGCTTCAAATGGCTTTAAACGACTCCAGACGATGAATAAGGGTCTTATCTAGGACCCTTCGAGTCATGACTCAAAAAAAGATTTGTTAATTTTGATGAACGAGTTCGAACAGGACAGTCACGAACGCTCATCACAGAACAGAGCAAGGCGAGCATTTGTGCTTAAAAAACTTAAACTTTGTTATTTATTTTTTTAATGAGCGATGGTTTCGCTAGATAAGACCCTTATTCATCGTCTGATATCGTTTAAAGCCCTTTGAAGCTGCACTGAAACTGTCATTTGGACCTTGAACTGTTTGGGTCCCATTGAAGTCCATTATATGGAGAAAAATCCTGGAATGTTTTCATCAAAAACCTTAATTTCTTTTCGACTGAAGAAAGAAAGACGTGGACATCTTGGATCTTGGATCTTGGGGTGAGTAAATTATCAGCAAAAGTTTTTTTAAATGTGAACTACTCCTTTAAGAAATATGTTGTGCTTTTACTTTTAAAAAAATGTTGGTAGCGTACAATTAATGCTTACAAACTTTGAAGATTTTGAATACAGAAGTTACATTTGCAATGGTGTAGACTATTTTCATTTAGATGTGTATTATTATTTGTACATAGCTAAGATTAATTACTGCATAAATTAAGATTATAAAGTTATACATTAATTTTAAGACAGCATTCAATAGATTGTATAATAAGCTGTTAGCTATAATTTAGATGGTATAGTATCATTAGCCTCAATAAAAGTCTTGTGACACTCATGCCAGGCGGCAAGGCGTTATAGTTGTTGTTAAGTTTCCGCGCGCCGATTGCTTTGGGCCGGGCCAAAGTCCAGGGCCGTTTTTTAGTCCCAGTCCGTCCCTGTAGCTGGGACACCTTCTTTATGTGTACAGATTTGACGTAATGATGCAAATACATGCGTCAAATAAATACAAATAAATACTGAAATTTCCCGCGGAAATCCACCAGTACCACTGGAATTAAAAACATTATTACAAGCTTACCTTTTTGAATCGAGCTAAGGCAAACAGATAGTTTTGAACACTGGCTGGTTATGCTCTTGCTCAAAAATGTATTTAGATATTTTTTAACCCAAAAGTTACGGAATGCAGCTTTAAGTAATGTGGTTAACAAATGGAACCTTATTGTTACGGAAACCTTTTAGATGATGTTGACATTAATGTCTCCTGAGCTGGGATCGAGCATCTTCATTCTGAACAATAAAATCTCCCTCTTGTAATCAGTGTTAATTTAGTGTTATGTATTATAATTTTTATTAATATTTTGATTTACCTTTAATTTTATGTTCAGTTTTTATTTTTATTTGTGTTAATTTTAGAAATTTTGTTTTTGTGCTTTTGTCATGTATTTGTATACTACTGTTTAGGTTTAATTTATTTTTATTTCAGTTTTAGTTGCAGTTAATGATAATAACCCTGCTCTGAATGCCAATGAGCAAAAATCCCAATCCGTTCTGTCCCTTCAGGAGATGTTTTAGATCTTTTCCAAATACCGTAACTCCGTAGTGAGATCATTAAACAAAGTGCTTATTGCAATGACGTTTATTAAATATTGAAGCAACATCGTTTAACAGACTTGTTTGCTGATAAACTCATCACCTTGTAAATGTGTTGGTCTCATTTTCCCATGAATAAGACATTGAAATGAGTGATGGGACAGAGACTGAATTAGATTTGATGAATGGGGAAGTGTTTACCTATAGGAAAATGTTATTGAGGTTTCTCTTTCACATTTCAGGAGCTTTATACACATTTTCACATATGAGTCAGTTAAGTATCAAAACATTTCTCTTAAGATTCATTTGTAAAAATAAAACTACACCTAAATTAGTTAATAGGACTAAGTTCAGATATTTTCAGGCAGACTGTCCGCACTATTGAGTTGCGTTGCTGAACTTTTTTGCACAAGAAGAATTTAGTGATGGAAGAGACTGCTATACATTGCCAAAATATTTCGTAATATAAGTATAATCAAAATAGGCAATTGTCGCATTAAGAGTGATGCAAAAGACTATTCAAAATCCGATTTGAGCATCCAGAGTGTTCAGACAGAGACGCGTCTGTAAAAAATATGATTGGAATCACATTTCAAACTACCTCCATGTGGTTTGAATCAATTTAAAAAAAAAAAAAATTCTGTCCAGACTTTCAAAAACCCATCTGGATAAAATCTGAATATGATTTTTTTTATAATTTTTTTTTAGTTTTGCTGGCAGTCTGAACATAATGTGAATAGCAACTCCATTTGATTAGAAATCAGTTCATATTTAGATGTTGGCAAATCTAAGCGCAGTTAAGATTTAATACTGTTAAGATAATAATTTAATTAAAGAGTATATGTCTTATGTAAAAAAAATTTTTTTGGTAAAGGTTTTTGAGGAGGTATTTGTGTAGTAAGAATGCTGTTTAGTTGGTCTGTTTTTGTGCTGATGGCCAGTGCTCTTCATGGTTATTGACCTCTTTTTAAAGCAATCAAAGGTCATTAGAGTGTTGCAAAACAAAAGCTTGATGTGTTGGATAATTGATACACTCTTTAAAAGCAGCCATGTTTTTGTTTTTGTTTTTGGATTTTGAATGTGTGCTGAGATATACACTCACCTAAAGGATTATTAGGAACACCATACTAATACTGTGTTTGACCCCCTTTCGCCTTCAGAACTACCTTAATTCTACGTGGCATTGATTCAACAAGTTGCTGAAAGCATTCTTTAGAAATGTTGACCCATATTGATAAGATAGCATCTTGCAGTTGATGGAGATTTCCAGGGCACGAAGCTCCCGTTCCACCACATCCCAAAGATGCTCTATTGGGTTGAGATCTGGTGACTGTGTAGGGGGGTACATTTTAGTACAGTGAACTCATTGTCATGTTCAAGAAACCAATTTGAAATGATTTGAGCTTTGTGACATGGTACATTATCCTGCTGGAAGTAGCCATCAGAGGATGGGTACATGGTGGCCATAAAGGGATGGACATGGTCAGAAACAATGCTCAGGTAGGCCGTGGCATTTAAACGATGCCCAATTGGCACTAAGGGGCCTAAAGTGTGCCAAGAAAACATCCCCCACACCATTACACCCCCACCACCAGCCTGCACAGTGGTAACAAGGCATGATGGATCCATGTTCTCATTCTGTTTACGCCAAATTCTGACTCTACCATCTGAATGTCTCAACAGTAAATCGAGACTCATCAGACCAGGCAACATTTTTTCAGTCTTCAATTGTCCAATTTTGGTGAGCTCTTGCAAATTGTAGCCTCTTTTTCCTATTTGTAGTGGAGATGAGTGGTACCCGGTGGGGTCTTCTGGTGTTGTAGCCCATCCGCCTCAAGGTTGTGCGTGTTGTGGCTTCACAAATGCTTTGCTGCATACCTTGGTTGTAACGAGTGGTTATTTCAGTCAAAGTTGCTCTTTTATCAGCTTGAATCAGTCGGCCCATTCTCCTCTGACCTCTAGCATCAACAAGGGATTTTCGCCCACAGGACTGTCGCATACTGGATGTTTTTCCCTTTTGAGACCATTCTTTGTAAACCCTAGAAATGGTTGTGCGTGAAAATGCCAGTAACTGAGCAGATTGTGAAATACTCAGACCGGCCCGTCTGGCACCAACAACCATGCCACGCTCAAAATTGATTAAATTACCTTTCTTTACCATTCTGACATTCCGTTTGGAGTTCAGGAGATTGTCTTGACCAGGTCCACACCCCTAAATGCATTGAAGCAACTGCCATGTGATTGGATGATTAGATAATTGCATTAATGAGAAATTGAACAGGTGTTCCTAATAACCCTTTAGGTGAGTGTATATTCTGTTTGAGTAAATGCTTCTGAAAGAAGTCTCCTCTGCTTACCAAGGCTGTTACCAAAAATACAGTAAAATGGTAATTTTGTGAAATATTGTTACAATTTAAAATAACTGCTTTATATTTGAATAGATTTCAAAATGTAATGGAGATCCATCGACATTCCTGTGATGGAGAGAAAAAATAAAAGAAGGAAATTAAACCTAGTTTAAAGTTGCAAAAGTAGCAATCTGCAGTTGGTTTTTACTAAAATATCATTGTTAAAGGTGGGGTATGTGATTTTCTTTTTTGACCATTTTTTCAAAATCACTTGAAATCCTATTCCTAACCCACTTACAGCCACTGAGTTAGAAGCACTGAAATGAAAATTAAAAAAATTAATCATCTGTGGAACGGGCAGGACTCGAAAAACTCCAGCCAATCATTTTCAAGACCGTCTAGAATCATTGGACAGTCAGTGCGTCAATCAAACGGTCGTACCATACCCCCCTCCCCCATGCCCCTCTTCGAATGGGTGGAGTGGGTGGAGTCAGGGAAAGAAGGTAGGACCTTTTGAGTTGTGTATTTTCAAAATCTGCCGGCTGTTTTGCAAATCACATACCCCACCTTTAACATGTATGATCTTACATAAATCATGCCTAACTAGACTCTAAATATAAACCTTAAAACAGCATTTTTTTTTAGTTAAAGGTCATAAAAACAGTTTCAGCGAAAGGATACACAACCGTTCATAAGTTTGGGGTCGGTACGATTTAGTTTTACGTTTTTGTAAAAAGACTCATGCCCACCAGGGCTTATGGTGGCCGAGAGAGCTCAACGCGCTGCAACTTAAGAAAACACATGCAAATATAAAAAAAAACAACCGTAAATTAAGAAAACATCTTCATCAGTTTTACAACACACGTGTGCGCCAAATACTCAATGCAACCAAATACAGAAACGTGCTGCAAATTTTCACAACACAACCAAATACAGAAACACGCTGCAAATAGCACAGAACACAACAGAAACACGCTGCAAATAGCACAGAACACAACAGAAATGTCTTTAGGGGACCCCAATAAGTGACAAACCCGGCTGTATACAGCCGATGCACTATCAACGGCTGTCCGAATTCACTCATGGGATGTTTCCATGACAATGCAGCACGATGTCCATCAGCTGAATAGCTGCTCTTAGGACAGAAATATCTTATTACTGCTGTTAACATAACTGTTGCAAATAAATTAGGGCCGGGACTCGATTAAAAAAAATTAATCTAATTAATTAGAGGCTTTGTAATTAATTAATCGAAATTAATCACATTTTAATTGCATAAATATTTGACCTGAGAACAGTGAGAAGTAATTTTTTTCACATGGATTTTTAGTATACCATTAAATAATGACTGAATACATAAGCTTAAGCAACCAAATATTGTTTATTTTTGTTCAACCAAGCCCAGCAGACCAGTGCAATTTTTGCCATTAAGTGTAGCACTACACAAATAGCAATAGCGAATTACTTGTTGCATAGCTTGCACACAACCATGCTCTTATCGACACTTCCATCTGTTCGTTTTTTATAATAACATTTCCCATCCACGGGGCCAACCAGAGCGATCTAGGCGATCTATGAACATATGAAGCGTGATCTCGTCAGCTTCTTCATCATGAACGCTAGTTGGTGCTCCAGTATAATCGGTCCGCCGAAGCTCATCCAGTGAGAAACGTTCCGCGGTGCAAAAATAAGTGTGATTAAACATTTTTTTTGGATGTAATTAATTAACGCGCTAAAGTCTGTAATTAATCTTAATAAACGCGTTAAAGTCCAGGCCCTAAAATAAATACATTTTATTCAAAAAAAGTTTATAATATGCTTTATTTTTTTGTGTGTGAGTGTCTCAACTTTAAAAATTGCTGTCTCATCTTAGTCTTAAGGGGGTCGCACACCGGACGCGCAGCTCGGCGCCTCGCCACGCAGCGCCAGGTCTTTTAAATTCGAACACATTATTCTCTATGAGAGTACACACACCGGCGGCGTCTGTCCGCGGCGCCCAGCAACGGCTCTGGACCGTGTTCAAAATCCTGCAGCGCCACACGGCGCCATTTACATAGTTATATATTAAATTTACATTTATGTGTCTCAAATAGTAGTAATGTATATACGGACTTAGCCATGTGCTGGAATATACATTTAGTTTTATATTTATTTAAAGAAATCAGAAAATTGCTGATGTTATCAGACTTTCAGGTGAGAGTTGTCCTAGACGTGGCGTGGCGTGGCGCTGAGCTGCGCGTTCGGTGTGCGACCAGCTTTAGTTAGCTGTATCATCCCCTACATTACCTAACATTTCCTACCTATGAAATTTATTTTAAAGTAACTTTACAAAAATGTCTACAATGTTACTGATGTATATATTAAAATGTTATTTATCTCTATATTTTTTCTATTTTCCATTTATTTTTCAGTTCTTTGTTAACTCTAATACATTTTGGGGGACTTCCGGCTTAACGATCTATGGAGTAGGACGCAACTTTCGGAGCTCCTGCAATTAGCATTAAAATTAAGTTCACTGGCACATTTTCGTGATATTTTTCTTAGTGGTAATTATATTTAACGCTTCTTATTTGACTATTGCCGACCAAAATGCCTGCTAAACCCAAAACTGGCAGTGCTATATCCGCGGCTCCTCAGCGGCCTGCTGCGCACGTCACATCCTCGCCTGGTAGTGATTCCTCCTCCCCCCGCGACGGTGCTGCAATGCCTGCTATTTCACCCGATTTCAGGGAGGAACTGCTCTCTTCACTTCGCAAGGAAATGGCGGCTATTTTCAAAACCGAGCTCCAGGCTGCCCTAAGCGAAAACCTTACGTCTATCAAGACGGAGCTACAGGCAGTTAAATCCGAATTGGCTTGTACTATTACAAACATCCAGGCTAAAGTGAACACCCTGGGGCCTCAGTTATAAACGTTGCGTGCGCACAAAAGAAGGCGTACGCCGCTCTCTACCTAATAATTGGTATTTATAAAAAGCAAACTTGACGGGAAAATGTGCGGTCCTTCACGCAAGCTCTGACCCAGGAGTACGCACAAAAACGGGTGAAATGAGAAATGGCGACACCGTCGGCAGAAGAAACACGTGAAAGTGTAGACCGTTGTGTTAAAGAAATGGCAATACTGTCTCTCATAAATAAAAAGGAAGACTTTACAAAGAAAGTATTACAATTAACAGCCTACTACACGGACACCCGTTTGATCGATCTGCAGTGTAAAACAAACAAAATCAAACGAAGATTACAACAGAAATGCAAGTTAATATTTGCAAAAAGAAAAGTGGAATATGTTGTGCAATAATATTGCCATGTTATGCAATTCATCCTCATAACACATCTGTAGCTTGTCAGATGCAATCAAATGGATGGTAATAAAATGCCGTGATGCCATCACAATGCGTAATTATGATGGAGCGCTAGACGCTTTTTTGCATTGACTTTAATGTCCGACCATTTCTGTTTTATTTCGGCCACGGTCCGAGGTTGTGAGTCAGCATTAACGGCGTCTGCAAACTTTTGCCACTCAAGTGCCTTTTTGGCATTAGTAATGCCCACACTGTGCCCTCCAAACAACATTTTACTCCTCTTTTCCACCTCGCCAACGATAATTTCTACTTGACATTGAGTGAAGTTCCGTTTCTTGTTTTTTCCTCTCTGTATTTGCCATGATTTCGCAATCGATGAATATTAAATTGTGGGCATTTCACGGACTATTTATGGGCAACTATGGGCGTTTCACGGGCTATTTATGGGCAACTATGGGCGTGACATGAAGCCGCAAAAGCTGCGCTACATTTAGAATTGGTTGTGATTTATTAAGGGAAAACTGCGTAGGATGTGCGTGCACACGGTTTTATAAATCCGAATATTTCTGTGCGTACGCATGTCCTATGTTTCATCCGTACGCCACTTCTGACGCAAATCCTACGCAAAGTTTTATAAATGAGGCCCCTGGAGAGCACTGTCGTTGAAATGGAAACTTCGCTCTCCACCTGCACTGATAACATTACTTCGCTACAGTCTAAAGTGGAACACCTATCTGCTGAGCTGCTAAGAGTGGACAATAAATGTGAAGATCTCGAGGCCAGATCGCGTCGCAACAATATACGGATCATTGGCGTGCCTGAAGACTCAACCAACCCTTCCATTATGTCGGCTGTTTCTACTCTGCTCAAAGAGGCCTTTCAGCTGGATAAGGAGCCCGTGTTGGACCGCGCTCACCGTACCCTGCAGGCCAAGCCCAAACCTGGGGAACGTCCTCGCCCCATAATCGCCCGACTGCATTATCATACAGACTGTGCAGACATTCTGCGGCGAGCTAGAGCCCAACAAAGAATAAAGGTCGGCGAAATGACGTTACATATTTTTCCTGACCATACCGCGAAGACTTCCCGTGCTCGTGCCGCCTTCAATGACATCCGCCGCCAGCTCCGTGAGATACCGGGGATGCGATATGGCCTTCTCTACCCGGCTCGCCTCCGCGTCACATATGATGGTACCGAGAGGGAGTTCGTATCACCGGATGACGCCAGTGCATACATTAAAGGGGTCATATAATGCCATTTTTGTACAAGTTAATATGAATCTTTAGGGTCTAAATGAAAAGTTTGTAATATACTTTTATTAAAAATTCTCATTAGTTTTTTAAGAAAACACTCATTTTACCTGCTCAAAAACAGCTCTGTGTTCAGCACTCCGTTTAAGTGCATATGCCTTTAAATGATAATGAGCTTCGCTGACTCCGCCCCTCTGTTCTGTGGGCGCTTTGACACATCGCACGTGGAGTGTTGACTTGACAACATTTGAGGGTTTATTATAGCAGCGGGATTCTCTCTGAGGACACATCTGTGCAACCGTATCAGTTTGAACCGGAGTCGGACTCGGACCCGAAACAAGATGACGGCCCCAAAGAAGTTCGACAATAAGGCTCGAACAGGACGTTTCTGAATGGTTGGTTAACAATGTCACTTTGATCTATTTTTGTATGTACTGACAGGGTAACGTTAGAGTTGTGAGATACAAACGCTATGTGTTTAACGTTACTAATGTAAGTTATAGGTTAGTTCGTTGACAGATTTATGTTGAAAACCTTTTTTTTTTTTTTTTTTGTAAATGTAGGCTTGTCAGTGATGCGTGACATTATCTCAGTGTTAGGTACAACTATCGTGACTGAAACTGACTTGAGGTCTTGTCAGTAATGATTCTAGCAGTAGTTGAAGGATACCTAAGAATTTGTTGTATGTTTATGTTTAGTGCAGTACGAAAATGTTTTATGTTTTAAGAAAACTTTTAAGTACATCTATAGTATTGTAACTGCATTGATATTCCTGTTAATATTCCTGTTACGTTAACTGTAACACCTGCGTACACAGTTTTTAATAACACAATAACTATAACGCGTTTTTCATTATTAACGTGGGATTATGAATTATATTGAGAACGTCGTAACGTTACATAGAATACATGCCGTAATGTATCCTGAGTGTAAACATTAGCCACAATCATCGTGAAGCGTGCAAGCGATTTGCAAAGATTCATATAAAGGTTAATAAATAAAACGTTACACTCACTTCTTCTGGAGGTCCAGCAGGAACACGAATAGTTGGTACCGATTCCTTTTTCAGTAGCAGCTTCTTAGCAAAACCTGATTTATATTGACCCTCGCCTCATTTAAAAAGCAGTCTGCTGAGAAATGATTTGCGCAAACATGAGCGCATTGACGTTGCTCGTCGTGAATATTTCCTTCATAAACAAAACTTAGCCACTGCGTCTTCAGCGTTTCGGATTTAGGAACATTAAAATTACTGCTGTGTTCCTTATTACACCCAAGAACAAAACACCACAATCGCTTAGGCGCCATTCTGCTCCAGTGTAAACAATGACGAACTATGATTGACATTTCACTCACGAGCGACGGCGGGTCTGTGTTGAAACGCTGCTGTCAATCAACAGTCGTGGGAGGGGCGTGCGAGCTTGTGACGTCACAGGCTCGAACGGCTTGATTTGAGGCAGGGGAAAACATATAAGGAGATTAAAACAAAACCACTGGATGGATTTTTATCATTATATGATGGCTGTGTACAGGCACTGCCAACACACATTTCAGTACAATCAACTTGTAAAAGTGCAAGTACCATTATATGACCCCTTTAAGACTTTAATCAAGTAAGAAATCTGACAACTTTTCAGGCAGTTTTACCACCGTGGAAGTAGAATGGACAATTATGATCTTTTTACTTAACACACTATGTTCTATGTTACAGCTGATATGTTCATGTGTGCCTTTCTCTCTATTGTTGTAAGTTGCAGGAGCCCGGCCCGCCTTAAGCTTAACCGTTATTATTAGGCTAAAGCCGGTAGCCTTGTCCTTAGGGATTTTACTCCTATTGGAGTTAGCGCTGGGTTCTCCATCGTTTGGGGATGGGGTCGTTGTAAGTGTTTGGGGGAGGGTGGGAGGGTTGTGGTTAACGTTCGGCGGCTTCGGCCTGTTTGGCCATTTAGGTTATGTGTGTGCGTGGCGTGCGTGGTTTTTTTTCTTTTCTTTTTTTCTTTTTTTCTTTCTTTTTTTTTTTTCTCTTTTCTCTCCTCTTCTTCGGGGTGGTGTTTTACATTCATCTATGATACTCCATAAATGGCTGCTAATACTGGCAATTCAGGACCCACTCTTAAAGGTTCACATATTAGATTTGTGAGTTGGAACATCAAGGGTTTGGGAAGTCCCATTAAAAGAACTAGGGTATTTACTCACTTGAAAAGGCTAAACGCGGACATAGTGTTTCTACAAGAAACCCACATGCGCACCACTGACCAGGTTAGGCTAAAATGCCCGTGGGTCTCCGAGGTGTTTCATTCCAATTTTAACTCTAAAGCCAGAGGGGTTGCTATTTTAATTGGTAAATCAGTTCAATTTTCAACTTCTAAATTGATTGCTGACGAAAATGGCAGATATTTAATCATCTCAGGTACAATGTCACACGTTCCTGTGTTACTAGTTAATATTTATGCCCCAAATTTCGATGACCCAGATTTTATGAATAAAGTATTCGAACGGCTTCCCTCTCTACATGATAACCTCCTTATCGTTGGAGGGGACATGAACTGCGTTATTGATCCTGGGCTAGATCGCTCCTCTTCCAAAAGCATGACCCCTTCGTTGATGTCTAGAACGCTTTATGACTTCATGGCTAAGAATGGTTGTATTGATCCCTGGAGATTCTACAACCCTACCGTTAAGGAGTATTCATTTTTTTCACATATGCATAAATCCTTCTCTCGAATTGATTATTTTTTCATTGATGCCAAACTTATATCCAAGGTGTCAACGACTAAATATCATCCTATAGTTATTTCTGATCACGCCCCGCTCTCTTTGGATATTCAGCTCTCTTCGCAACACCGATACTCTGCACCATGGAGGTTAAACTCTCTGCTCTTATCCGATGATAAATTTAACTCTTTTATTGCATCTTCGATTGATGATTTTATCATGATCAATCAAAATGATGCTGATCCTATTTCTTGTTCACTACTATGGGAGTCACTCAAAGCATATTTACGGGGTCAAATAATTTCATACTCTGCGCATTTAAATAAAACTCGGACAGCCAAACTTCAAGAGCTTTCAACTAATCTCGACAGGTTAGATCAACAATTAGCCGCTTGCCCCTCCCCTAGCTTGCTCAAAGACCGTGTTAATTTACAAACTGAACTTGACCTCATTACGACTACTGAGGCAGAGCGCCTTCTTTTGCGCTCGCGTTCCACATATTACGAACATGGCGATAAGGCAAGCCGACTCCTAGCCCACCAGCTGCGTCGCCAGGCTGCCTCGCGTATGATTCTTCAAATCAGGGATCCCTCGGGCGCACTGCATACTGACCCTAATATCATCAACTCGGTATTCTGCTCATTCTATTCCTCTCTGTATAAGTCAGAGTCCTCGTCTGATGTCTCTGAAATAGGTGCTTTTTTAGATAGCCTAGACTTTCCTACTGTTAGCTCACATGTCACCAATGATCTCGATCTGCCGCTAACAGTTGATGAAATTAACGTTGCTATACAAAGCATGCAAAATTATAAAGCTCCTGGCCCTGATGGATTCCCAGTGGAATTTTTTAAAAGATTTCAATCCAGATTGGCCCCCATATTGCTTTCTGTATATGAGGAATCTCTACAGGTTGGCTCTCTCCCTCTTACTTTAAGGCAAGCCTCCATAAGTCTGCTGTTAAAGAAGGACAAGGATCCCAACCTCTGTGGTTCTTATAGACCCCTGTCTTTACTAAACGTGGACGCTAAAATCCTTGCTAAGGCTCTGGCTAGCCGTTTGGAAAAACTTCTCCCGGCCATGATTTCAGAAGAGCAGACTGGCTTTATAAAAGGGCGTCAGTTATTTTACAACGTCCGCACCCTTTTAAATATAATATACTCAAAAAATTCGACTATAACCCCTGAGGTGGTCATCTCAGTTGATGCGGAAAAAGCATTCGACAGGGTCGAATGGGATTTCCTACTCGCAGTACTAAAGAAATTTGGGTTGGGTGATAAATTCATTTCATGGATACGTCTTCTCTATACATCCCCACTAGCTAGTATCTCCACCAATGGTATTCAATCTGCTTTTTTTCCTTTATCTCGAGGCACCAGACAGGGTTGCCCTTTATCGCCTTTGCTCTTTGCGCTGGCCATAGAACCTCTGTCTATATATCTGAGATCATCTTCCATTTTTTCTGGTATATCACGTTTTGGAATGGAATTTAAACTTTCCCTTTATGCGGATGATTTGCTGTTATATGTTTCAGACCCCGGCCGCTCTATACCAGTAATTTTGTCCTTTATTCAGAAATTTGGCTCATTTTCAGGTTACAAAGTTAATGTATCCAAAAGCGAATGCTATCCTGTTAATGCTCTGGCGTGTCATCTTAGTCAGTCCGATATCCCCTTCAAATTGAGCCCCTTAGGTTTTAAGTATTTAGGAGTAAATGTAACCAGAAAGCTGACCTCCCTTTTTTCTGCCAATTTCTCCCCTTTAATGTCTAAAATTAAGTCTGATTTTCAAAGGTGGAGGGGCTTGCCCTTGTCACTTATAGGTAGGATCAACACAGTTAAAATGAACATCTTACCCAAGTTTTTGTTTTTATTCCAATGCCTCCCCCTATTCTTACCTAAGCGCTTCTTTAAAACACTTGATCAGGATATATCTAGCTTTTTATGGTGTGGAAAGACATCCAGAATAAGTAAATCAATTCTTCAGAGATGTAAACTAAATGCTGGACTCTCCCTCCCTAATATCCAATTATACTACTGGGCGACACATGTTCATAAAATTTCATTTTGGTCCAAATCTGTGCATCCCCCATGGTGCCAGTTAGAGTTACATTCATGCCATTCATCCTCTTTGTCTGCTTTGCTTACCTCCTCTATCTCTACCAACATCTCTAGCTTTACAGATAACCCAGTAGTAAATTCCACTCTTAAATATGGTTCCAACTGAAAAGATTTCTTAAATGCACTTCCCCATCTACTTCAGCTCCTTTACTAAAAAAACATTTGTTTCAACCTGCACTGTCCGATCCCACATTTTCTACATGGTATGACAAAGGCCTGAAAACTTTTAAAGATTTCTATAGAGATGGTACTTTCTGTAGCTTTGCAGATTTGTCAAGTGAATTTCAACTCCCCCCATCTCACCTCTTCCGTTATTTCCAAATCAGACACTGCGCCAAATCCTTGTTCCCAACCTTTCCTTCAGCACCCCCACTCCAATTGTGGGAAGAGTTTCTCTCCCCAGACCCCCCTTTAAAAGTCTTTAATTTCAGAAATTTATAACAAACTCCTGAATCATGACACCTCATCCACCACTAAAGTTAGGGCTGCCTGGGAGGGTGAACTTGGGTTGGAATTTCATGACACTTGGTGGGACGTTGCCCTCAGCAAAATCCACTCCAGCTCAACCTGTGCCCGTTTAACTTTGATACAGTTCAAAGTTTTTTATAGGATCCATTTCTCCAAGGCACGCCTGTCACAAATTTTTCCTGCTGTCACCGACAGCTGTGACAAATGCCATACCTCTCCCTGCAATCTGACCCATATGTTTTTTTCTTGCCCGCTAGTTTTTTCCTTCTGGCAGAGGTACTTTGATATTATTTCTGAAATATTTTTGATGAACGTAACTATCTCTCCCCATATTGCCATATTCGGATGCCCAGAGGATTACAAAAGATTCACATCAAAACAATTAGACATCCTTGCTTTCACATCTCTATTGGCGAGACGACAGTTTCTTCTACACTGGAAATCTACAAAAGCCCCTTCCACCGCTCAATGGCTAAGGGATGTTATGTTTTTTCTGAAATTAGAAAAGATTAAATACTCTCTGAGAGGTGTTTCCAACAAGTTTTACAGTAAATGGCAGCCCTTTTTATCCTTTTTTACAGCTCTCTCTTCACTACCCCCTGATTGATCGATCACCCCCCCCCCCCCCCCCCCCCCCCCTTATCGTTACATATTATTTATTGGCTTTATTTTATTTATTTTCTGTTGGTGCGTATTTGTGATAACCTGAGTGTTTAAATGTTATAATGTGTTTGTCTTGTATACCTGTTTGTTTTCACACTGTATTTGTGGAAAAAAAAAAAAAGCTAAATATGGCTTTATTTTCTACATGACATTTCTACCGTACAGTTATGTATATTTCATTGTGCCATGTTTTTCAATAAAAATATAAAAAAAAAAAAAATAAAAAAAAAAAAAAACTCTAATACATTTTGTATATTGTTTACAAATTTGTATGTCATAAACATGTCATCTCTGTATGTTTTGCAAGAAAAAGAAAAGTAAAAAAACATTTGACATTGAGCAATAACAAAGCCCGTCTACGGAGAGCCTGGCCACTCCCTATTAAGTCCTATTGTACCGAATTTTGGTTGTAGTCCCTCCAGAGTTCCACGGGGGGCGATCGCCCATGAGTGCAAAATGAATGGGAGTCTATGGAGCTAGACGGCTAAATTTGTCTCTTTCACCCGATTGCCGTTGAGAAATCTCAGATTTGATTGTAGGTTTTGCAAGTTCAACATGGGTTATACGTCGAAAGTTGAATGAACGAGTACTTATGTCCTTTCGATTTCTTACAGGTTTTTATTGCCCATTACACGCTAGCATTCTGCTAATGAACACTGATTGGTCATTGAAGAAATGATTACGACCAGAGATACCGCTTGGCATCCGAAGCGGGACCAGAAAATTTTACACGGAAAATAAATTGAATTTGAGTACTTGTGTTATTCTTGTGTTAGGATATACAGGATACATATGGTATATTTCCACCTTAAAAAACATCAACACCCAATGTCCCACTCAATAGTGCTAAATATCAATAACAATTGAAAAAGGAGAAAAATGCCTTGCAGGTGTGCAATGATAAATTGTTTTAATAGTGGGCAAGGGTTGTCCTATTTCTCATTTCCCACTAAGGATGAAAAAAGGTAACGTATATGCTCCTGTGTTAATTGTCATGTCATATATACATATACATATATATGTATATGTGTGTGTGTGTGTATTTTTGGCGTGGTCTTTTAAAAACAACAAAACAAAAACTGTTCTAGCACGTGTATGTTGTCAGTTGTGTTGTCGATGCGTCGAGAGAAAAGAAAGTGCAGACAGAGCCCGTCTAATGTCCCTTATTAGACATTCTCTGGTGCAGAGCGCGAAAGCACCAAAGTGTCTGAGGGATTGTAGTAAAGCAGTATCTCTGTTCGTACGATGTGTATGATGCCATTGACATTTTAAAAGACTTTTTAAAGTGACTCTAAAAAATCTAACATTTCCTTTTGAATACAATGTTCAAATTACTAGACAAAAGATCTCAATAAATAAACTGTCCGCACACTCAAATCCTTAAAGCAAATTTAATAGACCAAGCTTTCGGTCAAAAGGACATCCTCAGGGCATACAGACAACAATCAATTTAATTGTGTTCAAACACATCAGGACAATCAAGTGATTACCAACACCTGAAAGGCAGGTAGAAGAGTTGTAGTACAATAGTGGGAGTTGTGGTTTTTCTTATACCTACCAAATATAGGCTACTGAGGTCAGTGTTTCCCAACCCTGCTCCTAGAGGCACACCAACAGGGCACATTTTGAATGTCTCCCTTATCTGGCCCATATATTTCTGGTCTTGGAGTCTCTACTAAGGAGCTGATGAGTTGATTCAGGTGTGATTGATTAGGAACAGTTGGAAAATGTGTACTGTTGGTGTGCCTCCAGGAACAGGGAACTGATCTGGGTAATGAACACATTTACTCCCCATAGTGAAAATCCTCAATACAAGAAACAAACATAAGTACACATATACAAAAATGATACAATATATATATTTAAATATATATATATATATATATATATATATATATATATATATATATATATATATATATATATATATATATATATATATATACTTGCTGCATAAGTGCATGGAGACTGCAAGAACATCAGTAAACCTTCATAAACTGCAGTATTCAAGACTTATTAAAAACAGTACAGCTGTGACTATAACACAACACTCATGTCGAAGTCCACATTTAAACCTTTAGGATGTAAGGCATCCAAAGTATGAATCCAGTAAAGTTCCCTTTGGCATAGCACTTTATCAATATTGCCATCTCTGGGTAATTTAATCTGCTCAATTCCCTGAAAGCGGAGAGAAGAAACTGAATGAGCACACTCTGTAAAGTGACAGGCCACAGGGTAGTTAGGGTCGGCACGTCTAATAGAGCTTTTATGCTAACTGATCCTCTGTTTTAAACTGCGTGTGGTCTTTCCCACATACACCATGTCACAAGGGCATCTTAAAGTGTAAATAACATTCTTAGTTTTACATGTAATAATGCCCTTCACATTGCAGCTCTTAACGGATCTGGGATGTTTAAAGTTATAGGTCTTGTGTGTATTATTACATTGGGCACAATTCCCACAGGGATAGTTACCATCCCTAAGGGGTGCTAAGAGTGTTTGGGTAGGAGTTGATCTTATACATACTTTAACTAACCTATTGCGGAGGTTCAGGCCCCGTCTGGACACAAACAAAAGTAAATCCTAAATTTATCCTGAAGAGAAGAATCATCAGATATTAGGTGCCAATATTTCATTGTGTTTTTAATTATAAAGGATCTTGGAGTAAAAGTTATGCAGGGGACAGAAAACTTTTTATCCTTTTTAACACTAGGGCTGTGCGATATGGACAAAAAAAAATTATCACGATTTCTTGATTTTTTTTTCGATTTCGATTTTAATCACGATTTTGACAAACATACATGCTTTACACTACAGTTTTAATGCATTCTGTGTGAATTTGAAACATATTTCCAAAGGAAACCAATTAGAGCTTTATCGTGTAGCACTAAATCTGGTAAAACGTTACATATTGCTCTTTGTGTTGTTGTAAAATACATTCATGAAAAACAAGATAACAAAAATCTAAAAGATCAATTATTTTATAGTCTACTATAACATTAAGACATTAAGTATAGCACAACTGTTTAATGAGGCAACAACATATGATAGATAGGACAGAACAAAAAAGGCTATTAATAATCTTTCATTGAGCAAAAGTAATATGATATGATTATGAAAGACTCCAATACAGTGCGGCACAAAGCGCTTATGCGCATCCCGAGTGCAGAATGATGCGCATCCCGAGCGCAGAATGATGCGCATCCTGAGCGCAGAATGATGCGCATCCCGAGCGCAGAATGATGCGCTTGAAGCAACAGAGTCACGGTGCGCAGCTCTTCGAGTCCGCATTGAAAAGTTCAAAGCACAAAGGAAATACATATAGCGATGCATAGTGTATAATACAGTATCTATCTATGCAATAGTTTATTGAGCCTTTTCTTTTAACAGTTTTAGATTTCAGTTACTGTGCGCGTGAAGAACAATTGTAGTGCTCCAGTGTTGTGATCTAACAGACACACCACGGTAGAATCGAACAGTCCAGCAAGATAGTAATTTAATGTGAAAACATAGAGCTTTATCTACAGATCAATTATAGTAATATTAACATTGAATGATCATCTTCTTGACTTGGAGAGAGTTTAATCGTTGACTGTCGTAAACGAACGTGACGCGCTGTTTGAATGCTGAAGGGAGAATGACTGACAGCCGCAGCAGAGGAAACTACTTGTAAACCAATCAGGTAATGGCATTCCCTTACCTTCCCAGAGAAAGAAACTGGTGAGGCAAGCCCCTTTGCGCTAATATTTCCATGCACTTGCGCTCCCTTCTACGCGCATCTGTTCGCATTCACTAAATCTCTGGTACCCGCCCGTCTGTTCTGTTCTCGCGCTAAATTTAGGCGCGCTGCATTCTGATTGGTTCAGATAGCATACTGGGAGGTTGGAGCCGGGAGCGCGGAAAAAATCGTGCTATGAAGCGATTTAGAAATAGCGCATGCTCAAATCACGATTTTATTACGATTTCGATTAATCGCACAGCCCTATTTAACACTCTTTATCAAAAGGTGTGGCCGTGGAGAGGGCGATATTATGTCTCTTCAATACTTTTAGTAGGATAACCCCTGGCTAGAAATCCTTGCTTCATATCTATAGCATTCTCCTTAAACTCTTCAATTGAATGGCAAATCCGTCTAAGTCTATAGAATTGACTCTTGGGTAGGCCGTTTTTTAGGGCACTGGGGTGCGATCTGCTTGCCAGAAGGAACGAATTGCAATCAGTCTCTTTACGATAGAGGGTTGTGGTCAGTCTGTTGTCTATTAAGATAGCTGATTTCTTCTTTGGTTATCCAATTTTGTTCAAATTACTAGACAAAAAATTATATCCAGAGAAAAGTGGATTTTGAGGGGTATAGCTCCATAGACCTCCATTCATTCTGCACTCGTCCTGTGAGCGCCCTCATATGGAACCAGAGTGGAAATGCAACCAGTTCAGAAGCCGGAAGTTTACTGAGAGTGGAAGTTCTCCCCTTATTAGACATTCTCTGGCAATAACCATGTCCCATCCGGGTTCGTCATTTATTGGGGTCCCCTGGAAACATTTCCGTTGTGTTCTGTGCTTTTTGCAGAGCGTTTCTTTATTTGGTTGTGTTGTGAACTTTTGCAGCGTATTTCTGTATTTGGATGTGTTGCGAGTATTTGGAGCACACTGTTGTGAAACTGATGAAGATGTTTTCTTACAGTTTTTCTCGATTGCTTAAATGCATTTCTTGAAACTATGCCTCGTATTCTCAAACCAGTAAACACAAATACATAACGTCTCACCCAATAGGCTACGTGCACAAGCGTAGTTTCGAACTTCCGCTATTGCCAGAAGTCGGCATATCAGTTTCCGGTTTACGACTGTTCATCCGCATCCGCAGCCGCTGATCCGCGGCTGTACCACAAACACATACTTACTATATTTATTTAAAATCCAGAAGTTATGCTGCAACTTTTATTTAAAAAAAAGTTTTGCGATTCTCTTTGTACACTTACACTACTGGACGTATGCACGTTTAAAGACAATTTAAACAACGTAAGTTAGGGCCAGGGCTTAAAGTATTCCGGCCGGATTTCCGGCTAGAGGGCAGGTCCGGCCTCCGGCGCAGGCAAAATTTATTAATCAGGCTGCAAATTACAGTCGGGCGCACTTTCGGCGTGGACGCGCTTGGAAAATACGAGCGCGCATACCGCGCGGCTGCATTTGAAACTGGGAACTTGAATGCGGTTTATGCCGACTTCTGACAATAGTGGAAGTTCGAAACTACGCTTGTGCACGTAGCCTATTCCCCAAACATCATATTTTCTGGTCAAAATGAAGCTCTACACTCAAAAACATTCACTCTCGTTGAAAAACTAAACTTTGCCCTCAGACATCACACACAAGCCCTCACAAACACATACACTACAACATAGTCTTACACACTGGTGCAATGAATTCAAAGCAACATTCAGAAAACTTTATCTGTATGTGAGGCAATTTGATGCATTTGTTTTTATTACAGTATTTCTGAATTGCTTAAACACATTTTTTGATTGTTTCTCTCGCTTTTTCAAAACCTTAAACACAAATCACCAAACTTAAGTAACACTTTCAAAACCTTTTACTTGTCTTGCTATATCAAACAATTGCTTCAGAACTATGTTATCTTTACCCAAAACCAAACACTGTTTTCAGATAACACACACATCCAGCTAATGCATAAACACTACACAGCAGTCATTACACACTACAGAGATAAATGCAAAACACTGCACTTAAGGAAAAAATTATATTTATTATGAAGTACTAAATGTAGTCTCTCCTTCTCCTCTTGGTGAGATTGAAGCCAGCTTCATCCAAGACGATGAACTCATGGGGCCTCTCCATGGAATCCAGTTGAAACATTCTCTATAGAAATGAACAAAAAATATTTTTTGAAGTAATGTAAACGACATAGCATTCCAGGCTTCATGCCTCTGTATACATGTGCTGCATTACATTCAACACAGTAAAGATGTACAGTAACTCAACAGTGCTGTATAATCTCTGGGCATGATTACTTGTACATATTGATATTGTAGCTCTTTTACCCTTTCAGAATTTCTCTCAAATGGTACTCTGTAGGCTTGTTTGAGATTTATCAGGTTGCGTTTCAGGACACAGTCAATTGTGGAGAGACTCACACTCCATGTTGATTCCTTCAAAGTTCACGTTGTCTTCCTCAACTCGCTGTTGTATTTCACGCAGACGAATGAGATTATTTTGAAGGACCATATTGACAATAATAGTCTCCTGCTGTTGTGAGAACCTCTCCTTCCACCGGCATGTGGCAGCCTTTCAATTCTAGCAAATAAAACCTATTGTTAGAATTCTACAGACATTCTAATGCATTGAAATGTCACCAAATATGTATACATAAAATACTATTATTCTTAATACTACTATAAGTTTTACTGTAATACTACAAGAAAAAGGCCAATTTTAAGAGATATGTTAAAGTAATTTACTGGGACGTTACACAACTGTACATACTGTACTGTAAGTTTGAGGGACCGTAAATGATAGTACACTTACCTGTTCTCTTTTCTGCTTGTCTTGACAATGGAGGCCACAGAGAACCTGCTTATATTTGGTTAGACCTGCTTCCCTCATACTCATTCAATGAACCAGAACATGGTGTATGATTGTTGCTCTAATTTCATTGGAAATGATGACTATTGTTCTTCCTCCACTTCCTCTTCCTCCTCTGTCTCTTCCTCTTCTGTCTCTTCCTCCTCCTCCTCCTCTGTCTCTTCCTCCTCCTCTGTCTCCTCTTCCTCCTTCTCCTCTGTCTCTTCCTCCTCCTTTGTCTCTCCCTGTTTGAAAATTTGGGAAAACTTGAGATGGGTTATGAATGAATGGGAGACTAAAGGAGCTTGTGTACGTGTAGTCGGATAATACTATAGTTCTCTCTCTCTCTCTCTCTCTCTCTCTCTCTCTCTCTCTCTCACACACACACACACACACACACTCTCACTCTCTCTCTCTCTCAGTTTGTGTGCTGTTCAGTAATGCTTTTTTGCAGCAGGGATGAAACTCCCTCTCTCTGGAGAAATGATCGGTTGAACTGCAGACCATGTGCAGCCTTGTGATATTCCTCAGACATGCTTACTGAGCAAGTTCTTCCTCCGCTCTTCCCCTCTTGATATAAAAATTGATGAACCCGCTGTAAGAAGAAACGAATAGGTTACCTAACGTAATCTCGGTTCTCTCTAGATGAGGGAACGAGTATTGCGTAAGTTTAGCTTACGCTACGGGAAAGATTCATTTTCTCGGGTGATTGAAGCCAAAAATTATCCTTAATTTTGTATTCATTGTCAACGCAGTGCAGCAGCTAACAGACCTAGAGCAGGCTGAGTTGCATGCTCATTGGCTGCTGTGCGGCAACTGCTGCAGCCTACCAGTGAGCCCTGGCGTGAAGGGCGCTCGCGCCCTTTACGCGTCTCAGGCTGCCAGAATGGGCGTTGCTTAGCGTATGTAAGACGGCTTGGAGGCTGAAACTCTGGTTTTCATCGACTGAAGCGAAAAAGTGATTGTGGCGCGAGCACGGCAGGTTACGCAATACTCGTTCCCTCATCTAGAGAGAACCGAGGTTACGTTAGGTAACTGATTCGTTCTCTTACGAGAGGTTCTCTCATATTGTGTAAGTTTAGCTTACGCTACGGGAACACTTTGTCACCAGCATCCGCAACTTGAGTCCCAGAAAGACACGGGGAACCCAGTGAACGAGAATAAGCGCATGCACATAAGCACTCACAGGGAATACAGAGCGGCGATGCCGGTCAATGTATAAGCATATAGCACATACCCTAATACAGTGCAGCTCAACCAGAGAGCTGAGTCATATGAGAGTCGCCTACACACGATCGTATCTGGACAGGACTGCTCCCACTTAGACTGACAGCAGTTTAGCCTGCAAGGCGGGAACTTCCAGGTTATAAAACCTGACAAAGGTGGATGGGGAGGCCCAGCCCGCCGGCACGCATATGTCATGAATAGAAATTTCGCTGGACCATGCCCACGAAGAGGCCATGCCTCTGGTGGAATGAGCCCTGACGCCCAGAGGGCATTGCAGACCTTTTGACGCATAAGCAGCCGCTATAGCGTCCACTGTCCATCTGAATAGGCTCCGTTTCGAGGCGGCGAGACCCTTGCTGTGCCCTCCAAACAAAACGAAAAGCTGCTCCGAGCGCCTGAACGTACCGGAGCGTGTAATGTAAACCCTCAACGCCTTGACAGGGCAGAGGAGATTAACATCACTCTCGCTATCGGATGCTGGCAGAGCCGATAGGGAGATGACCTGTGCTCTGAACGGAGTGCCAATCACTTTAGGAACATATCCGTGTCTAGGCTTTCTATCACTTTTGAGTCATTCGGTCCAAACTCGAGACACGCAGCGCTGACAGACAGCGCGTGTAAGTCCCAAACACGTTTAACTGAAGACAGCGTAATCAGGAAAACGGCTTTGAGTGACAGGTATTTCAGATCCGCAGAGTCTAAGGCTCGAAGGGGAACGCTTTCAGGGCCTCTAGGACCAAGGAAAGATCCCACAGGTGAACAGAAGGGGGGTGCGGGGGATTCATCCTCCTAGCTCCTCTAAGGAAGCGGATGACAAGCTCGTTCCTTCCCAATGATCGGCCGTGCGACGATTCTGAGAACGCCGCAACGGCTGCCACATACACGTTGGGGTTGGGGGGGACCTGCCCTTATCCAACAGCTCTTGAAGGAAACTAAGCAGCCGCGGAACCCTGCACCTTCGTGGGTCCAAGTCTTTGTCGGCACACCATTTGGAGAACACAGACCATTTAGACGCATAAATCCCTCTAGTAGAAGGAGCTCTAGACTGCGTGATCGTGTTCATCACCGCGTCTGGCAGGGCAACAGATACCCGTTGATCAACCATGCATGCAGAGACCAGCGCTCTGGATGGGGATGCTAGATAGCGCCGCGAGCCTGAGAGAGGAGATCTTTTTTCACCGGAATTGGCCACGGGGCTGTCTGTGAACCAAGTCTGGTTCTCCCAGCGCAGGGCTATGTGGAGCACCGAGTGGCGCGTTTCCCTGATTCTCTTGACAACCTGTGGCAACAGGGAGACCGGAGGGAAAGCATATAGCGGGCGGGCTGGGCCATATCTGGGCCAGCGCATCCTCGTCCTTCGAAAAGAACATTGGGCAGTGAGCGTTTCGCAACTCATCATTATTTCCAGACAGTTTATATGAACGAGTCTCTCCTGATCTGACCATAGGCCAAAGACCGGTCTGCCCTCGAGGAGAGCGCCCCAACCCAAGTTGGACGCGTCCGTCGAGATGACCTTTCAGTGTGAGACAATTCCCATAGTCACGCCCCGCTGGTACCAATCGGCCGCTTACCAGGGCTGCAGAGCTGCTCTGAGCTCTGAGTCACTCTGATTCGCTTGCTGCCGAGCTGCCAAGCTCGGTGAGACACACAAGCGGTCAGCCAGCGTTACAGAGGGCACATGCGCAACAACCCCAGCTGAAGTACCGCAGCGGTTGAAGCCATGTAGCCCAGCATCCTCTGGAAAGCATCCTCAGGAGCGCCGTTGCCCGCCTGGAAGGACGCGGCCAGTCGCCGAACACGGCGCGCGCACTGTGTTGATAAGCGAGCCGTAATAGCCACAGAGTCCAGTTCTATTCCTAAAAAGGAAATTGACTGGCTGGGCAGTAATGAGCTCTTGGTCCAGTTGACCGTGAGACCCAGGTCCTCCAGGTGACTGAGGAGCGCAGCTCTGTGAGACACGAACTTGGTCTCTGACTGCACTAGAATCAGCCAGTCGTCCAGATAGTTCAGAATCCGCACGCCCTGATTTCTCAAGGGGCGAGAGCCGCGCACTTTGTGAATGTACGGGGTGCTAAAGACAGGCCGAACGGCAGGACGGTGTACTGATAAACCTGACCGTCGAAAGCGAATCTCAAGAATGGCCTGTGACGGGGTATTATCTGGATCTGAAAATAGGCATCTTTCAGATCGAGAGAGATAAACCAGTCCCTCGGGACGAATGTGCGTGAGGAGTTGTCTGGTTGTAAGCATTTTGAACGGTCTTTTCAAAAGAGCTTTGTTCAAATGCCTCAAATCCAAAATAGGTCTGAGAACCCCGTCCTTCTTGGGTACGAGAAAATAACGGCTATAGAAGCCTGACTCGCTCAGAGAAGGCGGCACCGACTCTATGACCCCTTTGCACAGTAACTTCGCTATTTTTGACTGAAGTAGATGTAAAGACTCTGGGCGGATCTAATCTGTGGGGAATTTGCATATCATAATTAATAATTGGTAATTAATAATTATTCATACATGTTTGGATTAGATCAGTCTTACATGTTAATAAATCTCCCTCTAAGGGAGAATCTGTCATTTTACCTGCATGCATACATGTGAATCCTTTCATTTTAACGACAAGTTGATTGCAGTTAATTACACAGATCACGTCTTACAAAGCAGGCAAAATTAATTTAGCTCAATTGTCAGAATAATATTGTGGGGGTTCCCCAATATCATCTTACTTTATAGGATTTCAGGAAACGCAATTCTCTGGCCAGAAGAATTGGGCTTCCTGCCCTATAACGAATACTCTTTAAAATATTAATTATTTAAATAATTAATTTGTAAAGCTTGTAGCATAAGTTTAGATCTGGCACTTAAGGGACTTGAAATTGAGCAAAGAGAATGAATCAATCAAAATGAATATAATGATATTTAATAAAGGCATGTCTACTTATATATTTACTACGTTCACACGGGATATATATGTATTTACAAACACATAGAAGTACACAAAACAATAAGACATTAATGAACGAGAAATGGTAAAGTTTGGACAATGGATAACTTACACACGTGAGCGAGTAAGAGAGAGAGAAAGGGAGTTACATTCACCTAGACAGACAACCTCTCTGAAACAACACGAAAACACATTCTTAATGCTCTGAAAACAGTGTAACCTAATTTTACTTGCATGTGGAAGGGTTCTCTCATGTGTTGCTGTGTTCCTTGAGCGGCCTGCATGGTCTAGCCGCGTTTTGGACGGCAGTTCTTTTGTTCTCCGTGCGCGTGCGTGAGCTGAATCCTTGGTTCTTTGGATAGTCACGTGATGCGGCGCGAGTCTTTGAACAGCGGTTGGAAGTCTTTTAGCTAACGTTACCAACGGAAGTAGTTCGGCTCAGTTCATTTCACTTCGTGGAAGTGAAACGAGTTGAATACAGAAAACAGATTTTAGACTAGAAAGTAAAGAAAAGATCCAGGATAGGATCAGATCCCCTGAGGGGACATCCGCGTGAATTACATGTTCCTGCACTGGAAAGTTGGAAAGTTCAACAGAGAGCTGGGCGGAGCCGCGCTCCTTCATTTATCACCTTGGAGAAATCCATCTGTCTGAGCCAATCAGGGAATGGCTGTTGCACGCGGGAATCCTCGGTTTATTGTCCTTTGTTTGAGAGAACGCACCCCTCGTGGTAAAGGGGTGTGTTCAAGGAGGGTGTATAGTTTAACAGTTTGAATCTTCAATGGCAGTGAAACAAATTAAAAATACACTTTACTTTATATCTCTGTGCATATTCAGATAGCCCGTTCCATGAGTATTTTAGAGGTGTCAAAAACATCAAATGAAAGTCAAAGGAAAAATACAAAGGTATTTAAAATGCATAAAGAAGGTATTTCTAATGTCTATTTATGCCACGGCCAAACAAAGATATTTCACTGTGACATGGGGGAAAACACACATACATTTAACAAAATATATTTAATGGTTTTTATGTCTTTAAACAACAGAAATGTCCGTCTCTTTGTTCAGAGACACTCTGCAACATTCCAATGAGCTATAAAGTCTTGTAACAGGACACGAGCCGACCTCGTGTGGGTGAGGGGCTCGTGGTGGAATGTGTGTGTGTGTGGTTGTGTTTGTGTGGGTTTTTTTCAAACTCCAGTCTCTTTGAATGAAGGCTTTTGGGATTTTTAGTTATTGAGTCAATGATTCAGCCAAATACTCTACATAGATGTGCTACATCCGTATTCACTGTCGTCGCGGTCCGTGCTAGAAAGCGAGGAGGACGGCGAGCGAACTGTAACGCATAGCCCAGCCTTATTGTGCTTAGCACCCATTCTGATATCCCAGGAATCGCTTCCCACGCTTTTATGCCTGCGACTAGGGGCAGAATGGTCTCCGAGGTCTGATCGCCGCGCTGCGTGGGCTCTAGACACTGAACCGGAAGAGTGGGCGTGGCGCAATTCGAAAGCGGTGGCTGCGCATCGGTGAAGGGGGGCGGACGGTTTTAAAAACCTCGAGTCGAGCCCGCAGGGTCAACATCGGAGATTCCTAGCCCAGGGAGAGAGTGATCTCCGGCGCTGGGCGGGGCTCAGCAAAAGCCCCAGGAAGCAAAACGTTTTTAGAAAAATGTCTTGTGCTCTTTTAGAAAAGGGGGGTGTGTCGCAGTGGCGAACACACACACACACACACACACACACACACACACACACACACACACACACACACACACACACACACACACACACACACACACACACACGTATATAAGTATAGAGCTTAGTAAGGATACGTTGCCGGATGGCGTAGCTCGCACAGCAGACTGAAGGTTGCGAAGACGGCCTGCTTCTTCAGGCACTGTCCTAAGCTGGCTTTGGCGCGTTTCAGCGTCGGCGGCGGCTTCTCAAGATCCAGCGATGTGAATAGCTTTGCTGAAGAGATGAAAATCAGAGTTTAGCCTCCGAGCTCTCTTACATACGCTAAGCCATGCCCATTCTGGTGGGCTGAGACGCGTAAAGGGCACGAGCACCCTTCATTGGGCGTGACGTCATGCCAGGGCTCACTGGTAGGCTGCAGCAGTTGCCGCACAGCAGCCAATGAGCACACGACTCAGCCTGCTCTAGGTCTGCTAGCTGCTGCACTGCGTTGACAATGAATACAAAATTAAGGATAATTTTTGGCTTCAATATCTCGAGAAGATAAATCTTTCCCGTAGCGTAAGCTAAACTTACGCAATACGAGAGAACCTCTCGTAAGAAAACCTTTTCTTATCAAAAAATGAGATTCCTATTTTCCTCCTCTACTTTCTTCAAGTAGCTAAACTCATCTTTTTTACAAGACGCTTTATTTTATACAATGTGAAAAATCATGCTTGTGTTCCAGTAAAAATTTCTGGCTTTTCACTTCCTTGTGATTTTGCAGAGACGTGGGTGTATAACGTCCTATGAACATGACAGTTATACAGTAAAGAAATGCTCGTAGGCAAAGAAAAGCATCAAATTATTAAAAGGTACCTATTATGGCATTTAAAATGTTCCTAATGTTGTTCTGGGAGTCCCCAACAACAGTTTTACATGCATGCAACGACAAAAAACACTTTTGTTGTCTTATAATATGCATTTATTTTTACCTGATTTGCTCACCGACTCCCTGATTCGTTTGACGACTCATTTGTCCAAACCCCTCCTTTGCGTGACGCTAATCGGCGGTGATTGGTCAAATGACGCAGTCAGTTATATTTTGCGTTAGCCCAAAACTTAAACATATTGATAAAGCACTGCAGTACTACAATACGCTTCACATAATTTCACATATTTCAAAAAACAAAAAAAATTACATTGGAGACCTAGAAGCTGCTGAGCGTAACTCTCACTCTCTCACACACACACACACGCATGCACGCACACACACACACACACACACACACACACACACACACACACACACACACACACACACACACACACACACACACACACACACACACACACACACACACACACACATAAAAGCAACAATTATTAATAGTACTTACAGGTTGTGATTCGGAGGAGGAAGCTGATCCAAATAAACTTGGTATTGAATCTTCCTATATCAGCCGACTCGCAAATCCACACTTGGAAGCATTTGTGTTTGTGAAGCGATTTTAAAATAACGCGAACACAGCTCAAGGTGGCTATACTTGTGTGGTATAGTTGTAAATATAAACTCTAGCCACTGAGTCTTCACATGCTTGTCTCTGGGCAGTGAAAAAAATAGTTTGCTTTTGATTCGCACTTCAGAACAGAGTCTCGTCGACATGATGTCGTCAGGTTTCTCTGTCTGCTCGGCGCGCGCACTGAGTGGGCGTGTCGAATTCAAATAACTTGTACAAGTGACGTACGAAAGTTAGAGAAAATTCATCGTTTGTCTATCGATTCATATCAGCGACTCAGAGTTGACTCTTACTTTTGAGAGACAATAACTTTGTATACGGTGAACTTTCATATTTAAAACTTTGCAGGATGTTTTTGTTCACTTAGATCTATGTTACACACTACATGAAAGGTAATTTTCAAAATTCCATGATAGGTACCCTTTAAAGTTAATACTATGATAGTAAAACCTAATTAGTAAATGTTTTTCAGATGTGTAAACTTGAAGCGTGCTAAATGGTATTCTCTGCTTATATAATATAAATATATACCTGCTAAACAAAAGTCTATACTACCGGTCAAAAGTTTGGGGTTTAGTAAAATTTTGCTTAAAATAAATTTCAAATAAATGCTGTTTTTTAACTTTCTATTCATCACCAAATCCTGAAAAAACGGTATCAGGATTTTCACAAAAATATGAAGCAGCACGACTGTTTTCAATAATAAGAAATGTTTCTTGAGCCACACATCAATCATGTAATCATGAGTACTGGTGCTGCAAATTCAGCTTTGCATCAAAGGAATAAAATACATTGTAAAATATATTCACATAGAAAACAGTTATTTCAAATTTTCTAAATATTGTACAATATTTCTGTTTTTACTGTATTGTACCTGGTGAGCATAAGAGATTTCTATCAAAAACACATACACATCTTACAGACCCCAAACTTTTGAACAGTAGTGTATCCTTTTGCTGAAACAATTTTATGATCTTTAATTCATAAAAGAATGTCTGGTTAAACATAATTTATGTAAGACCATGCATGTTAACATATGAGTTTTTAGTAAAATCCACATGCAGATTGTTTCTTTCTATCTATTTCGGCTCTTTGAAATCAGTTTGTCCAGATTCTATTTTGTCAACAATTTCTCCTTCTGTGTGTTTTGTTGAATCCTGTCATGCATCAAGTCATACAGAGTCACATGGATGCAAACCCATCACCATCTTCTGCTCATCTGTTTAAAATATTTTAAAGACAGCATCTCAAATACTTCATATTTAATTAGTAAATGTGACCACCTGCCGAGTGTGACTCATTGACCACCTGCCGAGTCACTTTATTGTTAAACACCAATACCGGTCTTAACGTGCGCCAAGAGAGCCACACTTGAGGCTTGATGCAGCTAGCACATTAACACTAACGACCTAAAGCACCACACAAACATTTAACTACATTTTTGGTCTTGTAACTGCAAGTACGATCACTGAATGACTGTAGAGTTGTGTTTGCCTGTGCAAAAAAATGCTGCAGATATAGGATGCCCTGAGTGGTTGCTAGGGCAGAACTATATGCAGTTGCTATGGTGTGGTTGCTATGCAGTTGCTAGGTGGTTGCTTTGTGTTTTCTTCCTGCTAAAATGCTGTATGATATAGGACAGTGGTTCTCAACTGGTTTGGCCATCGGACTCACATTTTCCCATGGTCATCAAGCCGTGACCCACTTTATATATATATATATATATATATATATATATATATATATATATATATATATATATATATATATATATATATATATATATATATATATATATATATATATTTAAACATATAAAAAAATTAATTTTGATACACACACAAGTACCAACCCTTCTTTACGTAACATACACATAAATTGTCCCAAACCAGTTTTTGTTAATTCAATTAAGTTGGTATGCAATTGAAAAAAATTTAGTTGAAAAAGTTCACATAACTACAGCACATTTTTTCCAATTATGTATGTAATGTATGTATGTATGTAAATACTTTTAAGGCAATGAGTTTCCTCACTTTTTTTAAGTTACGTCAACTGATCACTTTTTACAGTGTAAGTGAATTAAAGTGATTTTATTTTTTGAAAAGTAAATACCGTGAAAAGCAATTGAGAACTGAACTGGCAATCTGCGGGTTACAAGTCTGACTCTCTAAACATTTGGCCACAACTTTTTTTGGTGTTATTTTTGCTTTTAGGGGCAAGTCAATGATTTTCTCCCTGCTAAATTTTAGAGATGTAAATTTCAGAAATTGTAACTGTGGCACAAAGCAGTATTTCTGTATGAATCTAATGTCTTGAGCTCTTGCAGGGTTCAAATGCCATCATCCTACTGGTTACCAGTCCTAAGCTTTAATCACTAAACCACAACACATATGTACAGAAAGCATTCTCATTTTCTGAGTGACCTTTTAAAAGACATCAGTGCTTTGTGATCATTGGCTGTCATTACTGGGATGGTAATAGCATCACCCCGTGGAAAAGACAGCGCTGTCATAATGCATTTAAAATGCCTCATCACCATCGTAAACTGAGTAAAACAAACCAATTGTGCCCCTCACTCTTGTTAGCGATGTAGAGGACGGGCATCATATTGGTGCCTCTCACAGCGATGATGATGATGATGATTTGGGCTGCTATATTTAGATTGTCTCTGTTCAAACTCCCTGCAGGCTTGCTAGTGCCATGTAGCTGCTTTTATGGAGAATCCAAACACAAAATTAGATCTTCAGGTATGGTCCTGAAACTCAACAGACTGCATGTCTCTGATGTGAGACTGAATCTCTTTGTTTCATCTATGTTTGTGTTCACTCCAAAAATGGACATATTAATCCATTTAGTTTTTGCTTAAAGGAATAGTTCACCCTCAAAACGTTTTAGTATAATTTATTCACCCTTCGTAGAACAACAATCAAATCTCAGTCTTCATTCCTCATATTTTATTCATTTTTTAAATATTTGAATGTCCACATGTAAGAAGCAACACATGTAAGAAGCAGTTCCTTTTGGTGTCAATAACGCCCAACCTGCCATGACACGTCAGTGTGCACAGTTTCTGAATCTGATTTCAGATGTGAATAAGATTTCACAGCTTTGTTGGGAAGACTATGAGTGAATAAAGACTTACTTAAATTTGGGTCTGTTCCTCACACAAATCTACTGTATGATTTGATAAGACAACACACATCATATGGATATTTTTTTTTTACAGATGTTTACTATCAACTATCTTTGCTCTATGAAACAAAGCTGCATTTGGGATTGTTTGAAGATTTTTTTTAAATGGAGCATTTCCAGAATGTATTCATAGTGAAACTTGAGCACACGTTGTATATAGCATGGTTTTGTAATTGTATTGAATGCATTTTAGCAATAAAAGCTCAAAAGATATTTTCTAAAAATATTATTGATTTACATATTCAAGATACTGCACATAAACGGTAAAAAAAATTCTTAACTTCTGGAAATGTTGCTTTTCAAGAGAGATATTTATGTTACAGAAAAAACACTAATCAGCTGTTTAAGAAGAGGATTTTGTGCAGTGCACAGGTTGTGTAGTTGAGTGTATTAGTGTATTTGTTTGTTTGTGTGTGTGTGGGTAGGGGTGTATTTGTAAAGCACTTATGAACTTGTTAGCCCTCTATGGTTCAGATTAAATATTTGCAGGTAAATATTTCATTCAAATACGCTGTCGAGACAGATTTGCTTATCGAGTCAAGCCAGCTTGTTTTCAGATTTTGTTTGTGGGGCTCTTGTTCTCTGGCATCTCTCCGGCTTCAGTCAGCCGAGAAACTGCTGTGGTCTGAATAGAACAGAGAGCAGAGATACAGATTTATGGGAACAAAGTGATTGTTTTTTTCTTCACATTTGTATGTTGTTACATAGCCTTTCTTTATTCTTCAATAAAGCACAGGTGCAGCTAAACTCCAGAACTTACAGCTCACTTGATCTCGGTAAGCACTTAAAGTCATCATGAAATCAAAATGTACAATTCTTACTTTTTTATGGAATATTGCAGTATTTATTATAGCCCTAATTACCTGATTTGTGCACATGGTAATGTTTTTTTATTTTTTTTATTCATGTGCCTTGTAATCTTTTAATCAAAATAACTTCCCCTCCCTCTTGCAGCGACATCTCTCTCTTCTCTGATGACGTTTGTATTGACACGAAGGTGGGACAACCTGTCTCTCATATGAGATCCATCCAATCAATTCCAAATAGACAAAATCAATTCCTGGACTACAATTTTTATTTTTCCAGAAGCTTTCACTTGGATAAACAGTCATGGCCAGGATTGTTGGCCTTGGTAAATATGTCAATATCAAAGTCTGTAAAAATAAATCTGCATTGTTTATCCTTTTGCTCTTTCATTAAAAAAATTCACAACAATCTTGTCACCCCTAGAATATTGACACTACTAGAATTTCTTTTTGAATAAAATATCTCTGAAGTATATTCATTCATATTAAATTTTTTTACCACTCCAGGGTTAGCCTAGAAATCTATACGCACCCTAGCGGCAGCAAATGTAATTTGCAGCCAGGTTCGTCTAGCAACTCTCTGTTGGCTTGCAAGCTGGAAAAAACAAACTCTAGTCTGGAGTCGGTGGGCGGGCATAAAATGTAAAATATATCTTATAGGCAGGTTTTAGTTACGTTTAAATTGTCTAGCATATAGGCTATATGCTGTATGATATGTAAAATTACGTTTAAATTGTCTAGCCTATATGATATGTAAAATTACATTTAAATTATCTAGCCTATATGCTATGTTAAATTACGTTTAAATTGTCTTGCCTATATGCTATTATGTTAAATTACATTTAAATTATCTAGCCTATATGCTATTGTCACGTTTTGATGTATTGAGTTCTGTTTTGGATCTTGTCTTCCCCTGTCTTTTGTGATTTTGGTTTAGTCCTGTTAGTTTTCCCGCTCCTCGTTTGTGTCCAATTTTCTGCACCTGTTTTCAGTTAATTATCTTGTTTGGTTCAGTTCATTTAAGCCCTGTGTTTTCCCTCAGTGTTTGTCGATCGTCGTCTATGTATGGTTGTGTGTAAACCCTGAAGTCCTGGAGTTTTGTTCTTGTTTCATTTTGAAAGTTTCATTTTGTTATTAAAACTATTGGTAACACTTTATTTGAAGGGGTGTGCATAAGACTGACATGACACTGTCATAAACATGACATAACACCTGTCATGAACATGAAGGAGTCTTTATGAATGTTTATGACTGTTGTCATTAAGTGTCATTCGGTAAATTATGACACTTTTAATGCAAGTTGACATTGTTTAAAATGTCTTTGTTATGACAACTTGACATTAACAAAGACAAAAATGTCTTTGTTATGACAACTTGACATTAACAAATACAAAAAATGTCTTTGTTATGACAACTTGACATTACCCAAGACAAAAATGTCTTGATTATGACAACTTGACATTAACAAAGACAAAAATGTCTTGATTATGACAACTTGACATTAACAAAGACAGAAATGTCTAATTATCAAACTTAAACCATTTCGCTGTGTAATAACCCTTAATGACATCTTTATAACTAGTACAATGTGTTCCACTTTACTTGAGGACAGGTAATATTCATGACACAGTTATAATGGTGTCATGACGGCCAAAGTTGTGACAGGTTGACAGGTTATGATTTCTTGGTTAATGTCAAGTTGTCATAACAAAGACATTTCTGTCTTTTGTTAATGTCAAGTTGTCATAATCAAGACATTTTTGTCTTGGGTAATGTCAAGTTGTCATAACAAAGACATTTTAAACAATGTCAACTTTGCATTAAAAGTGTCATAATTTACCGAATGACACTTAATGACAACAGTCATAAACATTCATAAAGACTCCTTCATGTTCATGACAGGTGTTATGTCATGTTTATGACAGTGTCATGTCAGTCTTATGCACACCCCTTCAAATAAAGTGTTACCAAACTATTATATTGAAGCTTCCGTGTCCTCGTCTTCGGTCACCTGCACCCAACCCTGACAGAACGACCGACCGTACAAAAAAAAAAAAAACCCGAAGATGAGCCAAAGAAGATGTCACCGGAAGAAAAAGGTGAAACCTATTAAAATACCTATCATCTTTCAAAAGGAGCTCCCACTCGAAGAATATGCGGGTCTTTACTTAGACCTTTATGACATGTCGTTGGAGGAAGGGGAACTTACACAGAGTTTCTGGGGCGGATTGAAAGACCCTCTGGCCCAGCTACTTCTGGTTGAGAGTCTCGACCAGTCTTTCCTAGAGTTCGTGGATCACACGCTATGGGTATGTGGATCGAAATACGTGGTGGAAGATCTCCCACTCCAACCAGTGCCAAGCCCGCCAGCCCCTGAGCCCATCACCTGCACGCCAGCCCCTGAGCCCATCACCTGCACACCAGCGCCTGAGCCCATCGCCTGCCCGCCAGAGCCTGCACACCGCATCAGCCCTGCCGCCAGATCAGTCCCTGGACTTCCCCGGCTGATATCCGGTATGACTGATCCCCCACTGATATCGGTGCGATTGGCCAAAAAGATGGCTGCCGAGGCTGGGGTTCAATTCAGCCACATCCAGCCAGAGACCGTCCAGCCAGAGACCGTCCAGCCAGAGACCGTCCAGCCAGAGACCGTCCAGCCAGAGGCCGTCCAGCCAGAGGCCGTCCAGCCAGAGACCGTTGCCTGCCCACCAGAGTATGAATCCAGCCCCAAGCTCCCTGATGTGCTGGCCCCGTCCAGTTCCGAGTCCCCTGATGTGCTGGCCCCGTCCAGTTCCGAGTCCCCTGATGTGCTGGCCCCGTCCAGTTCCGAGTCCCCTGATGTGCTGGTCCCGTCCAGTTCCGAGTCCCCTGATGTGCTGGTCCCGTCCAGTTCCGAGTCCCATGAAGCGCCAGAGCCCGTTGACCCAGCGCCAGAGCCTGAGCCCGTCGCCTGCCCGCCAGAGCCTGAGCCTTTCGCCTGCCCGCCAGAGCCTGAGCCCGTCGCCTGCCCGCCAGAGCCTGAGCCCAGCCCCAAGCTCCCTGAAATGCTGGTTCCGTCCAGTTCCGAGTCCCCTGATGTGCTGGCCCCGTCCAGTTCCGAGTCCCATGATGTGCTGGCCCCGTCCAGTTCCGAGTCCCATGATGCGCCAGAGCCAGAGCCCGTTGACCCAGCGCCAGAGCCAGAGCCCGTTGACCCAGCGCCAGAGCCAGAGCCCGTTGACCCAGCTCCAGAGCCAGAGCCCGTTGACCCAGAGCCAGAGCCCGTTGACCCAGCGCCAGAGCCCGTTGACCCAGAGCCAGAGCCCGTTGACCCAGCGCCAGAGCCAGAGCCCGTTGACCCAGCGCCAGAGCCCGTTGACCCAGAGCCAGAGCCCGTTGACCCAGCGCCAGAGCCAGAGCCCGTTGACCCAGCGCCAGAGCCCGTTGACCCAGCGCCCGTTGATGTCAAGTCAGTTCCCGATCCTGAGCCTGTCCTCCCCAAGAAAATTTTGGGGGGGCGCTATACGCCTTCGCCGTGGCCGGCCAAGGACCCATGGAGGCCTGAAAAAATGACACCACCATGGCCACCTGAAGGGTCTTCACCGCCGTGGCCACCTGAAGGGTCTTCACCGCCGTGGCCACCTGAAGGGTCTTCACCGCCGTGGCCACCTGAAGAGCCTGCACCAGCACGGCCACCTGAAGGGTCTTCACCGCCGTGGCCACCTGAACAGCCTGCACCAGCACGACCACCTGAAGGGTCTTCACCGCCGTGGCCACCTGAACAGCCTGCACCGCCGTGGCCACGCCCACAGCCTGCACCGCCGTGGCCACGCCCACAGCCTGCACCGCCGTGGCCACGCCCACAGCCTGCACCGCCGTGGCCACGCCCACAGCCTGCACCGCCGTGGCCACGCCCACAGCCTGCACCGTCGTGGCCACGCCCCCAGCCTGCACCGTCGTGGCCACGCCCACAGCCTGCTCCGCCCTGGCCACGCCCACAGCCTGCTCCGCCGTGGCCACGCCCACAGCCTGCTCCGCCCTGGCCACGCCCACAGCCTGCGCCGCCGTGGCCACACCCACAGCCTGCTCCGCCCTGGAGGCTTCCCGGACCTGCACCATGCCCTCGTCAGCCTCCAGGGCGCCCACCCTCCCACCCCTTTGGATGTTATACGGCGCGAGGACGCGCCTTCGGGGAGGGGGCCTTCCGCTCCTCGTTTGTGTCCAATTTTCTGCACCTGTTTTCAGTTAATTATCTTGTTTGGTTCAGTTCATTTAAGCCCTGTGTTTTCCCTCAGTGTTTGTCGATCGTCGTCTATGTATGGTTGTGTGTAAACCCTGAAGTCCTGGAGTTTTGTTCTTGTTTCATTTTGAAAGTTTCATTTTGTTATTAAAACTATTATATTGAAGCTTCCGTGTCCTCGTCTTCGGTCACCTGCACCCAACCCTGACAGCTATATGCTGTATGATATGTTAAATTATATTTTAAAAAAATATTATGTAGGCCTATGTTTAGATTATATTTTTGACTATATTGTTTATGCTGACTCATTTGACTATAGTGTTTATGCTGCCTCATTATCATCAGCGAAGCGTGTGCTCGCAAATATCTGTTGTAAATGTGCTGAAATGTGTAAATATCTCCGGTTGATTATGTGTGCAAATGTGTTAGGTGTGCTATCTCCGGTAATGGCCCATTGACACGCATATACAGCACGCGTCTACCATTATTGGCATCAGTTATTCATATAGCCTAATGGTACTATACTTTGAAATATTTATGTAATAATAGTTTTCAACTTTTTTTTAAAGGAATGTTGTTGCATCACTACCTTCTGCAACTAGTAGGGAGTGCAGCAACACAGGCGGAAATCAGAAAAAGTAAGTACATACAGTATTTACCCACTATTTTACAGATTTTAGTTCAATTTTGTTTATATACTTAGTGATGATACAATATGTATATGTGCATGTGTGGCTTTGCAAAAAAAATGTGTTGTTGTTGTTGTTATGCATGCACAATATTACAGTTATTACAGTTAGTTATTGGTAATGTTAATATAAAAGAGCTTATTATCTGTTGTTTTATCAACATCGGTTGATAATCGGTATATTACTTTTTCAACCTTCATTAACCCTCTGGGGTCTGAGGGGGTTTTGGGGCCCTGTATAAGTTTTGACATGCCTTGAGATTTCTGCTTTTTTCAGTTGCTTTAAAACATATGAATGGCTAATGTCGGTTTACAATGTATTCAGCACAAACAGGGCTACAGTAATATGTGAGCATCATGTATGTACATGTTTGTATTTATGAGAAAATAACGTTTATGCGTGTTTTTAAAACAAATCTTAAATGTCAAGTCACTGAAATAAGGCCATATAAGACATAGTAAACATTGGTTCATTTTCATTGGCTTTTCATAGCTGCATCTTGTAGCCTAGACTTTTTTCTTCAAAATGATGTGAAAATTGTCCTGAGCACTCACTCATACAAAACAATATAGCCATTCAACTTTTGTAACACTTGTTTAGTCCAAGAATTGCTGTATGCGTGGGAGGGGTAAAACATCATTATTAATGCAGTGATTCACACCTGAAGAGACAAAGACCCTCCCCTGGGAATATCAGTGAGGAGACCTAATGATTGAATGTATTGTTTGTAGTTTATTCACAAATTAAAAGTAGTAATCTGACTATACATTTTCTTTGCATAAACACTTTAGACCTACACTACCGTTCAAAAGTTTTAGGTCTGTAACGTCAAATTTTTTTTTTGAGCATTGGTGTTGTGGCACATCTCAGAAAAAAACCTTTTGAAGAGACTCTGAGGAGTGTGTGTGTCATCAGATCTCAGTTGTGGTCCAGGTTCCTGTGCAGGCAGGAATCTCAGACCCCATTTACACCTGGTATTAAAATGTGATCTGTATCCAGATAAGTTATCTGGATAATAAGTGTTCTGATCTTACCTTTGCGTTTACACCTTGTATTTTTAATGCGTTCTCGTTATCCACATTGAGATCGGATCTCTGTCCTCCAGAGTGACACATGCGCGTGAGCACGGGAAATCAGCTGTAGTTTGTCATTTTCAACGTTTTTCTATTAGGAGCAAACATAAAAGTCGACAGGCCCTGTTTGCAGCTGTTGTTTTTGCGGCTACTGTTAATGCTACGACAGTGGATGAGAGAACGGAGTAATGAGTGGTGGGAACGTATTGTCTTGGGGTCTTTTGGCGAAGATGACTGGATGGCAAACTTCAGAATAAACCGACATTTGTTCGACTACATCTGCGAGAAGTTGCGGCCTCTGCTGTCACGGAGAAATACTCTGCTGCGGTCGTCGGTGTCTGTGGAGAAGAGAGTAGCAGCTGCGCTTTGGTATTATGCCACAGGGTCTGAGTACAGGACGGAAGGATGACGTTTGGCAGGTACGTATGGCGTTCCGAACGGCTCTTTATTATAACTATTATAACTACACTCGTCTCAGTGAACGTCTCACTCAACGTCTTAATTTTTTTTTATTCTCCTATTCATTTCTATTAAATTTAAGACGCAGACGTCACGCAAATCACGCGTGGCAGTGAAGTGTCGAGTCCAGACGTCACGCGTCATTCACGTGTGGCAGTGAAGTTATTTATTGTTTTTTTCTCTAACACGCATTTAACACGCGATTCACAGTACAACACGGCTCAGTGCAGTGTGTCAGCGGCATTCTGATCGGCTCTTTAATATGACTTTGCAGCATGCACTCGTCTCAGTGAACGTGACGTCTGCGTCTGTGATTTTTATATAGGATGTGTGTGTGTTTTTGTTTAACACACATTTTGAGGGCCAAATGCCCCCACAAAGATAGAATTATGAAGAAACAAAATTGATATAGGCCATTGCATTTTTATATTGTTGGGGTTGTTATTGTGTTTTAATTTTTTATAAATGTAAAAGGCCTAGGCTACAGCACTTTGGTAAACTAGAAAACTGTTTCTGTATATCCTTTAAATAGAAGAAAATAATTGAAAAATTATATTTTTATATATAGGCCTAGGCTATATAAAACTATGATTACTAATTATTATTAAAACATCATGTCTAATATCCGAAAAATAATACAATTACAATCTGTCATTGTAAAAACATTATGGCAAATGATGCAAATCTGAATTAATTGGGGAAACTAAATAAAATTTGCAGGTATGAGAAAAAAGTAGGCTAAGTTATAGTCTGAGACATGCAAGTTTGACTATAATAGCCTGGGCCGGGTTTCCCGATAACGATGTATTCGCTCTTAAGAGCACTCTCTACGTGCAAGGTTACGAACGCTCTCTGCAATTCCACGAGCGTTTCCCAAAAATGCACTTAACATGAACGCGCGAGAACGGAGACGTTATACGTGCTATTTTAAGAGTCGCTGTCCATTCGCGAAGTGCTGAAATACAAATGAAAACTATTTTGTAAATTAATTCAGTTTTACCATGATATAATCAGCTTTGCAACTTTGCATTTACACTTGCGACAGGCGATTAACTAAATAACGTCACTAGCAGCTTGTAATTTATTGTAAAAAATCCCCATGTTTTCGGTGCTGATGTTGTGGTGACGCGTTCATAATGTAAGGATGGCGCTGACAATAAAGCACCTAAATGTTGTCACAAAGAACCGGCAAAAGTAATGATTTTGAATATGTTGAATAGGCCTATAGCAAGGACACAATTTAATTGTTTATTAACATGTTTTCTGTGTCATTGTCGCCTGCAAAGATGATGTTGACGATGCTGATCGTGGTCTTCGCAGTGAACGCGCCAGAGAGAAATGCACATTTCATACGGATTACATAAACAGAAAGCAGTCTGTTTTCTTTCGTTTTGAAATGTTCTTGGTTGATGAAACAATGATTAAAATTAAGATACAATTAAAACAAAACGAAATTCACTTTAAAGAAAGGCTTTGTGCTTTCTGTTCGAGGTCTCTGAAAGTTTTAAAGCAGTCTTTTAGTGCCGCTTTCAGAGCGATCACGTCCGTAACGGATTCCCCAATTTTAAATAATTTATCCTTAAAGGAGCATTTCACCCATTTCAACATTAATCTTTATTGAAAGTGGATCATATATGTAGTCGAAATGTAAAATAATTTTTTAATTTGTTGCCCTCTTGACCGAGAAAAGACCGAAGGGTGCATTTGTATGAAAGACTACAACACCCACAATGCACCACATTGCACAGCTCCGCAAGCCACACCCACTAATCCGGAACTGCGCGCACATCAAAGAAATCATGCTTTCGTCAACAAGGCTAACGTTAGCTGCCACCAGAGTTTGAAATTCATTTCACGCAAAATTTCTAGTAAGTGATAATGCAAGACAAGAGACGCACCGACCGGTCTCGTATCTCTCACAGAGGAGCGGAAGCATAAACGGCAGATCGAGAGAGGAACAGGCATGATTTTATGTTGTGTGTGGACTTAGTCTTAAATGAGGGGCTGTTGGCTTATACTTTCGTTGTGTATTTGTTCATTTTACTATTAAAATGTTTAAATGTTCGCTGATTCCAGCCTCCTTCTTCCCACAACAACAAACCCCGTTAACGTTAAGTTACATTGGCAAATTCATTAGTGAATTACTCCTCGTTTGTATTTCTTTCTGAATATGGTGTATTACTGCATGATACCTGGATGTTCAGTCAGGCGAAACTATGGTGGTTCACATCACAACACAAACGCCCCTTCGTTCAAATTCTCTGCAGCAGACGGACTCTATCTGTGTCCGTAGCGCACAGCGAGAGCACAGGCACAGCAGTCCGCCTCCTCGACCGCGACAGGCAGCCGCCTCCTGTTCCTCCATCAGCCTCAGCTGCTCTTCACTATATTGCGGCTCGCAAAGATAGCCACGAACATCGGATTCGAGCAGCAGACTTTCAAAATCCTCTTCTTCCATATCATGTATAGTTTCTTCAGTCATTGTCATACTTCCTATCTCCACAGCGCTTGTTAGCTTAGCTTCCAAAAACAAGATGGCGGATATTGATTTTGGTTTCTGCAAGTGAAGTCCCACCCACTGATCTATAATAGGCCTGTAGGGTGAGTGGGTCCCACACCCTTGAATAATAATGAGCAAATGTTTGTAGTCTATACACTTTTCAATGAAATTTATCTTCCGTCCTATCGTGACGCAAAATGACGATATTTACGTCACGATAGGACGGAAGTAAAACACTTGAATCCTTTTTTCTCCCATCTCATAAAAAAAACAAGCAAAATTCCACCATCATTATAATATATGACTGGGTTTCTAACAATACAAACCTTAATGCAAATGGGTGATAGTAATTTAAGGGAGAGGCTTATTCCAACGTAAAACGCTGTATACATATAGTTTTAATCAAATAAGGTTGGATTATTTATATGTTGAGCTGCCTGTTCATGAAGCTGAAAGTGCACGTAATAAAATAATATACAATTGATGCAAACCAACAGGATTCCTTGCCTTTTCTGCTCTATTATGTTTTATGTGGGTACTGGGTTGGGCCCCATATTAGTTATTGAAACGGGCAACCAGATGCTTAAGGTCGCCACTGTTCAACGGCTTAGTGAAGGTGTAGAATCAGCGAGATAGTAGCATGTTATTTAGTGCAGGTAAATATAGTGTAAATGCAGAATTAAAAGATTTGAGAACAGATCAATTCACAGATGGGGAAAAAATAAAATAGCTTTATCTATAAATAATCTTATGCTTTTATGCACCAGCAAAGACATAGTCTAAATAATAATAATAATAATAATAATAGCCTAATAATAATAAACTGTGATCGCCTTTCTCTTTTGAGGTGTAACTGTTTTATATACTTCTGTTAACAGTCTTAATTATATTATACCAAGTTATATAATTTGTGTAAATTCATATTTACTATTTGGAATAAAAAGCTAGGCCTAGGCCTATATAAGCAAGGTAAAAATCACTTAATTGCTAATAAAATACAACTGAAGATCAGTGGGGGAAAATAATAAAGAATGAATAAATGTGTGAAATGTGCTGGAAACCCCTCTGCAGCAGACGCAGACGAGACGTTCCGCAGACGCAGACGAGACGTTCGGCACACGAGCGAGTGATGTGGCAGACGCAGACGAGACGTTCGGCAGACGCAGACGTCACGTTTTGCAGACGCAGACGTCACGTTCATTGAGACGAGTGCATGTTGCAAAGTCATATTAAAGAATCGATCGGAACGCCATAGGTACGAAGATGTACAAATGCGATCACGTCGTACGGATTGCGTTTACACGTAGTAAAGATCCGAACACAATGCGAGCCAGACTACCTCAAGATGTGGTCAGGCAGATCCGATCACAATCCGATCACAACGCATTTACACCTTGCATTAACATGCGTTTTTTATTATCCGGATAACTTATCTGGATACAGATCGCATTTTAATACCAGGTGTAAATGGGGTCTCAGAGTCTGTGGAACCATATCAATGTCAGTCTCTGTTCTCCATGACAAAGTGGACTGCTCGTTGCTTGTCTGAATGTTTGTCTTGGCCCTCTTTGCAACAGGTGTCTGATGATCACCATCATCTTTGTAGCTGTAAAACAAACAAACAATAGTGAGCATGTTTATTACACACAAAAAAATATTCAAATCACTAAAAGCAATATTGCCCAGGCATTGACAAAACATTTTTTTATAAAGGCATACAGACGCATGCTTCTTTTATGGAATATGTAAACAGAATTATACTAATATCTGAAAGAAAGGGAATAAGTGTACTTACTCAGTATCATTTTCAATTGTTCTCAAAACTGAACACCTGCCGCGTGCCCTCCTAGTGCGAGTTCCAGGTGAAGGTGAGATGGATGCTACCACATTCTTATAAAAATAATAATGTATATTAAAGTATAATTTGTTGTGATTTAGATAATTTAAGTTTGGGTTTACAAAAATGTTCCCATAAATTGAAGTAGTTGTTTTCAAATTACAGCCTTGACATACTTGAAACAACATCTTCAGAGAATGAGGGCGAACTTCAAAGAGAGTCATCTGATGATGACGAATTCTTCTCCAGACCACTCTCCAAAATGTTGCAAAGTCCATTTGAGCTTGATGGTTACCTTGCATGTGCCTCGGACAACATGGAGCTGCTTCACTCCTTTCCAGCCATCAAGAAGCTGTTTCTGAAGTTAAACACAGCTCTGCCTGCCTCTGCTGCATTTGAACGGCTTTTAGCTGTGCTGGTCTACTTTTCACATCCAAACGAAGCCGGATAGACTCTGTAAACTTTGAAAATCAGCTTCTGCTGAAACTGAACAAAAGGTTCAGAAAGTGAAATGTCCTAGAGTTTAAGGCCTTTGCCCAGTTGTTGGTTTGCAGTGAAATGTTTATACTGTTTATACATGTTTAAAAATCATTTAACATTCTTTAAACAGACAAAATTCCTGTACTGTGTGTTTATTCGTATAAAACACAAATAGCCTGTGTTTGATCCATTCATATTTCTGATTCGATTCAATGCTTTTGATGTTTATTCAATCAATATCACAGACTAAAAAGCAATTAGTACTTGAGTAGTTTTTGAGAGGGGTACTTTGGACTTTTACTTAAGTACATTTTTAACACCAGTACTTTTACTTGTAATCGAGTATTATTTTAGCAACTACTTGTACTTGTACTTGAGTACAAATTTTCAGTACTCTTTCCACCTCTGGTAATAGAATCGCCAATAACTAGGGCACAGAACAGGATTCTCAGTGGGTGTTTCACTGAGAGGGGAGAACCTGTTTAATGTCAGAACGGAAGAGCGGTGTTTTGTTCCACGACTAGAGCGCCGTCTTATCGTCACCCAATTTCCCTGCTGCATGGGCTCTACTTCAGCCGGAACCGAACAATGTACAGTGTTCACTAAGCTAGGCGCATCCAAAGCAGAATCTAAAGCTCACTCTTACTACCCTCGAATAAAGATGGATGCGCATTATCACATGTAAATCCTATGCTGACAGAAAGGACTACGGTATACATAGAAGAAGTGCAAGTCACAATAAGAGGAGATGACATGACCCACCGTGTTTGTTGACTGATTCTACTTACCACAGCTTTGATGGATTTGTAAAAGGCGTGAGCTAAATAATTAAATAAATAAAGAGCGCCCGGAAGGCATGCTAACAGGCTAGCGAATTAGTAGCTTGTTGTGCTAGCAATGATTTAGATTGAAGCTAGTGATGTCAGGTTAATATGTGATGTTGAGTGAGTTATATTTAGCAGTATAAACAACAGGGAATGATAGTAAGTAAAGATTCAAAACAGAAAGATATACAAAGCTACAGACGCTACACACACAAACCAACAGCAAGGCAGACAGGAGCAATCGATGATTATTAACCCCCTGGGGTCGGCGGTCACGCCGGCGTGACAGCTCGCTTTTTTTCTTATCTGTGCAAAAGAGACTCATATAACTCTGTTGATTTTGAACTTACATATACTGTAAGTGTTATACATCATTCGATATTTTTTTTGTGTATACTCACAATAATAACAGTGTTGTGCTTTTTGATGCGAGTTCTGCCTTCTCTCTGTCAGTGAAGTCCATTCTGAAACGCGTCTGAAAATGAACTGTAACTCAGCGAATACTCAGTCACGCAGGTTCACAGGCACACAGGCATGAAGCTTGATTTCTCTTCTTTTAAATGAAGTAATTTAGATACAAGAACAAATATTCTCAGTTTATGTAATCTGTATGAAAAGAGATGTCAGTCTTTTTCTTTTCAGCTCATTATAGCTTGTTAAGTGCTAATGTGACCATGCCCACGGAGAGTGCGCACTATTCAAACGCAAATGATCTAATATAAATAAAATGGACTCATAACAGCCAATGTCAAAACCAACCACATGACTGTTTAACCTAATTTAATGTTAAGTTGTCATGACAAAGACACTGACAGGTTATGATGTTATGGTTTATGTCAAGATGTCATAACAAAGACATCTCAAACAATGTCATATTGGCATTCAAAATACTCATAATTCATATCAATAGTCATAATTGAGCAAAATACACTTTATGACAGTTGTCATAAACATGCATAGACCCTACTTTATATTCATGACATATGTCATGTCATGGATATGAAGGTGTCGTGCCAGTCTTATGCACACCCCTTCAAGTAAAGTGTTACTGAATAGGGTCTTTAAACCACAAAAAGACTGTTTAAATATTAAAGGGTACCTATCATGGAATTTTGAAAATCACCTTTCATGTAGTGTGTAACATAGATCTAAGTGAACAAAAACATCCTGCAAAGTTTTAAATATGAAAGTTCACCGTATACAAAGTTATTGTCTCTCAAAAGTAAGAGTCGACTCTGAGTCGCTGATATGAATCGATAGACAAACGATGCTTTCTCTCTAGCTTTCGTACGTCACTTGTACAAGTTATTTGAATTCGACACGCCCACTCAGTGCGCTCGCCGAGCAGACAGAGAAACCTGACAACATCATGTCGACGAGACTCTGTTCTGAAGTGCGAATCAAAAGCAAACTTTTTTTTTCACTGCCCAGGGACAAGCATGTGAAGACTCAGTGGCTAGAGTTTATATTTACAACTATACCACACAAGTATAGCCACCTTGAACTGTGTTCGCGTTATTTTAATGACGATCGCTTCACAAACACAAATGCTTTCAAGTGTGGATTCGCGAGTCGGCTGATATAGGAAGGTTCAATACCAAGTTTATTTAGATCAGCTTCCTCCTCCGAATCACAACCTGTAAGTACTATCAATAATTGTTGCTTTTATGTGTGCGTGCGTGTGTGTGTGTGAGAGTGAGAGTAACGCTCAGCAGCTTCTAGGTCTCCAATGTCATTTTTTTTGTTTTTTGAAATATGTGAAATTATGTGAAGCGTATTGTAGTACTGCAGTGCTTTATCAATATGTTTAAGCTTTGGGCTAACGCAAAATATAACTGACTGCGTCATCTGACCAATCACCGCCGATTAGCGTCATGTAAAGGAGGGGTTTGGACAAATGAGTCGTCAAACGAATCATTAGGGAGTCGGTGAGCAAATCAGGTAAAAATAAATGCATATTATAAGACAACAAAAGTGTTTTTTGTCATTGCATGCATGTAAAACTGTTGTTGGGGACTCCCAGAACATTATTAGGAACATTTTAAATGCCATAATAGGTACCCTTTAATTGCGTGTCTGGTCTGTGTGTGAATAAATGAATGAATGGCACATGTGCGCGCGCACTGTTGTTTTCCAAACTAAATTGCTATAGCCTAATGATATGAGTAAAAATAGACTGAAATATGTTGAAATAAAATGTCTTTGTATAAGCAACAAACTGTAAATTAAACATTTATATGCTAATATATCATAAACACGATTTGTTATAGATTAAATATGAATGTTTTTTATAGTGTTTGTTCCAATATTCAAACTAATGAATCCTTACCTTTGAAATATGTATGATAAAATGTATACTTTTTACAAAGAAAGATTACACTTGAAATATTGTTAAAATTGTAATTGTTGATGTAATTGTAACCTATTTGTAATTGGTTACAATTTCTAATTGTAATAAATATATATCATTTATTTTGTCCTCGCATTCTGTGGTACCCAGTGACACACCTGTGAGAAAGGCTCATTATGCAGGTCATTGTCTTCTCGGGTGTGAATCAGAGCATTATTCATGATTCACGCCCCCACGCATATTGCTGTCAGGGTTGTGTGCAGGATGCCGAAGACGAGGACACGGAAACTGTAGTTCCCCTTCAGTCGCTCACGTTCGACGTGACGTCGACGTGACGACGTTAGGGGATCACTTCAGGGAGCCCTATCAACTTCGAGTATCTAAAGAACAAGCCAATGAACGTTGGCGTGCGTGAAACGCGTCACGCGCCCCGCCCCGCAGCGCGGGTATAAACAGGAAGCGGACGCCGCACTCATTGTCTTTCGCTTCGGAGCCGAGCTTTGTTTGACTCTGAGATTCTACAGACTGCTGAAACGTTGTATCTATCGACAACTAGAGGGAGAAGAGAACTCTGCTGCAGTGCTGGCGCGATCAGTGGTGGCCGCGAGCATCTTTACCACAACTGCCGTTTTCACGGCACTGTTTATGTGTGTGTGTGTGTCGGTCTCGTGGGCGTTCCTCATCTGAGAGTGTACCCGATTACACCGCGGCTACCCCTGGGTGCTTCAGCACTAAAGAGTCTATTTCTTTCCTCTGTTTGTTATTTTACTAAAAGAGCAACACAAGCGTGACCCTGCGTCCTTTTCAGGATGTCATTCCGCTTGTGCGTTTCTGGATGCGGTCGTTCCCTGGCGCCAGCAGATGGCCACAAGAGTTGCCTCTCGTGTTTGGGCATTCAACACGCTGAAGCAGCTTTTGTGAATAGTTCATGTTCCCATTGCGGGAATATGACTATGGCAGCGCTTAGATCGAGACTCGCTTACCTCACGGGAGGTGCGGTCCCCTCGCCTATGCCCCGATCTAGTGCTTATTCTGCCCTGCAGAATAGGCCTACTTCGACGCATGACCAGGGTGATCTGAGGATTACCGTGAGGGCTTCCCCGTCGAGGCAATCTCCGCGGGCCCCTCACGCCTCTCATGCGCTGTTGCCATCCGCGCCCCTTTGCGATCGACTCGGTCCTTCTCCTGAACGGCCGGTCGTTTCCTTTGGGGCGCCAGCTGACGATCAGATGTCGATCGCAGCATCGGAGGGGGAGCTTCACTCCTCTGGAGATGACGACTCGGCTGCGTTGCCCCCGTCTCGTTGTCCGAGCCGGATCCAGAGTGGGCGGCTATGCTTTCCCGGGCCGCCGAGAATGTCGGGCTTGTGTGGAATCCTCCGCCACGTCCCGAACCTTCTCGGTTGGACGATTGGTTTCTCGGGGCGGGCCGTGCTGGTTCTCAGTGCGCCGCCCCGGTACCTTTCTTTCCGGAGGTGCATGAGGAGCTTTCTAGGACGTGGAAGGCACCGTATAGTGCCCGAATCCGTTCTAGTAGCTCCTCCCCCCTCGCCACCCTCGACGGCGGGGCAGCTAAGGGGTATGTGGATATCCCCCCGGTGGAGCGGGCTGTCGCGATGCAACTGTGTCCGGCGTCCGCCTCCTCCTGGCGGGGTAATCCGCGCCTCCCGTCCAAGGCCTGTAAGTTTTCGTCCGGTCTCACGGCGGAGGCTTATAAGGCCTGTGGACAGGCTGCTTCCGCCCTCCATGCCATGGCGCTCTTGCAGGTCCACCAGGCCCAGGCGCTCATGGACATGAACGAGGGTGGTTCTGACCCAGAGCTCCTCCGGGAGCTCCGCGTGGCTACTGACCTCGCCCTCCGGGCGACGAAGGAAACCGCGCGTTCCGTTGGTCAGGCGATGTCCACCTTGGTGGTCCAGGAGCGCCACCTTTGGCTCAACCTGGCGGACATGAGGGACACCGATAAATATCGGTTCCTGGATGCCCCTCTCTCCCAGGTTGGGTTATTCGGCGATGCGGTCGAGAGCTTCGCCCAACAGTTCTCTCGGCCGCCCAGAAGCAGACGGAGGCTATCCGACACATCCTGCCCCGGCGGACCCCCGCTGCTTCCTCCCGTCCGCCGGCCGCAGACCCTCCGTCCGCTCGTCGCCGAGGCCGTCCTCCTGCGGCGTCCTCCGCTCCCGCTAAGCCTCAGCAGCAGCAGCCACCATCCAGGCCTCAGCGTGGAGCAAGCCGCAGGAAGTCGGCCACGCCCGTCCAGGCCGCTACCAAACCAGGTGGTAAGCGCAGGTGCAAACGACCCTGAGACGGGCGACCCAGAGGTGGATCAAGTTGCTCTCCAGGAGACGGTGAAGGCACCGCTCCTTCCCCCGGTGGAGGGCCGGGTGGAGAATCCTTTGTTTCTTTTTGTTCCTTTTCCGCCACTGCCTTCAGTGGTACCCACATATTCAATAAAAGAGCAATTTCTGAAACCTCTGGGTCCCAAGAGAGCGCGCTTGACGCTCGACGACGCTATGCCTTGTCACCCTCGAGCCCCTCTCTCATCGCCAGCGAGCAGCAGTGGCTGTGTTCCGGACGCTCTGCCGCCTCCACACACTCACTCTGCCCTTCGACGGAAGCAGGTACGTGTTGCACCACACATTCAGACCCCACTCCGGGCCGCTGTGCCGTCCGAGTCGGGTCCCTGCGTTCCGCCGCGCTGCCCCACCCCGGGTACGTCTGTGGTGCCGTTGATTCCGCTTGCGCGGTGTCTGGGAGCCTGGCCAGCGCTTCCCAGCCCGTCTCGCTGGCTCATCCGTACTGTCAGACTCGGCTATGCGATTCAGTTCGCCCGGCGCCCCCCTGTATTCAGGGGCATTCTGTTTACCCGCGTTTCGCCGGACAGTGCCCCTGTGCTCAGGGCAGAGATCGCAGTCCTACTGGCGAAGGACGCGATCGAGCCGGTCCCTCCAGCCGATATGAAGACCGGCTTCTACAGCCCGTACTTCATTGTACCCAAGAAAGGCGGTGGGTTACGGCCAATCTTGGATCTGCGTGTCTTGAACCGGTCCCTTCACAAGCTGCCGTTCAAGATGCTTACGCAGAAACGCATTTTCAAGTGCATCCGTCCCCAAGATTGGTTTGCAGCGATCGACCTGAAGGACGCGTACTTTCATGTCTCGATTCTCCCTCGACACAGACCGTTTCTTCGCTTTGCGTTCGAGGGACGGGCATATCAGTACAAGGTCTTACCCTTCGGGCTGGCCCTGTCGCCCCGTGTCTTCACGAAAGTCGCGGAGGCAGCCATTGCTCCCATGTGCGAGCGTGGTGTTCGCATTCTCAACTACCTCGACGACTGGCTTATTCTCGCCCAGTCGAGAGAGCAGTTGTGCGAACACAGGGACATGGTGCTCAGTCACCTCAGCCACCTAGGGCTTCGGGTCAACTGGGAAAAGAGCAAACTCACCCCCGGGCAGAGGATCTCTTTTCTCGGTATGGAGTTGGACTCGATCAACATGACAGCGCGCCTCACCAAGGCCCGCGTCCAGTCAGTGTTGAACTGCGTGAGCACGCTCAGGCGCAGAACAGCGGCTCCACTGAAACTGTTTCAGAGGCTCCTGGGGCATATGGCATCTGCAGCCGCGGTAACGCCGCTCGGATTGCTTCATATGAGACCGCTCCAACACTGGCTCCACGATCGAGTCCCGAGATGGGCGTGGCAGAGCGGCTCGTGCCGGGTCCAAGTGACTCCGCACTGTCGCCAAACTCTCAGCTTGTGGTCAGACCCTTCGTTCCTGCGGGCAGGTGTTCCCCTAGAACAAGTGTCCAGGCACTCTGTGGTCACCACGGATGCCTCTGCCACCGGCTGGGGGGCCACGTACAACGGGCATGCAGCTTCAGGTCTGTGGACGGGGCCTCAACTGCATTGGCACATCAATTGCCTCGAGTTGTTAGCAGTACATCTTGCATTGGGCCGCTTCAAAACGCCGCTTCGTGGCAAGCATGTACTGGTCCGTACGGACAGCACTGCGACCGTTGCGTACATCAACCGTCAGGGTGGTCTACGCTCCCGCCGCATGTCACAACTCGCCCGCCATCTCCTCCTTTGGAGTCAGAAGCATCTGAGGTCGCTTCGTGCCATTTATATTCCTGGCCTGCTCAACTGTGCAGCCGACGAGCTCTCACGGCAGCAGGTGCTACCGGGAGAATGGCGACTCCATCCCCAGGTGGTCCAGCTGATTTTCAGGCGCTTCGGGACCGCACAGGTAGATCTGTTTGCCGCCCCGGACACGTCTCACTGCCAGTTGTTCTATTCCCTGACCGAGGGGACCCTCGGCATGGATGCCCTGGCACACAGCTGGCCCCCGGGCCTACGCAAGTATGCGTTTCCCCCAGTGAGCCTTCTTGCACAGACTTTGTGCAAAGTCAGGGAGGACGAGGAGCAGGTCGTGTTAGTTGCCCCGTATTGGCCCAACCGGACCTGGTTCCCCGAACTAGTGCTCCTCGCGACAGCCCCTCCCTGGCCCATTCCTCTGAGAGAGGACCTGCTCTCTCAGAGACGGGGCACCCTGTGGCACCCGCGTCCGGACCTTTGGAAACTCCATGTCTGGTCCCTGGACGGGACGCGGAGGTTCTAGGTGACCTACCCCCAGCGGTAGTTGACACCATCACTTCAGCCAGAGCCCCCTCTACGAGGCGCCTCTATGCATTGAAGTGGAACCTATTCGTTGAATGGTGTTCTTCTCACCAGGAGAACCCCCGAACTTGCTCGATCAGAGCCGTGCTTTCCTTCCTGCAGGATGGGTTGGAGCGAAGGCTGTCTCCCTCCACCCTTAAAGTGTATGTTGCTGCCATTGCCGCACATCACGATGCAGTTGGTGGTAAGTCGTTGGGAAAGCATGACCTGATCGTCAGGTTCCTGAGGGGAGCAAGGAGACTTAATCCTCCTCGCCCACTCTCTATACCCTCTTGGGACTTGTCTCTGGTCCTTTCGGCATTTCAGAGCCTTTGCAGTTAGCTGAGTTAAAAGTTCTGTCTTGTAAAACAGTACTCCTGGTTGCATTGGCCTCCATCAAGAGGGTAGGGGACCTGCATGCATTTTCGGTCGACGAATCGTGCCTAGAATTCGGCCCGGCTAACTCTCACGTGATCCTGAGACCCCGGCCCGGATACGTGCCCAAGGTTCCTACCACTCCCTTCCGGGACCAGGTGGTGAACCTGCAAGCGCTGCCTTCGGAGGAGGCAGACCCAGCCCTGGCTTTTCTCTGTCCCGTCCGCGCTCTGCGTCTGTACGTGGACAGAACGCAAAGCCTCAGGACCTCAGATCAGCTCTTCGTCTGTTACGGAGGCCAGCAGAAGGGAAAGGCTGTCTCCAAGCAGAGGATGGCCCACTGGATAGTGGATGCCATCGCCTTGGCTTACGAAGCCCAAGGCGTGCTTTGCCCGCCCGGGTTGAGAGCCCACTCCACTAGGGGTGTCGCTTCTTCTTGGGCGCTGGCACACGGCGCCTCGCTGACAGACATCTGTAGAGCTGCGGGCTGGGCGACACCTAACACGTTCGCTAGATTTTATAGCCTACGTGTTGAGCCGGTTTCTTCCTGTGTGCTCGCTTCAACCAGCCGGTAACACCGAAGTTTTCGCTCTTGTGTCGGCTTGCTGCGCCACTCCCCTCCACATGGAGCGGATACGTGCGCTTTTTTGCTCCAGTCGAGTTCCCCACTCTGGCGAACCCTGTGAGTTCCTCCGCACCCCTCCGGCAGTCGGACGTTGCGGAGCGTCCGACGCCAGGCCTAGTGCTCGTATGCCTGTGTAACTTGTGCTAGGCTGGGTTCCATATGTGGTGATTCCTGCGGCGATCCCATATGAGTATTCTTCCACGACCAGCTCCCTGCGGTGAGCCCGTGTCTTTCCCTTGGCAGAGTCCGCTCTGCCGTCACTGTCTGGTGCTGCCTCCCCCTCCTCAGGCTGGAGCCACCCCAGTGACATCCCATATGTTGCACTGCCCTTCTGGCCAGTCCATATGTGTATCCTCCACATGTTACCTCCCTTCGGGCAGGATGTGGCTTCCGCAGCGTCCCTCTCCCCTGGAAAGGCACGCTTCCCAGTGTTATCCAAGAGTTCCACTGTGTGGGTTAACGGAACAACAGTGAACTCCCTCTACGCAGGTCTTCCGCCCCAGCCATTGGGGGTCTGAGAGCCTTCCGTAGGGCGCTGGATGTGGCAGCAACCGATGGCGTCTTCCATGGGATCCCCTAACGTCGTCACGTCGACGTCACGTCGAACGTGAGCGACTGAAGGGGAACGTCTCGGTTACTGATGTAACCCTCGTTCCCCGAAGGAGGGAACGGGAGACGTGACGTCCCGCTGCCACAGTTGCTGACCATCGCTGTACGGCCGTCTCTATCTCGGCTCCTCAGCGAAAAACAATGAGTGCGGCGTCCGCTTCCTGTTTATACCCGCGCTGCGGGGCGGGGCGCGTGACGCGTTTCACGCACGCCAACGTTCATTGGCTTGTTCTTTAGATACTCGAAGTTGATAGGGCTCCCTGAAGTGATCCCCTAACGTCGTCACGTCGACGTCACGTCTCCCGTTCCCTCCTTCGGGGAACGAGGGTTACATCAGTAACCGAGACGTTTAGGATATTTATTATATAAACTTAAACTTCCAAAAAACAAACAGGAACAAAATAACAGACTCCAGGACTTCAGGGTAAACAACCATACATAGACGACGACCAACAAACACTGAGGGAAAACACAGGGCTTAAATGAACTGAACCAATGGCCATGGCGGTGAGGACCCATCGGGTGGCCATGGTGGTGAGGACCCTTCGGGTGGCCATGGCGGTGAGGACCCTTCGGGTGGGCGCCCCCCCCAAAATTTTAATGGGGAAATTGACAGGAAAGGGGGGATCCGGCAGCAACGAGGGTCTTGGGCTGGGCAGGACCAGCGGTAAAGAATCAGTGGGCTCTGGTGCAGGATCAGTGGGCTCTGGTACATCTGGTGCAGGATCAGTGGGCTCTGGTGTAGGATCAGTGGGCTCTGGTGCATCTGCGCAGGATCAACGGGCTCTGGCGCAGGATCAATGGGCTCTGGCGCAGGATCTACGGGCTCTGGCGCAGGATCTACGGGCTCTGGCGCAGGATCTACGGGCTCTGGCACATCATGGGACTCGGAACTGGACGGGGCCAGCACATCATGGGACTCGGAACTGGACGGGGCCAGCACATCAGGGGACTCGGAACTGGACGGGGCCAGCACATCAGGGGGCTCGGAACTGGACGGGGCCAGCACATCAGGGGACTCGGAACTGGACGGGGCCAGCACATCAGGGGACTCGGAACTGGACGGGGCCAGCACATCAGGGAGCTTGGGGCTGGACTCATGCTCTGGCGGGCAGGCGACGGTCTCTGGCTGGACGGTCTCTGGCTGGACGGTCTCTGGCTGGACGGTCTCTGGCGGAAGAAGCTCAGGAAGGTCGTCAAAAGGGTCAGACTCAGGCTCTTGTGGGCAGGCGATGGTCTCTGGCTGGACGGTCTCTGGCGGAATAAGCTCAGGAAGGTCGTCAAAAGGGTCAGACTCAGGCTCTGGTGGGCGGATGAAAGGTTCAGTGCCAGACGGGAACCTCGGCGATGGCCTTGTGTTGGATGGAATCAGCGGCAGATGGAACTCAGGGTCCGAGAGGGACTGAAGTGGAGAGTGATGCCTGGATTCACCTCGATCACCTCCTCTACTGCGCCCTTCACGGGTCCCGCGAAATATGGCCAGACGGGTTCCCACGAAACGCTGACTCATCTTCGTTCTTTTTTTTTTTTTTTAAGGTTGGTCGTTCTGTCAGGGTTGTGTGCAGGATGCCGAAGACGAGGACACGGAAAATGTAGTTTAGGATATTTATTATATAAACCTAAACTTCCAAAAAACAAACAGGAACAAAATAACAGACTCCAGGACTTCAGGGTAAACACAACCATACATAGACGATGACCAACAAACACTGGGCTTAAATGAACTGAACCAAACGAGATAATTAACTGAAAACAGGTGAAGAAACTGAACACAAACGAGGAAAGGGAAAACTAACAGGACTAAACCAAAATCACAAAGACAGGGGGAAACAAGATCACAAAACAGAACTAAACACATCAAAACGTGACAATTGCCTTTCCAAACAAAGTGTCTTACAAAATTTAAATCGATGTATTTTTTTATGTGAATGATTATGCAGGATGATTTTCATATCATTTTGGAGCAAAAACTCTAGGCGACAACATCTATTAGTCAAAAAAAAGTCTTGTGGACACATATTTAGTATTTGTTATGTGGCCTTATTTCAGAAACTTTAAAGGGATAGTTCGGCCAAAAATGATATTTAAGCCATGCATTACTCACCCTCAAGCCGTTCGAGATGCATATGTCAATCTTGTTTCAGACGAACACATTTTCAGTTATTTTAGAAAATGTCTTAGACCCTTCATTGGATATAATGGCCCTCATTTATCATTCTTGCGTAGAAACGGGCATATATGTTGGCGTAAGATTATGCTTACACTCCTCTCACCGCCTGATGTATGAAGCTGTGCGTACCTTTGAAATCCTGGTGTACGCAATACCTGTCCTTGATAAATGCCGCGGCTGAAAACGATCGTCATTAGAATAACACGCCTCTATATATTCAAGTCTCCGCTTCCCCACGCCCTCATTTTACGCCATAAACACACGGAAGACGGCAAAGAAGAGAAACTTCTCCGACGTGGAGATCGAGACCATCACCAGGGAAATGGAAATAAACTAAATTGTTTTATTTTGGGTGTTTAAAGAGTGGGATTAAAGGTTAAAGTGGATTAAAGTGAGATTAATTCCACCTATATTACGAGTTCTGTTAATAGTGTGGGGGTTGAGAAGCGCACTCCAGCAGAGTTAAGAATGTTTTATTGATTAATATAGACCAATAGTGATCAAGTTAAGCATGAGTTTTCTTGTTTATTGTAGATGAAAAAAAAGTGGTCAGATCTAAAGATCGCCACAAAGAGGCGCGTCTTGGCACTGAAGATCTTATTATTTTTATGATTTTTATTATTAATGACGCTTATTATTATTTAGAAGAAGAATTTCGTTATTATTATTTAAAAGAAGAATTGTAATGTTATCGATCCACGTGTAATGATTTGCATGAATGGAGATTGGTTGTTAGCTCTTTGTATGAGAGTCAGATGATATCCAGTAAAGACTGAAGTTAGACGCAAACGTGTGTGCTCTTGATTATTTTTTGGTACGACACTATTTTGAGTGACTGCACAAGAACAATACAAGAGTAATGTAATTTTTATTACCGGTATTTTGTCATTCTGAATTATTTTTTTGGTCATCGAAAGCCTTTCATTACTGAACCAAGTCCGTGCGCGCACCACCTAACCCTGAAATGTCAGGTTAAGCGCAAAGGCTCGCAACTGAAGGAATACATGCCTACAAATCAAATGCTTTGGTAAAATCACACAAATTAATCATTGAAGTCCATGTTGCACAAAAATAAACACTGAAGTTTATAATATATATATATATATTTACAGTTCATAATATATCATATCTCTTAGTTTGTCATGCGTTTTGTGGAGGAATTGTTTTTCTGCGCATTTCTGCACTAACTCAAAACGTGCGTACACCACCTCCTGAGCTTGTGTAGGATTTGAGCGTGCCGTACGCCAAAGTCCATATTGATAAATCTCAAAGTTACCGTGGTTTTGGGTGTACGCCAGGTGTACGCTGGAAATTTGGTGTACGCACTTTTGATAAATGAGGGCCAATGTGAAGATACGGGGTCCAGCTCCTTCAAGTCCCAAAATGTGCATACATCCTTCACAAAAGTAATCCATCCGGCTCCAGGGGGATAAACGAAGGCCTTCTGAGGGTAATCCGTGCGGTTTTGTCGTAAAAATATACATATTTAAAACTTTATAGATGAAAATATCTGACTTCCGTCAACGATCGACGCGCGTTCACGGGTGATGGAAGTCGGCGTACGAGGTAGGACGTAGCGTAGGAAACGTCATAACGTAGCGTAGCGTAGGACGTAGCGTAGGGAACGACGTGAGGTTTGCTCTGCTCTCTGGCTGCGCCTGCGCGTTCATTCTACGTCACGACGTTTTCTACGCTACGTCCTACCTCGTACGCCGACTTCCATCACCCGTGAACGCGCGTCGATCGTTGACGGAAGTCAGATATTTTCATCTATACAGTTTTAAATATGTATATTTTTACGACAAAACCGCACGGATTACCCTCAGAAGGCCTTCGTTTATCCCCCTGGAGCCGGATGGATTACTTTTGTGAAGGATGTATGCACATTTTGGGACTTGAAGGAGCTGGACCCCGTATCTTCACATTATATCCACTGAAGGGTCTAAGACATTTTCTAAAATAACTGAAAATGTGTTCGTCTGAAACAAGATTGACATATGCATCTCGAACGGCTTGAGGGTGAGTAATGCATAGCTTAAATATCATTTTTGGCCGAACTATCCCTTTAAGTTTGAGTTTTTTCAATAACCATGCATAAACAATATTCTCATACATGTTGCTCACATATTATGGTATCCCTGTTTGTGCTAAATAGAGTGTAATTACAACTTTGCTATAAATATGTTTATAAGCAACTGACAAAAGCACAAATGTCAGGGCATTTCAAAACATCTCAAGGACCCCAAAAACACCTTAGACCCCAGAGGGTTAATAAACATATTACAGCTGGTCCAAAACTCACTAGAATCAGGAAGTATGACCATATTAGCCACGCTCTGTCAACACTGCGTTTGCTCCCTACAGTTTTTCTCGATTGCTTTATAACCAGGCTTTTGAACTAAAATTTCAAAACCATAATGCCATTTATCAAAAAGCACACCCATTTCACTGAACTATGAACACTATTCCCCTGTTTTGACACATTAGTCAGACTTGTTGAACTGTCACAGCAAAACTCTACACACAAATCCCTTAATTTCTCATTGCCTACACCACGTGATCATTTAGAAAGCACTAGCATTCAAAATTGTTCACTCAAGTCAGCACAGCTTCAGCTCAGTTAGCACACAATTACCCAAGTGAAAACACTAAGAGTCAAAATTGAACACACATCAGTCAGATCCTTCAATAGATAGATTATAAAAGATAAAAATCAGTTTACTGAGTTTTGGGACAATGGATCCACAGAGAAATTAAGCAATAGGTCGAGGAGGGAGAGGAAGAGGAGGAAGGAGAGGAAAAGGAGGAAGAGGAAGAGGAGGAAGAGGAAGAGGAGGAGGAAGGCCAAGGGCAAGAAGACAAGCAGTCTCGGATGAAATTCAAGCTACTTTAGTTGGCCATGTACTTGTCCATGGTATGACTATGAGGGAGGCTGGGCAACGAGTAGGCCTACAGCCAAATTTGAGTCGCTTCACCGTCGCCTCCATCATCAGAACCTTCAAGGAGGTGTGGTGGCAAACAAATTTCTATCACTGAATAAGAGACAAACATTTCCAATTGTCTTTGAGGTTTATGTTCTTGCAAGAAAAGGCCAGCATTCGTTCAGTCACACAGACTGGCTGCAGAGTGTGACAGTGAAAGGAGGGCATCCTTTCTCCTTTATAGTCTTGACTCCCAGAATGTTATCTTTCTAGGCCAATGATGGTATTTCAACCATATGTGGAACATTCTTAGACTTGTTCATCATATTGTATCCTTGAGTGGAGGCATGTACCAACAGTCTTTACCATTCCAATACAATTCCATATTTGAATAAGGTTTGTGTGTGCTCTTTTACTGTCATATGATGCTCACACACATCTTACGTAAGCGTAGGAGAGAGTAAAAAAAAAGAGGGGGGGGGGGGGGCCTGGGGCAGACGGACCACAAGCAACAAAATTACCAGTTTTGGAAATGTTGTTTTGAATTTATAGCACCAGTGTGTAAGACTATGTTGTAGTGTGTGTATTTTTGAGGGCTTATGTTTCCTGTCTGAGGGCAAAGTTAGGTTTTTCAGCAAGAGTGAATGGTTTTGAGTATAGAGCTTCATTTTGACCTGAAAATAGGTTTGTGTTTGGGGAATTGGGTGAGACATTATGGATTTGTGTTTACTGTTTTGAGAATACGGGGCATAGTTTCAAGAAATGTGTTTAAGCAATCGAGAAAAACTGTAAACATCGTATACATTTTTAAATATTGCTGACTACTTACAAAGCACTAAATGGTTTAGCTCCCCAGTACTTAATACTTACGCATTATAGTCCTTCACATCTACTGTGTTCTCAAAACTCTGGCCAGTTGATAATACCTAGAATATCAAAATCAACTGTTGGTGGTAGATCATTTTCCTATTTAGCACCTAAACTTTAGAACAGTCTTCATAACATTGTCCGGGAAGCTGATACACTCTGTCAGTTTAAATCTAGACTAAAAACTCATCTCTTTTACCTGGCATTCACATAGAACATTATACATTTCTATTATTAAAATGATTATTATTATGACATGTATGTTTACTGCGTCAACAATGGCCAATCAGAGCTGTTTAAACGTGTAGTATGTCATTTTTGGCCACCAGGGGTCACTCAATCAAAATAATAACAAAAGATGTACTTTGATGACGTCGGGAAAGAGCGTGGGCTCATGGGAGTTGTTGTCGTTGTCAATGACAACCAGCCATCTAGCATCTCCAGCAGAAAACATGTTCACTGACGAGGTAATGTATTGTTATTTATATTATATCTCTTTCTTGTTACGTTTAGTTACAGCAATTCACTTTATGTAATGCCATTCTAATGAAATTGCCGCGAGCTAACGTTAGCTTACAAAACGTTAACTTGCTAACTTATCAGTATTTTGACAATCATGTCTTTTCGAACGGAGAGATATATGAATTATCAGACCCATATTAAATCAATATTCCATCTAGCTAGTATTAATAGATGTTAAAAAAACATGGTCACCTTTCGTTAATAATTATATTATGTTTATACTATGATATTGAACAAGATAGTGAACTGCATATGAAGCTACTTTCTCCAGCTATATATAGAACAAATGTGAATTTACATTATACTATACATGAGAGCTAGTCAGTCTGCGTTTTACACATGACATCATCGTTTCACAAAATATACGGATAGATATAGTTAGCTGAAATAGGTGCTACCTGTTTATTAGAATGCAAGCGAGATCGGCATCTCTCTGTAGTTCTAGCTCTAGTTATATTTAAATAATAAACATAATAGTCTCGGTCAAGTTCGGTGCAGTGCCGTAATGATGCTACTACTTTTTCTTCTTCGTCGTCTTCTTTGCTTTTATTGGCGGGCGTCTGGTGTTCCCCTTTGTGTTTGGCGGTTTCGCCAAAGGGATTTCGCCGGGTTCTGCAGGAAGTTAGAGAAACTAGAGGAGTCAAAGGTTATATGACGCCCAGTGGTGTAGTCTAGTTTTTTGTAGTGAGTATACTGTGATATACCAGCCCCAATGAGAAATTTTTTTTTTTGGGCACATTTAGCCTTAGATGTTATATGAGTATGGTCCCTGAAGCACAGGTTTTATCAGCTGACAATTACAATACTTAAACATTGTAAGCACAAATAAAAATGTACTTTTTAAAAACTTGTGTGATATTCCTTTAAAATTGTGTTTTAATAGATTTGATTATTATTATTTTAAAAAGTACATCTTACTATGCAATTTCTTTCATAATTCCCTCTAGTTACTTAATTTATCTACAAACTTTTATTTTGGTGGGTTGTAAATTAAAGACATTTGAGCTTCTGTGTTTTAATAAACTATTATTATTATTATTATTAGGCATACTTGAAGTATACTCTACTGTGCAATAGTAAAATATTTCTGTTATATTTTATATTTTAAGTTATACAAAACTTTGATTTTGAAAGGTTGTCATGAAGACTTTAAAGTTTGTGAGTGTGTATATGATACGAATGAACGACGGTAGTTTTATCAAATTAAATGGTAAAATTCTTGTGAAGTGACTCTCATAAAAGCTCTGCAATGAAGTTCAAATGTGTGCATGTTCTCCTCATAGACGCTGAAAACACCACGAGTGTCACGCGCGCGTCAGTTCAGTGTGTAGTGTTCAGTGTGTAGTAGGCTAGAGCACACATTGAGCGCTCATTCACAGAAACACGCAGAACATTCAGAGTTTATTTCAATAGCAGTCTTTTTGAGCTTTAATATTCATAGACACTTAGTAAATATCGAGATTTGATTCTATCATTAGCCTACTTTTGATTTATTCATTCAAAAATGGCTAAATTGCGTGACGTTCCGCTTTACAGTAGCCTAGGTTATTTGTTACATTTGTTGCTGGCTTCCGCGATTCGATCCGTGTCGCTGCGCAAACACAGACGTCACGGCGGGGTGAATTTATGAATGAAAATTCTTTCACAAAACGATGTTGTTACGAATCCTCACGCGTTTTAAAGTGGGTAGCCTATACGGAGATCTTTGACATTTCCTAGTGGGTATACGGAAATCCTTGACATTTTCTAGTGGGTATACGGCGTATACCTGCGTATCACGTAGACTACACCACTGATGACGCCATAGACGGGCGACGGAACGGAAATAAAGAAACGTGTCTTCGAATTAAACTATACATTTCTCCGGATTTGAAAGTTGGCGGAAACTGTCGGGAAAAAGTACGTACACAACTAAAAAAAAATATAACATAGATACAGTTATTTTTGTTATTTTTAAAGCAGAAAAATCAGATATTGTACCTTTAAGAATCCGTTCAACAGCGCTCAAAATGCTAGAGGGAAATGTTGGTACAGAAGACGGTACATTTTGACAACTCTATTCAGAAATAAGTGGGGCAGAAATGCTCCATTGTAATAGTTGTATATTTTAGTTGTTTTAAAGGGCACCTATTATGGCATTTAAAATGTTCCTAATATTGTTCTGTGAGTCCCCAACAACAGTTTTACATGCATGCAATGACAAAAAACACCTTTGTTGTCTTATAATATGCATTTATTTTTACCTGATTTGCTCACGACTCCCTAATGATTCGTTTAACGACTCATTTGTCCAAACCCCTCCTTTGCGTGACGCTAATAACGGTGATTGGTCAGATGACCCAGTCAGTTATTGTTTGCGTTAGCCCAACGCATAAACATATTAATAAAGCACTGCAGTACTACAATACGCTCTATTCTTTATGACAACTCCAATAACAACGACAAACATTTCACATATTACAGATGTGAAATCTGAACCTAGAAGCTCGCCTAGAGACCTAAGTTAGACCTAGAATCTGCGCTGAGCGTAACTTACACAACACACACACATACTTATTGAGCATGCTACAAAACCCATAAAAGCAACAATTATTAATAATACTTACAGGTTGTGATTCGGAGGAGGAAGCCGATCTAAATAAAACTGGTACTGAACCTTCCTTCAGTATCAGCCGGCTTGCAAATCCACACTTGAAAGCCTTTATGTTTGTAAAGGAATCGTCATTAAAATGACGCGAACACAGCACAAGGTTCGGGTACAGTTGTAAATATAAACTCTAGCCACTGATTCTTCACATGCTTGTCCCTGGGCTGTGAAAAAAAATGTTCGCTTTTGATTCGCACTTCAGAACAGAGTCTCGTCGACATGATGTTTTCAAGTTTCACTGATGCCTGCGGCGCGCGCATTGAGTGGGCGTATTTTATTCAAATAACTTGTCAAGTTGACGTCATCTAGACAGAGAAAAAGCATTGTTTTTCTATCGATTCATATCAGCGACTCAGAGTCAACTCTTACTTTTGAGAGACAATAACTTTGTATACGGTGAACTTTCATATTTAAAACTTTGCAGGATGTTTTCATTCACTTAGATCTATGTTACACACTACATGAAACGTAATTTTCAAATTCCATAATAGGTACCCTTTAATAATACTTACAGGTTGTGATTCGGAGGAGGAAGCCGATCCAAATAAAACTGGTACTGAACCTTCCTTCAGTAGGCTATCAACCAACTCGCGAATCCACACTTGAAAGCCTTTATGTTTTGTAAAGGAATCGTCATTAAAATGACGCGAACACAGCACAAGGTTCGGCTATACTTGTGTGGTATAGTTGTAAATATAAACTCTAGCCACTGATTCTTCACATGCTCGTCCCTGGGCAGTGAAAAAAAAGTTCGCTTTTGATTCGTACTTTAGAACAGAGTCTCGTCGACATGATGTTTTCAAGTTTTCACCGCTGTCTGCGGTGCGCGCAATGAATGGGCGTATCTTATTCAAATAACTTGTCAAGTTGACGTCATCTAGACAGAGAAAAAGCATCGTTCGTCTATCGATTCATATCAGCGACTCAGAGTCGACTCTTACTTTTGAGAGACAATAACTTTGTATACGGTGAACTTTCATATTTAAAACTTTGCAGGATGTTTTCGTTCACTTAGATCTATGTTACACACTACATGAAAGGTAATTTTCAAAATTCCATAATAGGTACCCTTTAAAATATTTAGTTCCACTTTCACTTAACTGTCATGATGATGATGATGATGATGATGATGATAACATAATGTTAATATCCTTTGTAATGGTTAAAAAAAGAAAACTAATGTATTTTAAAAAAAAAAGCAAAATACAAGCACTTTTACAATGGAGCTGGTTTTAGGACAGTTTGAGAAATGGTTAAAGGTCATCATAGGGTTATGTCTCATCTGATGGGTTATTGGGGTCAAACTGAAGTTGTGTGGGATTTTAAGAGGAGGTTTGTATTTGCTTGTTCTGCTGTTAAAATAGAGTATGAAAGTGAGTCACTGGCCAAATGTGGTGAAACAGAGACAAAGACCCAGAGTTTTGCCCTGTAGTCGTAATTATCGGCGTGACAGATGGCTTGAGATGTCTGGGCTTCTGTTTTGAACGGAGTAACATACGCATGCTTATATTTATCATTCACTCTGCTTCTCACTGCAGCTTGAGCAAGACTCATAACACTGTGGGTCTGTCAATTGAGTTTCAGACAAATCTACAGCATTGAGTTGGTGTTTTGTGTCTATATTGTCTAATTGTTTAAATGACTCAATGCATCATTATAAACACTACAATTCTTTGTCCCCTGTGGTGAAAATCAAGCTTTTAATGTTGTTTATATGTCTATGTGGGGATTTAAATATGCTTTAAGATGAGCCATGTGAAAATATTGAAGTCAACAAAGTCGTTGCTGAGTATTTCTCTTTAAAACTGCAGTGAACCAAAGACAGTCTCAAATTGCTGTTTGAAATCGCTGGTGTTTCTGACGTCACAAACTTTGCAACCAATCACGTCAATGATTTCTGAAGGATCATGTGACACTAAAGACTGGAGTAATAAAAATTCAGCTTTGATTACAGGAATAAATTACTGTGGCGAGCAGGACGAGCCCCAAGGACGTGAGAGAACGGCGCGAGGCCTGTGGCTTGATTGATAATGAGCAACACCTGCGCGATGCAGTCTCGTATCTCTCAGACCCAATTTACACCTGGTATTAAAATGCGATCTGTATCCAGATAAGTTATGGGACAGAAGTCTGTCCCAACCACTGCCACATTTAGTTTAATCTTAACTTTTTACTTTACTTTACTTGGTCCCTCCTCTTTCAGTCTATGCTCCCTGCTCTGGCTCCGTTCGTTCTTCGTCTTCCTTGTGTTTTCTGGTGGATGCTCCGTTCGTTTCCATGATCATTTTCGCGCTGGTTTCACTGCAAACTGCGCGCAGCCAATGGGCTTATGAAACGTCATCACGTAGCATTACGGCACAGTGTTGTAGGGTTTCCGGTCCATAAGCTCTTTATCAATTTTAAGTTTGGGGATAGATATTCAATAACTATTAATCTATGATCAACAAATTATTGAATACAGTTTGAACCGGGTCCTTACATTAATAAATTACCCACAAAGGGGTGTACAGCGTACCCCGTCATGTTTCAGGAATAAGTAACAATTAACACAAGAATTATGTTAATTATTAATATACATCCTACACAGAGGAATGGCTGATCTTCAACAATACCAAAGCATTTGACCCCTCCTCGCTCATTCACACGTCCGCCGTGTAGTCAGGCTAAAGGGTACAAATGACTTATGGTCTATTTTAGCTTAAATTAACTGACAATGTTTTGTGCACTTAAACGATTATCAGATTGTAGCTAGGATCTTTTATATTAAAGAGGCTTTGTTATACGAGCAACAACCACAGAGTCAATAAAGCATAAAATGAGGTTTAATGAATGAACTAGACTACATGTAACAGGATATAGATTAAACAAAATGAAATAAAACAATAAGAAAAGAAAACACAAGGAAAATACAATTGCTAGCACAGTTTAGAGTAAACCCTTTAGAGACAGCCACAGGAGATATACTTTACAACGTCTAAATTTTGTATTGAACAAATTTTTGCATTCAGACCTGTACGTTTGGTGTGCGGAAGCAACGTGTGGCGTCCCGGAGATGGAGGTCGGGTTTCTTTGGGTCCCAGCGTGGTTGGTTCGCGGGAGATTCAAACGTTCTGGCTTAGTTCTGTATGCGTGAAGAGAGTCTTTTCACCGGAGTGCTGGAAGACTTACGAAACGCACGTGGAGGTCTCAGTCGGGAGACGAGAACACTAAGAACAGACTAGCTATGCGCAAAATGAAACGAAGTTAAAGTAAAAACAGGAACATTAAAATAAAATACGAAGATTACAAAGAATACACAGGAACAGGATACACACGGACAGAGAGGAAGATTGTCTCTGTGTTGGAGAATTTAAAGATGAGCTGGGCACGCCTGGGTAAGGCGCGCCGGCCAATGATAATGGCCCATATCGAGGAGCGCGTACGCCCCCTGAGTGGGTGTTGTTCGGAGTCAATTTGCAACTTTATGATCAAGAAGAAATTAAGCTTGCTTTGGGAAATGGGATTATACATGTGATTATACATTTCACGATATTGATATACAGCTTAATGGATAGATCAGATTAAAAGGGTCACAACCGTATCAAGCATCATACGTTAAAAACATACACGTGCAGAATTACATCTCAAAGCGTATTTTCAGGCACTTATAAGTATTTTACATTCATGAAAACATTCGTAATACAAGTTTGCACATTTACAGTTCGTCTACATGTACTTTAACACACTGAAGATGTTTTAGTAATGACTTAGGATGTAAAAGTCCTACGTTTAGAGTTTCCTGCGTGTGTAAGTATGTGCGTAGGTGTATGTGCGTGAATGTGTATTGCTCTCGGCGGGAAACAGACAAAGCAACGTATGTTCTGCGCTTTCCCCCCCCTTCGTTTCCGTCCGGGGTGGGGAGAAGAAGGCCTGTTTGTTGTCTCAAGTGAGAAAACCCCTTGTTCGGGGATCACTCTGAATCATTTGTCAACATAAAAGTCCAAAGTCCATCTGTTCCCTAGACCCATTGGCGCCTATTTGGGAGATAGGAGTCCCGAGGGCTGACCACATGGCCTTTTAGGAATGTTTGTTAAAGTTAGGTCCCTTTGCTCTGGATTTAAATTGGTTGCGAGTTCGTGACTCAATAAAAGAGAATTAATGAAAGCTCCCGAGTCTCTACAGTGTTCATGGGAAATGTAGGAAGTACTGCCAGGGGGATAAATGACCGAGAACAGAACCTTATGCATCACCGGCCAAACTGGCTAGTAAGTTTTTATTAACACCCGCCAAAACGAATTTTTACCCGCATTTGGCGGGTTGGCGGGTGTTAATTTAGAACCCTGAACGTATTGTCTTGGGGTCTTTTGGCGAAGATGACTGGATGGCAAACTTCAGAATGAACCGACATTTGTTCGACTACATCTGCGAGAAGTTGCGGCCTCTGCTGTCACGGAGAAATACTCTGCTGCAGTCGTCGGCGTCTGTGGAGAAGAGAGTAGCAGCTGCGCTTTGGTATTTGGCGCCACAGGGTCTGGGTACAGGACGGAAGGATGACGTTTGGCAGGTACGAATCTGATCACGTCGTACGGATTGCGTTTACACCTAGAAAAGATCCGAACACAATGCGAGCCAGACTACCTCCAGATGTGGTCAGGCAGATCCAATCACAATCCGATCACAACGCATTTACACCTTGCATTAACATGCGTTTTTTATTATCCGGATAACTTATCTGGATACAGATCGCATTTTAATACCAGGTGTAAATGGGGTCTCACAGAGGAGTGGAGGCATTACAGACCCTAATCTTTTGAACCAGTAGAATTTAGCTAAAGTAAAGAATAATTCAGAACAAAATATAGCTCTCCTGAAGTTTTGTATTAAATTTAGCTAGAAATTATTACAGCAGCTTGTAATAATAATGAACTCACTCCATGGGACAACAGTATTTTAACCTTAATGTGTCATAAATTATTTTTCAAATATACATATACTCTGAAGTAAAATGTAATAACTAGCCCCGAACTGCTCAATAAGAATTTTCAATCACCCAAAATCATACGAGCACCTAGCGTCAGCCCCGAGCTGCTCAATAAGAGTTTTCAATCACCCAAAATCATACGAGCACCGAGCGTCTCCTCACGGCATGGGCTGCAATCGGGACAGCTGGCGTCTTCCTCGCAGATGACAGATTTGGCAGAGATTGAATAGGAAGCCAGCATATCTGTGTGTGATTAAACAGGACATAGATCCAGGCGGCGAGTGCATGAATGGATCAGCGCTTGAATGATCCGACGTTCTCGGGTGCCAAAACCCCTCCGAACGCATCACACCAGGATCAATAGAATGAAGTACAGCCCGTACTTCAGCTGAAACGTGGCCCTTATGCTGATCTACGACAACTGTTAGGCTGTAAATCTGAGTAAACGTCTGTAAATCTACAGTAGCTAGATGAATCTGGGTTTTGTAGTGTAGTAAGGCTACTGTCTGATTCTGCTGATCTAAACTCACATTATACAATAGGCTATTTTAATGTTTATAATCTGAGTGACACTCATCAATTAATTAAATTGTCTGTAATAGAGGCTAATTCCCTTTTGTTGGTTGTTGGTGTAATCCATCTTTAATCATGGTATCAGAAATGTTATCAAAGATAAGTCAGTTTTCTGCAGTCATTATTTACAGGAGAAGTTGGTGAAAAAATGCTATGTTTGCTCTCCATTTAATGACATTGCTGTCTAGGAAAACAATTCATTGAAGATATTTAAGAAATACCATTAGTGATTTATCTGTCCTGTGGGAGAGGTTGTGTAACTAAACAAAGGCAGGCTGGAGTTGTTTTTTTATGTGATTTTGCATTATTACTGATAAAAGCATCAAGATGGTGAATACGACTCCTGAACATATTTCTGCTGTCATTTGGTTTCATTGTACCAGTGAGCGAATGTGCGTCAAACCCTGCGATTTTGTTTTGTTTTTATGAATTATTGAAGTCACAGATTTAATTAGTAATTTATGTAAATGCTGTATGTAGGCCTATTTTTCAGTTTGATTATGTATCACTCTTGTAAAGAGCTGTGGAATTGATGCATTTTCTGTTCCTCTCAGAGTTGTTCAACACTTTGTGCTCCTTATCCAGGGGAACCGGAGCCGTGTGAACATGAGCAGGAAGAGACTGACTGTGTGCAGAACAATCACAAGCCAAGAGTGAAACTCTTTCAGTCTCTGTTTCCACCGCAGGAACTAGAGGGAAATGTTGGTACAGAAGACGGTACTTTTTGACAACTCTATTCAGAAATAAAGTGGGGCAGAAATGCTCCATTGTAATAGTTGTATATTTTAGTTGTTTTAAAATATTTAGTTCCACTTTCACTTAACTGTTATGATGATGATGATGATGATGATGATGATGATAACATAATGAAAAGAAAAATAATGTATTTTTTAAAAAAAAATGCAAAATACAAGCACTTTTACAATGAAGCTGGTTTTAGGACAGTTTGAAAAATGGTTAAAGGTCATCATAGGGTTATGTCTCATCTGATGGGTTATTGGGGTCAAACTGAAGTTGTGTGGGATTTTAAGAGGAGGTTTGTATTAGCTTGTTCTGCTGTTAAAATAGAGTAAGAAAGTGAGTCACTGGCCAAATGTGGTGAACTTTCCCCCAGGAACTAGGGACTTTGGGGTGGTACTCTGTGTGTTTCCACCGCAGGAACCAGGGTCTAAATGAAGTGGCGGGTAAAAATGTCCCCCTCAGAAAGTCCCTGCTGGCGAGGTAGTACGGTTTCAAAGTTCAGGAACTTTTGGTGGTGGGTGTTATGAGCCTGAGTCATTTATTCCATTCTGTCCTGTGTATTATTGTCTCTGTGTATGTGCATGTGCTTGTTTGTGTTACAGGGGGGCGGTATCTGGTGATAATTCGTTGGAGGCTGCGATTGGTTCTCCTCCACATCTGATCCAGATAAGCCCCAAACATTCAACAAAAAGGCCACCAATTGTGCCATCGTTGGTTTTTGTGATTGTGGTTTTGGGATCTGTGTTATTCTTGTTAACTGACCCATGCCTGTTTGACTACGATTTTGGATTCTGTTGCAGAGGGACTATTTGCCATGTCGGCCGGGGTGGAACCCGGAACCTTCGTTTGTTATTGTGCTTCCCCCGGTCCTAGTTAAGCTGTTGCTCACCGGATGTTTATGTTTGGCGTTGTTGCCGATTTGTAAGCGGTTTCCCTATATTGGCTGCAGAGTTTATTAAAAAGGATAAACAGGATCTTTACATACTCGGTTTACCACACTGGCGACGAGGATTAAAACCGATATTAACCGAGCCAAGGTCGCAGTAAGTCAGCCGGTTCGGCAGCAAAGAAGTTGGCGCATAGTTAAACAAAAGCTATGGCTGCTACTGTCGGCTCGCTCAGTGAGTTCTCTGAGAAGGATGGCGACTGGGTGGAATATGTTGAGAGACTGGAGACCTTTTTCCTGGCAAATGACATTGTGGATGAGGAGAAAAGACGTTAAATTCTCCTGAGTCTGTGCGGGGCTAAAACGTACAGATTGATCCGAAATCTTGCAACGCCGCAGAAACCGGGAGAGATCAGGTTTCAGGAAATTGTGGAAATGGTACAAAATCATCTCAACCCCAAGCCCTCGGTGATTGTGCAGCGTTTCAAGTTTCACACGCATTCACGCAAGCCAGGAGTGACAGTGGCGGAGTTTGTGGCGGAGCTGAGGCAGCTATCCGAGCACTGTGAGTTCAGGGCAGTGCTGGAGGACATGTTGCGGGACAGGTTAGTCTGTGGAATTAACGATGACGGCATACAGCGCCGCTTATTGGGTGAAGCCACACTGACTTTCAAAAAGGCTTTAGACATTGCCCTAGCCATGGAGACAGCGGCAAACAACACGATTGACATAAAAAATGCAGGCGGAGGGACGCTATCAGATACTGCCCATTTTGTAGCAAAAGAAGGCAAAAGTAGTTCCGGAAAACCTACAGAGTGTTATCGTTGTGGAGGTCCGCATTTTGCGAATGACTGTGGCTTTAAGGACGCCGTTTGCCATAATTGCCAGAAAAGGGGGCATATTGCAAAAAAGTGCAGGGGTGCTAAAGCTAAACAGACAAAAGGATGGGGAAAAGCACCTAAGCCCAACACACATCACCTGCAGAGTGAGGATTTTGAGGAGCAGTGCTCATTCAACATGTTTAATATCCGTGGCCAGCCCCGGGCTCAGCCCATATACGCAACCATTAAGGTAAATGGCAAAGAGCTGAACATGGAAGTGGACACTGGGGCCTCAGCTTCAGTAATCAGTCAAACCACATTCAACAGGTTATGGACCTCAGGGGGTGCACCGGCAATGGAAGAGACGAGTATTAGGCTCAGGACGTATACGGGTGAGTGCATTCCACTCGCGGGGGCTATCAAGGTGGACATTATATATCAGGAACAGCAGGCCGTAGTGACACTGCTTGTGGTTGAGGGGAGGGACCGAGCTTATTGGGGCGGGATCTCCTCCAGAAAATTCACCTGAATTGGGGACAGATATGTGACCGAACACGGAACCCAGGGACACAAGTCGGCAGCACAACTTGTGAGGAAAATGAGAAAGAAGCGTTTTTTTCCAAAATTTGTGATTTCCGTTTTTTTTGCAGAATCTGTTAGTTGAGATCATGAAGAAGCCTCTCCATGTTTGAGATAACAGTATTGGTATATTTAAAAGCGTACATTTTGAGGTTGAAATCGGCTTGTTTTCGTAGATTCTAGCACGCAGTAGGGGCGTGGTGTGTTATTGTCTGTGTGTACTTCCATACTGAATATAGCGCTTTTGTCCCCGCCCTCCAAGTGAACCGCATGGCTACTTATTATGCTGTGCTGTGCTCTGCTCGGCTCTATCTGATATCAAAATTCAATGAAGATGGACGCCGCAAAGATTGTGGCAGAAGAGCTGAACCGTGGCAGTTACAGTACACTGAAAACGTTTTCGCCGCACTTTGTGGGATCGGGAAACTGAAGCCGCGCGCGCGTGCTTGAATACGGCGGCTCGGCTCGCTGACAACGGTAGCTGGCTGTTTCATATGTGACATCCCGATTGCTTTGAATGGGGAACGTTTTGTGAACAGGGAGCAGACTTAATGGACTGGCAACAATCTCAATAGAACATGAACTGGCACAGAGAATCGAAATGGAGGATGCAGTTAAGACCTTTGCTGCGATGAAGGCCTGAAACGTAAGTTAAGCTTCATTTGCTCTTTAGTCGTTATTTAAGATGAACCTGCTGATGATATAATGTGCTTGCGGACATTTCATTTGTGTGTGTATACGCACATAAGTGATGTAAAGAGATTTGTAACAGTAATTTGAGGAGTTGAAATGATTATTTGGAAAATCCCTGTCATGACTGCTTAAAGAAAAATGCCAGCAGGCATTTGCCTCCTGCATAAACTTTAATATTGTTGACATTTTGGGCACACGCGCGTTGCGCACTATTTGCGTTATATGTATGCCTTTGGCATATTGGCCTTTGTGTGTTGTTGCTGGTTTTGCGTTATATCATGGCATATTGGTATTTGTGTGTTGTTGCTGGTTTTGCGTTATATCTATTTTCGCCTAGAGCGGCAAAAGTGCATTCACCGTCCTGGAGGTGAGTTTCCGTAAACATTAAAGTTTGTCGTTTTGTGCTCATTCTAAGAACACGTACACGTTATCTCATGTTTAGTCTGTTTAGACCTTCCCAACACCTACCTATTGTTATTAGCTAGCAGGAAAGAGAAAAAAAAGCTGTAAAGCTTTTTTTTTTTTTTAGGGTGTGGCTTATCTAAATGAGATGTAAATGAGCGCTATTTTCACTCCCAGCGGCAGAGAGAGGTGAGAACTGCAGATCTTTACAGGCTGTTTTCTCCGCTTTTAGTTATTTTGAGTGGCTACCTTCAAATGGCCACAACTTCTCCAAATATTATCAGATTTCCATGTGTTACGCATCGTTGGAAAGCTTGGAGACTACACTTTCAGAATCTATGAATAACTCAAAATGCCCCAGAACCGACTTGTGTCCCTACTTTCCGTGTCTGGTCACATATGGGGTGAAATCAAACATACCACTGTGGTACAGGACATCATAGGGAAATATGCGGAGGTCTTTAAAGAGGAACTGGGTACCCTCCGAGGGACCACAGTTAAACTGTGTGTTGACCCCAAAGCACAACCGCGTTTCTTCAAACCGCGAACAGTACCATATGCCATGAAAGCAAAGGTGGAGGCGGAGTTGGAAAGGCTGCAAAGGGCAGGGGTGATTGAGCCCGTGGAGTTTTCGGACTGGGCAGCCTCAATAGTGCCAGTGGTGAAGGAGGACGGGGAAGTGCGCATATGTGGGGATTACAAAATGACCATTAATCAGGCCTCACAGCTCGACACCTACCCCCTACCGCGAGTGGAGGACCTATTTGCTACACTAGCAGGTGGAAAAACATTCACTAAACTAGACATGAGTCACGCATATCAGCAACTTTTGTTGGATGAAGACTCTAAGCAATACGTGACTATAAACACTCACAAGGGCCTATTCAAGTATAACCGCCTGGTGTTTGGAGTTGCCTCAAGGCTATTTTCCAACGCACCATGGACAATCTGTTTCAGAACATTCCCCAGGTTGCTGTCTATCTGGATGACATTCTCGTCACAGGTAAAACAGAAGAGGAACACCTGCAAAACCTGGACCTGGTGTTAAAGCGAATGTCTGAGGCGGGGCTGCGTCTGAAGTGCAGTAAGTGTGTTTTTCAAGCTACTAGTGTCACATATCTGGGCCATCGGATTTCAGCTCAGGGTTTCAGGTCTCCAGTCAAAGACAAAGTGAGAGCGATTAAGGAAGCTCCAACACCAAAAGATGTTGCGGAGCTCAGGTCGTTCCTGGGTCTAGTGAACTATTATGGGAAGTTTTTACCAGACCTCTCGACCGTGCTGGCCCCACTCTACCTGCTGCTACACAAAGGCTGTGTGTGGAGATGGCAGCAGGATCAGGACGACGCTTTCCAGCACGTAAAGGGACTGTTACACTCAACACGACTGCTGGTACATTTTGACCCAGACAAGGAGGTCATTCTATCTTGTGATGCCTCCCCGTATGGACTGGGGGCAGTTCTTTCGCACCGCATGGAGGACGGAAGCGAAAAGCCAATCAGCTATGTGTCACGTACTCTTGCTGCTGCAGAAAAGGGGTACACGCAATTAGGAAGAGGGTCTGGCGGTGGTTTTTGCAGTAAAGCGTTCCACACTACCTGTTCGGTCGCCCTTTTACCACTTCACAGACCATAGCCTCTAATGAGTCTGTTCATGAGTCAAGGCATTCCATCCATGGCCTCAGCAAGAATACAGCGCTGGCATTAACCCTGTCAGCATACCAGTATAGCATAAAGTACAAGGCGGGTAGCGACAATGCAAATGCTGATGCTTTTAGCCGTCTGCCTCTCCCAGACACACCACACCACACAGGCTTTCCCCCAGAGACTGTTTTTCTGATGGACAGACTGTCACAGGCTCCAGTGACAGCACAGCAAATAAAGCTGTGGACTGAAAGAGACCCAGTGTTGTCGCAGGTGAAGAGGTGGGTGATGCAGGGGTGGCCTGACACTGTGGAACAGGAGGGGTTCAAACCTTACGTCAAGCGCAAACTTGAATTAAGTGTCCTTGATGGCTGTCTCCTCTGGGGTTCCAGAGTGATTGTCCCACCTCCAGGGTTCCAGAGTGATTGTCCCACCTCCAGGGCGAGCTCAAGTGATGGAGGAGCTACATGAGGCCCACCCCGGGGTTTCCCGTATGAAAAGTCTCGCCAGATCATTTGTGTGGTGGCCTGGGATGGACAGTGCTTTGGAAGACAAGGTGAAGGTATGTTCCCAGTGTCAAAGCAACCTGAAGATGCCAGCGGCAGCGCCACTACACCCATGGCAGTGGCCCGGCCGTCCGTGGTCCAGACTTCACCTGGATTTTGCTGGCCCATTTATGGGTCGGATGTTCTTAGTGCTAGTGGACGCGCACTCCAAGTGGCCTGAGGCACAGATCATGTCAAACATTACTGCACCTACTACTACAGACACACTGAGAAGCATTTTCGCAACACATGGGCTGCCAGACACAATTGTGACAGACAATGGGCCCACTTTCACCAGTGAGGTTTTCAAGGAGTTTATGAATAGAAACGGGATTCGCCATGTCTGCACTGCTCCCTATCATCCCGCGTCCAACGGCTTGGCAGAGCGGGCTGTGGAGACTTTCAAAGAGGGGCTGCGAAAGATGTCAGGACAATCTCTGGAAACCAAGCTCACACGCTTCCTGTTTCAATACAGGATTACTCCACACACAACTACTGGAGTTTCTCCTGCGGAGATGTTGCTGGGGAGGAGACCAAAATCTCATCTAGATCTCCTCCAGCCAGACATCAGAGCGAGGGTTGCCAGGTATCAGGAGGAGCAAAAAGCAAGGCGGGACCAACATGCCAAAGAGAGACATTTTCACCCAGGGGACAGAGTGTATGTCAAGAACTTTGCCATAGGTTCACCCTGGTTGCCAGGGGTTATCCACTGCCAGACAGGGTTAGTATCGTTTGTTGTGGAATTATGTGATGGGAGGCAGGTCCGCAGGCACCAAGATCACTTGCGGGTCCGCCATGATGGGGGGGGAAGAGTGCTCATGGGGTTTCATGTAATGACAGGGTGGGCGGCTCTGCAGAGGCCGTGCCAGTCGCTCCAGGGCACGCGGAAATGTCACAGGAGGGTCTGTCTGAGCCCTCAGAGGAGGCACCTGATGAATTGTCGGAGCAGGCAGCTACGGCTGACCCTGCTCAGAGCCTACCTGGGGGGACTAGAGCCTTCCTCCAGTTCGGAGGACACCATCCCCGAGCTTAGGAGATCTAAGAGACAACACAAGCCTCCAAACAGACTGTCATGTTGAGCTAGACATACAAACGTTGAATATACCATAAAAGAGTGTTGTTGGTTTAACAAAAATTTGAGGTTCATATTGTTACCAATGTTTCTCCTGGTAGAGAGGCACTTATCTTTCAGTGTGGGTATTAATGTTTTATGTTTGCACTTAAAGAGGGAGAAGTGTTGCAGAGGGACTATTTGCCATGTCGGCCGGGGTGGAACCCGGAACCTTCGTTTGTTATTGTGCTTCCCCCGGTCCTAGTTAAGCTGTTGCTCACCGGATGTTTATGTTTGGCGTTGTTGCCGATTTGTAAGCGGTTTCCCTATATTGGCTGCAGAGTTTATTAAAAAGGATAAACAGCAATGTCTGCGTGGATCTTTACATACTCGGTTTACCACAGATTCTATTTTGCATTGTTTGCTAACAGAGTACATTCATATTAAGGGAGGTAGGGGGTTCGACGCCATTTTATTTTGTATCTTTTCACATTGTTTTTGGTTTAGGGAGGTAGGTAAGTTTAAATTGTATTTTTTCTTTTGTTTTATGAATTGTAGAGGGTAAAAAAAGCTTGTTTTTGTTTGTTATTTTGGCCTTGTCTGTCCCTGATCCTTTTGGAAATAAACATATTTATTGTTGGTATCTCTTTGGTAGTGAGACTAGTGATTCCTTTTCCTGTTACGGCTGACCCCTAGCGGTTGTAACAGAAATTGGGGGCTCGTCTTAATTTTCATTTTCCAAAAACTAATTCGAATTTCGTCATCGCGTGATTAAGAACTCATGACATTTGCTTTGTATGTTGTTGTTGTTGTTTGGCTAGTGGTTTTCACTTTAATCCAAGGTTAATCAGACAACAAAAGAGAAAGAGAAAATCACTTTTATAGCTTTAACACAGATAAATTGAATTAATTACATGAATTATATTTAATTTATACTGTGAAGACTGTTAACCTGACTCCGCCAGATGGATTTGCTCCGCATATCCATCTGGAAACCTTCCGTTGAAGTAGTTTTGGTAAGGGGCGAAAATACTGGTTAGCTGATTGGCCTATGTTGGTGATAGACGGGCCAAATCAACCAATCAGATCAACGAAGCATATGAGAGCGACGACGAAAACACAACCACAAGCCAGGCTACTCTTGCTGCTGCAGGTAAAGGCTCGTTAGCTCTGTAATTCCGTAATAACTCTGTAATTCCGATAAAACTTGCTCGATAGCCACACTGATGCTAGTTTCATCCGCTGAAGCCGCCATGTTCTTAAGACTGAACTGTCGCGCTTCTCGTTGCGTCACACCTCAACCCGCCTCAAAGCCAACGCTGATTGGACGTTCGTTTGGTGAACTGCTCCCAAATTTTCTTTAACGGAAAGTATCCAGACTGATCTGCGAGTGAAACCTTGAAAGCTCGCGAGATCAGGATGGTCTCACGAGGCTAGAAGACTGTAGCCTTATTTTACATTTGATAATTCAATGTCTGTACCTGAATACAGTTAGACTTACCTGAAAAACATAAAGGACTACTTTGTGATGACGACAGCTGGTAGGATAAGTGTGCCGCATAAAATTTGAGTAGCGAGCAACATCTCCAGGTGCTCCCTTGAGAACCAGACCAAAAAAGTTATGTGCACCCCTGTATATAATGTTAACTTTAATGTAACATTTGGCCACTACTGTATTTAACAAACAGCTGTGGGTATATTAGGCTCAGTGGCGTTCACAGACCTCCTCAGGGGCAGGGGCGGAAGGACCAAAAAGGGCACCAATTTTTTTTTTTTAATCCTTTCTTTCCTTGGCATTCTAAATTTGAACTCTCTGAAGTGTGCTCAGCAGGACCCCCTTTGTACCCTAAGTTGTACCCATAACGTAAGATACAAAGTAATGGAGCCTTTTATACATTGTTGTGTTTCTTGAGAAATAAATAATGGACAATTGGAGTCTTTGGACGCCCCAGATGTTAAGTTATTCGCTGTCAAAGTGACTCCAAAATGAATGGGAGTCAATGGAATGCTAACAGCAGGTGATGGTCTGCTACTAGGGGTGTCACGATTTCGATTTTAAATCGAAATCGATCGAAATTAAGTCACAATCTCGATAATCGAATTCAAAAATGGAATCGTCGATACTGCCACGCCCCCATGTCACGTCCAGTCGGTTTGCAAAGCGGAAAAAAGCACACGTGTTGAAGTGCTGCGAGTCCTCTACCTCAGCTAGAGCTATGGCTAGATCCAGTCAAAAGATAGCATGGCTGCTGCAGATGCAGGAGACCCATCGACAGGACTTCTGACCTCCTCTTTCACTAAAGTCGCCGGTGTGGGACAGTGGGAGTATTTCTGATTTCCAGTGAGTTATGTTGACAACGTTCACATTCGCGTTCAAAGTTCGCGCTTCAAAAAAGCCAGTTTGCAAGCTCTGCTCATAGACTGTAAAAAAAGGCTCTGCTAATGGATGTGCGTCAGTGCGTGTACCATATTCTTCCACTTATTAAATTAAAACTTTAAATTGACAAAAACAGCAGACTCAGAAGAGTATAAATCTTTATACAATAAATCTCGCATGTCACAAATAACTTGATTTCCCACCTCCACGAATGAGACAAGTGTCGTTCATTTCCGCACCTAGTCTATTTCTGCTGCACGTGCCGAGTTAAAGCGACAGCGCACAGTTCGTGGTCAAAATGAACATGACATGAAAATGTTGTAATTTCATCATAAATGCATTTAATTAAATTCTAAATTAAATACTAATTTTTTCACAGTCATGTTTGTACTTTAAGACAGAGGTAAAGCAAGGAAAACATAGATGTATCTGTTAACCCCTGTTTGTTTTGTTGTGAACTTGAATGTCATCTGTGAATAAGACTGCAGTTACAAAAGAGAACTACATGGCAGGTTATTTTGCTTAAGTTTCTAATTGACTGAAGATATAAGTTATTGTAACATTATTTTGTTAATGTTTTAAATTTGACCATGTAGTGTGGTACATTGCGAACAAAGGTCATATATTATATTACATAAAAGTCTAGTCTAAAAATGGCATCGCAAACTGTGCTTAAAAAAAATAAATGTAAAAATCGAGAATCGAATCGAACCGTGACCTTAGAATCGAAAATGGAATCGAATCGAGGATTTGGAGAATCGTGACACCCCTATCTGCTACAATGGCGGCCCTCAGGGAGGCTTCAGTTTCCGACAGATGGATTACCCCCTTGGTTGGGACAGGGCCAATATCCCTCCTTGACTCCTCGCTCCTCCATCCTATGACCCGGAAACCGATCGAGCTCAGCCATCTTGAAGGACATCTCAATTCTCGAATTGTACCGCCAGGAGGTGATGATTGAGGAGTGAGGAGGATTCCTGAGGAGTTATGAGTGAGGATACACAGGTGTATCCTTTGCGGAAGAGTTTTATCGACTTAACGTGATGCACGTATAAATTCACCTCCCCCTCACATCGGTCACAATAATTTTATTTTACCTTTGCAGTTTATATAAACCACACATCTCATATTTCAACTGGGTATCTTGCTTTATTATTATTTATTATGAATTTCTTAAAAAAACAGACTAATACAACATAAGGGCAGATCCTTTGAGCTCAGCTGATGACGCTATGAAGTACACTCAATTGATCAATTATTCCAATGTATAAAAAAGCTTTCATTCGATTCTTCCGTCCTCATTTTCTTTACGAGGATGCACAAATAAGAATTGAGAAGCACCCCATAAGTGCTTATGAAGTGTGCTATTTGGGTCAGGGCCATTTTGAAGGCTTTGTACCAATTTAAAATAATGGAAATGTATGGAAGCTTGTTTCCTTCTCGGAATTGAACAATTTAAAAGATAATTGCGACTTTTTATCTCACAATTTTAAATTTTGTTTCTCAGAAACGAGAGTTATAAAGTCATATAAACTCACAATTGCGAGAAATAAAGTCAGAGGTTTTTTTCCGCAAGTTGTATCTTGGTTATAAAATTCAAATCTGAGGGGGAACATAGACTGACTTTTTTTCTCAGAATTACAAGTTTATATATCTTAATTCTGACTAACATGCAATTCCGACTTTCTAACTTTGTGAAAATGTAAAAATTGTGAAAAAATTCACAATTGTGAGATATTTTTTATTCCATGGCGGAAACAATCTTACACATAAATGTCCAAATAAAAGTTTTCCAGACAATTAAACAGGCCAATATCAGAAAAGCAGAAATCGTTATCACTATTAGAATATAATTAATCGTGCAGCCCTACCTGAAGTGAATATTTTTGACAAGCTTATAAACACATGCAAAAACAAGAGAGAACCTAAAAAATTATAATAACTGATTATGTTTCAGTAAATGTAATTATTTTTTTCATAGTAAACAAACCAGTAGCTGTATTTTGACTTCTTTGGCCAAATAATTTAATCAAAGGCTGTCTTAACAAAGTTTAGTGTTTTGTTCTTCCCTCATATTTAAAACATTTTTAAAAATTACACATTTTCCTCATATTTTCATGGTTTAATCAAACTTGTAGGGTCATTAAAAGCAAATATCCCCTCTGGACATCACGTTTGGCCACTACTGTAGATGCAACACAGAATGTACTACAAATGAATCAATATTAATCAATTCAGTAAATGGTAAATGGTAATGGACTGCTTTTTTATAGCGCTTTCAACAGACCAATGGCTACCAAAGTGCTTTACATATTGCCTCACATTCACCCATTCATTCACACCGACGGTGGTGTCAGCCGTACAAGGCACCATCCAGCTCGTCGGGAGCAGCTGGGGTTAGGTGTCTTACTCATGGACACCTCGACACTTGGTCAGGTGGAACCGAGGATTGAACCACCAACCTTTCAGTTTGTAGACAACCTACATGAACCACTGACCCCCTGCCGAAACAAAATAAAGACCAATCAGAATTCAGTATGCAATGACATCAATGCTGTCGGTTTAATATTCTATTCATGTAAGTCAATGGAAGTTCTTTTTTATGTAATCTTAAAATTCTTAAAGTTTACAAAAACAAAAATATAGCACACTTAAGACTATCTATAAAATAGAGCATGCATAAAGACTTCGAGAAGCCTTCAGCATTAACCGCAGGGAATGACATTTTATTAAATTATAAGATTGTTCTTGAACCTCCACATCATTCGCTTAACAGAAGACATGGGGGATTAATTATTTTTTAAAAAGCAAACAGTGGACAGAAGCTCACAATAAACATGGATTGCCTCTTTTCTATATGGACCTACACTGCTCAGATAAAACACAAGGACAGAGTGGAATCACCAGAACCTCCCTGAGGCCATGGGGAGCCCCCTGCACTTCACATCGGTATCAAGGTTAACAGTATCCCTGGATACGTCTAACAGGAGCAGGACAAATAACCCTATTACAGTAAAGTGGGAGACTGACACGAGGATACAAGCAGCATATTCTCCTCCAGAGCTTATAGATTAGCTGAAACACTTTCTCTCTGCAAGGCTCCAGAAAAAAAATTCTGGCTGTCAAATAACACAAAGGAAAGGATGAGGGATCAGTGGAAATTTATGCAGCAGCACAGCACTTCTGCAATTCATTTCGCATTATTGACAGATGGAATGAAAAAACTAGATTACTACATTCTCCTGAAGAAAGTGCAAATGATACTTACTGTAATCATGCAGAAGCCAGCGCCCACTAGGGTGGGTGGTTACCAGGGCATTTCAATGCGGTTACTAGGGGTCGTGGGTTGTCACCTGTGCACTGTAATATGGTTGATAGGGTGTTATGTGTGGTTATTTTAGTCATTTCAATCATTTAATTTACCCTAACCTAGTCAAAATAAAATAAAATTTCATTCATAGAGTGATTTTTTGAGCACGATCACTATGAAATAGCCTGGTCCTACTGTACATTTCATTTGTACAGAGAGTCTGGCATTTGTACTCCATTGACTAGCGTTAACTTCCTTGAAGGCGGGTACTCTGTTAAAGTTTAAAACTATTGGATCTGCCCAGAGCCACTCTGGATCTGCCATAACCAATCGCATGACTAGCGCACGACCTCAACATCATCGTTCTTAGCCACTCCCTCTGTTTGCTGGTTGGACCAGTAAAAAATTGACCGGAGAAAACCCACAAATATACCGCAAACTCAGACGTAGTACTGAAGGAAAATTAAAATTGACCAGAAGTACTAGGAGGGCGGAGCCAGGCTAACTATGTACTATGTTCTACAGTAAATAAAGAGCATACAAAAAAAAAAAAAAATAAAACATGAGTAAGAGATGATAGAATTGTATTCAGGTATATCACTTTAAGCTGTGGAACTCTTTTTTTATATATTCATTTGCCATTTTTATTATAATTAATGAAAGGTTTAATTAATTAGTTAAAATGTATGTATTTTTAACTCTAATTTTATTTTTTACATATTTCAGTTAGTTTCCAAGGGAGCATTTCTGCATTTGAAAGTTTTTCATCTAATATGTATATTTTATATCAGCTTTTGCTTTACACACACACACACACACACACACACACACACACACACACATTATATATTAGTGCTGTCAATCGATTAAAAAATCAACTACATTAATCAAACTGTAATGTGTGTAGCATTCCAGGCTGAACAGATGCATTCATCCCGCCGGAGCCTCTCGCCTCCCGCTCTCCATCTCCGCCGCTTCCGGACATACAGCTGCCGCCGAGTGGCCGCTCTGTTGCCTCCGTTGACGCCGCGGACATCAAGGAGACATGTTCGCTTCTCGCTTCAGACGGTGAGGAATGGTCCGGTTCACACGCCGCCTCGGCCCGAGAATCAACTGGGACCCGCGCTGGAATCGAGGAGGAATTAATGCTCCTCCTCTCACAGGCCGTTGAACGCCTCGGGCTCGATTGGTCTCCTCCCCCCGAGCAGACCATCAACCCCATGGACGGCAGCTACTTCCGCCAGCGCTCGACTCCCGCCGCTAAACGGGCTGCGCCCTTTTCTGCCTGAACTGCACGCAGAACTCACGAAGTCCTGGAACGCCCCGCTCTCTGCTAGAACTCGCTCTGACTCTTCCACCCCGCTTCGCGTTGTGGACGGAGCCGCAGAGAAGAGCTATCTCTCCATTTCCCCTGTAGAGGACCTGGTCGCTGCACATTGATGCCGCCCCTCCGCGAGATGGCGCTCATCACCTGTGCTTCCCTCTAAAGCCTGCAGTGCTACTTCAAGCTTTCACACCCGCGCATACTCAGCCGCCGGCCAAGCAGCTTCTACACTCCACTCCATGTCCATCCTTTTGGATACTACAGGGTGATTTACTTCATGAATGGGACGAGAGCGGGAAAAAAATCCCCCTTCAGTCGCGGATTGAGGATTTGCCGCGAATTTTGTTCTGCCTCGTCGCGCTAGCTCCTCTGCAGGCCGCTCACGTGACCAGCCTCCTGCACGAGCCCCACCCTGGCGCCTAGCTCAACACAGTCAGACTTCTCAGCGACACCAGGGCGGCCGCCCTCGCACTCGCTCTGACAGCCGCCACAGACCGCCGCCTCCCCGGGGGCCTTGGCAGAGGATCGCGCTGAAAACTGATCACTCGAAGTCTGCCTAGCAGTTGAGAAAAAGACGGCGCTCTCCCGCCGCGGCCGGATCGCCGTCAAAGTTTCGCCCTCTGTTAGTCCCCGCTCACGCGGCTACTACAGCAGTGTACCCCGCCATTACCAAGCCGGTATCCCTTCCCGCTTGCATGAGCACAAACGCCGTGTTTACGGCGACCCAGATAAATCTCAAAAAGAGCGTAAAAGCCTCTTGTGTAGAAAATGTGCCCACAACACTGTGTTCACTAATACACAAGGACACTCCAGTTCCCGTGTCTCACACAGAGTCCACTCTAATAAAGCGGTCCCAACCCGCTCGAGTTTCAGAGTACATGAGCGCGCACACGGGCTCGTGTGCGCGTCCCACCTCTGCTCACTCTGTTACACGGCCCATAAACTCCTCTCTGAGTGTAAGTCCCGCTGTCATAAACACTATGAGCGCGCTCACGCAGCCGGCGAGGTGCAGCGACGGGAACCATGTAGCCATTCACCCCCTAGCGTTACGCTTCAGGCGTGGGAAGCTATTCCGGGAATTTCCCAGTGGGTGCTAAACACAATATGACTAGGCTATCGCTTACAGTTTCATCGCCGCCCTCCACGTTTCGAACGCGGCTAGAAACTACTGTGAACCAGAAGCAGTGACGCTGCTCCGTTCAGAGATAGCAAAGCTATTGTGCAAAAGGGCTATAGAGAGAGTTCCTCTATCTATGAACGAGTCGGGTTTTACGGCCGTTATTTTCTTGTTCCCAAGAAAGACGGCGGCCTCAGACCAATCTTAGACCTCAGATCTCTGAACAAAGTTCTCATGAAGAGACCGTACAAAATGCTCACTATCAGAAAACCCCTCGTGCATGTGCGCCAGGGGGACTGGTTCATTTCACTAGATCTGAAGGATGCTTATTTTCAGATCCAGATAAATTCCCTTCACAGGCCATTCTTACGTTTCGCCTTCGAAGGCCAGGTTTATCAATACACCGTCTTACCATTCAGCCTATCCTTAGCACCCCGTCTGTTCACAAAGTGCATGGATACGGCGCTTGCCCCCCTGCGGAGTCAGGGGCTGCGAATACTGAACTATTTGGATGACAGGCTGATTTTGGCACAATCACAGAGAGAGCTACTGTCTCATCGTACAGTTCTCCTCGACCATCGGAAAGCTTTGGGCCTCTCTGTCAACTGGACAAAGAGCGCACTACAACCCAGTCAGACTATCTCCTTCTTGGGTACAGAGCTAGACTCGGTCACGATGACGGCTCGTCTGTCAACACAGCGCGCGCGCCGTGTTCAGCGTCTTGCCGCAGATGAACAGACTCACACCTCGCGCTGGGTTACATGGCCTCAGCCTCCGCGGTGCTCCAGTTGGGGTTACTGCGCATGCGCCCGCTTCAGCTCTGGTTGAAGAGCCGTGTGTCTCACCGGGCGTGGACCACGGGTCGCCAGCTGATAACGAGGCTGTCTGAATTTTTTAACGAGACGATCCACACAATCGGATCCTTCAGCCACAAATTCTTCGCCATCAAACTTGATAGCACAAACAAAATTGGCAACGTGTTTACCATTTTCATAACGTGTCTCAAAATCGTAGAAAATGTAACGATCGTTTGGCATCTTCGGCTTAACTGGCTGTATGAAACATTGATGTACACCACCGGTAACAGAGCTCTCACCACAATGCACACAACGATCTGCAGAGCATCGATGGGGTTTGGGTTTATCCCCGCTGACATGATAACGCCTGTTACATTTTCCGCAGTATTTGCTGTCCTGGCACTGTGCGTATTGCATACCTTGAGGCGGCTTTTTATGCATTTCGAAACAATAGTCAGACTTACAGTACCGCAGACAGTCCTCACAATGTCTTGGCTTTTTGGGGTGTTTATGACATTCCGGAGCATTACAGACATCACAGACGTGCCGACATCTATGATCTCTCCTACAGGTGTATCCCTGATAGCAATACTCACACACATATGCGGTGTCAATAAACACGCATAGATTTTTAATCATAAAATAATGATTATCGTGCAGGTACAAAAAAACTGTTTTAGGATGCGGATCGTCTGTGTTTGTATACTTCTCCAAAACGCATGTATCAGTCCGACTATTTTAACGTTCAGCATCAGTTCAAACCGTCTGATGTCATTAAATGCTATCTTGTATTGATCACCATAGCCAGCTGACTTCTGTATTAAAGATGCTACAGACTCTAACTCTATGTGCGGTTTCTGGGGGTTTAGGAAATGTGCCAGACAGATTGCAAAACAAAGATTGTTGGAAATATTCGTGGGAGAGAACAGATTAAGTCTGTTTTTGGCAATCACTTCATTGTGGGCAAGATCGCGTATCTTTCGATGAACACCACCACATCTACTTCTAGCTATCGACACTCTTAAATTCAATCTCTCATCAAACTGGACGTCAGAGTTGCTCTGCATTATTTTTTCAAGATCGTTTATAAATAGATCTACACTATAACCATTGCTACCCGTCAAAAGTGTGCTAACATCTGATGTCAAACTCGAACCCCTCAACGTGATGCTGATTAAACAGCCGTCTCCGCCTAACAGTCTGGAAAACTCCAAAATCTCAGAAAGTGTGTCGTGTAAAAACACTGTGTAGGCTGCTAAATCTGTCGAAGATATCTCTCGCAAATTTATAATCCTGTGGATTTCCAGACCATTGAACCGAGCTCATAGCAGTACAGTGTACCCACTAACATCGCCACCCACTGTTACAAGTGAATCTATATCGCTATGTGTGAGACCCATGTCGGGTGCTGCAGGATTGAGTGTGCGTTGTGACTGTGCAGCTGAGCCCCTTTGGTCAAAATCAGAATTTGGTTCTGTAGGAGGTACTGACACATCCCCTGTGTGTTGGGTATTTACCAAATGCTCAAAATCAATATTTGGTTCAGGATTCTCGTCTGACATCGATGTCATAATGTTTAATAATTCTACCAATGTATCAGTTGTAGACTCAGACCTATTCATATCCTGCAGTGTCTGAAGTAAAAAGAGCAATGTTTCAGTGTTACTACACTGTTCAAGGGCTACCACACTACCATCATCTCGTCTAAACCTAGCTACCGGACCCTGATCAATACCATCTGGCTCTCGACAACGCTTAGCCATTTTTAAAAAACAGATTTTATTTTTTTTTAAATCACGGGTAGGATGTACATTTAAAATTAAAATAACTACGGAAAATAAAACCAGTGTCCATACAGTGAAAAAGAAAGAAAGAAAAACTACCTAATCATCGACTATACACCCAGGCTAAATCTACACACCGTGTGGGATAAATGTTGGAAAAAAAAAAACAAATAAAACACATACAACACAAAATATATAAAATGTTCACAACTCACCCATGTTTCTTTTTAAGTGTGAACACGACCTGCTTTAACAGACCCGTAGTCAGGCATAGATCTCAGGACGCTTGTTGGATAGATCCATAGAAATCATATAGAGACTAGAAGCCCTATTGGCCGCTGGAAACCGAGAAATCCGGCCGCCATCTTGAACCGGTCGTATTCCTAGTTTCGTTGCGTGGCAGCAGATAAGATGCCAGAGCATTGTGGAGCATTTTCCTGTTCTAATCGCCGGATCATCGAAAATAGGGCTTTTCACAAGTAAGTCTTAACATTACCGTACTATTGGTTGTATTTTGTGAATAGAATATTACCAGATAATCGAGAAGGAGCAAGGATATTTGCTATTACTGTACTGAAATCGTTGTGAAATGCTTTACTGCATCAGCCGGTGTTCACCCGGCATGGAGAGGTGGGGTAACTGTTAAAGTAATAATTACAAGAGCTTCTAGGTTATCAGATAAGCATTCAACTGCCCTGTTGTATAGGTTTGCGCACATGATATCAGGAAGCAATGTAGCCTAATACACGCATGACAGCGATGCTTATTTTAGTTACCCCTCCAACTTCTAGTTATATTGATAACCTATACCTTATCATATGCGATTTGGCTATTGATATTACAGAAGTCCTGTGGTAAAATTACATTAACTTACTCCATCTACCCTTGTAAAGTTAATCTGAATAGGGCTTTAGTCTCGACATTTTCCCCTCCCACATCCACATACAATAAAAAAGGTATAGGCTTAATGTTGTCCGAATTTAATTTTTTAGAAATTACTGATGCAAACACGTTGAAAAGCTTCTTCTCAATTTTTATTACAGGTGGCTGCGTTCGGTGGATTCGGTGGCTGTGTGTGTATGTGTGTGTGTGTGTGTGTGTGTGTGTGTGTGTGTGTGTGTGTGAGAGGAGAGAGAGAGAGAGAGAGAGAGAGAGAGAGAGAGAGGAGAGAGAGAGAGAGAGAGAGAGAGAGAGAGAGAGAGAGAGAGAGAGAGAGTCTGTTCGTGTGTATGTGCGTGTCACAAATCATAAATTGTTTCTTCAACTTATTAAAATATCTTTACTGCAACTATGTTTCTGCTTCTTTATTATATTTATAGTGTGTGATTTATAAAATATTATATCCTTCATCACACATATTGTGTCTGGTCACTTTATATCTTATAGCAGAATATTATATTACTGTTAAGCCTACTATGGATATTAAAATACGCCGAACCATGTGTCCTGTATCATAGCTACATGAATGACCTTTGCAGCAAAAAAAACGCGTGAAAATCAGTTCAAATGGGAAAAAAAATTCCCCCATTTTGTGTCCCCCCCACTTCTCAAACCAAAGTTACACCCTTGGATCCACCATGCAACCACTGCGCTGCTATGATTTGTTTAAACCAAATACCATGTTGTTGTTGTGTAGCTGTCATAGCATCTAAGCGTCTCTCAAAAGCATTAAGGCGTTGGTTAAAATGTTGTTGTTGTGCAGCCGTCGTAGCATCTATGTGTCTCTCAAAAGCCTTAAAGCGTTCGTTAAAATGTCCCTCGAAGGTGTTCAATGTGGTCTTGACAGCGTCCTGTATCAGTCCGATTATGTGTTGGTTATCTATATTGGGCAGTGATTCCCGTCTGTAAGCCTCCTGATTTGAAGGCAGCTCTTCAGGGTCAGATTCTACCACAGCCACAACACCTCGGCTGGTTGGAACAGACCTCTGTGTTTCTTTAGGGGCGGGTGTAAAATCACAGTCATCCCAGGATTGTATCAGGCCTTCGCTCCAGCTCTGAACATCATTTATATCGGGAACTGCATGGTCAACTGTTAACACATCTGTTAAGAAGAAGAAAGGTGTGAATACAAAAAAAGTTAGTATAGATTTTGTGTAATATTATAGATGATAATAATATCATCATTATTACATTTTCTTGGCCTAAAATTAAAATAAAATACTAATCAGACTGGTACCGTTCTAAACTAACGCATTGTCACATTATACATACATGGCATACACGCACGCACGCACAAACACACACACACACGCACATACACACACACAGACCCATTGCTATTACATCTAAATAAAACATTATCACACTCTGCTACTTTATCTACATCTGATTTAGAATGAACAGAAATCAATCCAACAGCTTTTTGTTACATACTTTTATCATCTGAGTGTCTTGGTTTCTTCAGATGAGGGGCCTGTGGTACGATTTCGCCGTCTTTTGCAGCCTCATCAACCGCGACTTTCGCTTTCCCCCGGGGGACCGCGGCAGCTTTACGTTTGAGTCTGTTTTCCGGTTTTGTCACTAGAACCCCCAAATAAGCCTTCTCCGTATCATTTGTACATCCAGACACTCCAATCTTGTTCACGAGGTTTGATAAGCCTTCTGGAACAGATATTAAAGTTTTTAAACTAAATTCAAAAACTACAGTTGTGTATAATAACAGTATAACAGTAAATTAAAAACACTTACCGAGTGGCTCGATCTCTCGCGGAGGTGGATGTACTAATGCAGTGATAGACACACGATTCTGTGGATCTGGTAAAACAAAGAGAGAGAGAGGCGGGTCGCGCTGTGGCCTGTGCTTTTTTGTCTGTTTTTTGTTTTTTTACACATTCAAAACACACTATAAACACGAATGAAACGTATGCGTTAAGGCACGCAGTCACAGAAACACACACACACACACACAATAAAATGGAAATACTAACCGTGCACTTGATTGTTCGCAATCTCTGATGTACTAGATTGGCGATTCGGATCTCCTGGTAATAATTTAGGAAAGCATGTTTACGTATCACAACCATAAACACATGCACACTCACTACATGTACTATTTAAAGATAAAACGTAATTATAGGACACATACCACACGCCTGATTCAGGAAATTAAGCTCCTCGACAATCTCGAACAGACTAACACCGGCTGCATCGCCTGAAGTGTAGAGAACCTGTTTAAGTAACACAATAGAACACTGACTCTCACATGAATGAATAAAGGTATCTTAATAACAAAGCTAAATAATAAAATACACTTACTGTTAAGACAAGCATCCATCTTCTTGCACTCGCGTTTCCAATAACGAAAATGTGGAGTGTAAAAATAGTAGATTGAGAACAAGGATAATCCCCAGAGATGCTACCACGAACTGTTCTGTTAGACACTAACATACCAATCTCTCACGAATTTATTCAGGTGCCGTTGGAAGGCCCAAAAGTGTGAACTCCGGGGCATGCCCCGACAATAGACCCCGGAAGCAAATGCCCAAACACATCTCTTTAACATGCCCGGACATCAGTACGGGTGGACATGTCACAACACGTCACTACCTACATCTTGACATACAGATGCCATCCAGTCAGTTACCTCGTAAATCAGAAAGGCTGATTTTCTTGATACAAGAGCCCTCAGTCACGAGTGACAGACACATAATCCCTATACAGTCAGTTAAACCCCGTAAATCAGTAATGCTGTTTTCTTGATACAAGAACCCACGTCAGTCATGAGTGACAGGCAATAAACACAACCACATAGGGTCATAAAATCATAAATCATAAAAAGTGACAGAACATTTATGATAAAACTACTCCTGTGCTTGCTGGAGACCGCTGTGCCCCGAAGCACCAAGGGCGGCGGGCTTGGCAGAATGGCCCCCTGAGGGCACCGAGGTGGAACGGGCACTGTATACTAAGGTGTACACCGCTCTACCCCGGTTGGGCTGCCCTCAGAGGTCTGACACCAGTGGCGTCAGGGCTTCGAAGCTTCAAAGGCTTCGGCTGAGAGTGTCGGGCCTGCCCCCATGACTTTTGAGGAGCACGGGACGCGACACTCTCTTTTTGCTGTGCTCTATATGAGGAGCTGGACGACTGGTTGGCCGCTCACGCCCAGGGGTTGGGTACGGTGAGGGAGATATTTTTTTAATTTCTCTGATTGTCTTTTGGCCTCTTGAAACCTCTTGACAAACGCATTCACCTTTAAACAAAAGTGCCTCTCAGTGGCCACCAGAGCAGCCATAGACTGCTCTATTGCTCTGGCGGTCTCTTTGGTGGCCGTGAGAGACAGATCTGTGGCCCGACACACGTTTTTGAACTTCGTCGGGTCCTACCCCCTCGCTCATATTCAAATCCCCCAGCAGATCAGCCTGATATGTCTGTTACACTGCCATTGTATGTAGGCATGGTCCGGCCTGACCTGCTGCTGTATATGCTTTACCCACTAAATTAGATGTAGTTTTGAGGGGTTTAGTGGGTAGTCACTTCGGTGTTGACGTTCAAACTATTGTCAAACAAAACAGAGGCTAGCTAGACCCTCCCTCCTCCTCATCCGCGCACTAAACCCTCAAACCCACCCCAAACCATTCTTGTCGGTTATTGGCTGGAACAGTTTGTTATGTTTCTTAGAGCGGGTCGCTAGAGTTTGTTTTTGTAGCCTTCGTGGAGCCTGGGGTGTCTGCAGAGACCGCATTTTTTTACAGTGTGTTCAGGGGACAGGCAGCTAGCGGATCGTGAGTAGATGTTTGCTGTATGTGACAAAAAATGTTTTGGCCATAAAAACGCGTGACATCGCTTAGAGCACCTTTAAGGAACGTCTGTTCAGCCCTGGGCATCGCCCCATAGCCATATTCTTTCAGCTCCCTTATATTGGAATATATATGGACTTGGGGGCTGAAAACAATATAGACACAATCTAGACAGCTCACTGTGTAGATCGGGAAAAAATGGAAGGCCCTGTGATGGAGGTGATACATTTGATGACAGGAAGCGCTTCTTTTCTCGGCTGGCCACTCAATTTTTAATTTAGCCACGGCACGAGTAATCCCCTCCACCAGCTCCTCATATGCTGGGGAAAGAGGTGGCGAATAGTCTTACCCCTTATTGTCACCTTCAACACTCAATACATCTAGTTCCTCAGAACTAGAGCACTGAAGCATACCGGGCGGAAGTCGTCGCTGGGCTTCCGACAATGGCGAAAGAGCGCTGGATCCCTCGGATAAGGGAGGAGAATGGTTGCTAATTATTCACTGCAGAGAGAATTGGAAATTAAATCGATTTTTGAAATTTTTATAAACAAATGAATATATTTCAATATTTCACCTTAAAGGGGGGGTGAAATGCTGTTTCATGCATAGTGAGTTTTTTACACTGTTAAAGAGTTGGATTACCATGCTAAACATGGACAAAGTTTCAAAAATGAAGTTGTAAGTTTGATGTAGTAATTCTGTTCCAAAAATACTCCTTCCGGTTTGTCACAAGTTTCGGAAAGTTTTTTTCGAATACGAACTGTGTGACGTCAGAATGGCCGGAATTTCCTTATACGGGTCTTATGGGCACTTCTCCTGGAAGGGCGTGTGCAGCTGTAGCCTAATGCGTGCGAGAGTACGCCTATGCCCGTCAGAGTGCTGATCTCGGCTGCGCTGCAATCAAAAAAATGGCACCAAAAAAGTGTGTTTTTGGTTGCCAGGGCAAGACAACACTGCACAAATTTCCAAAGAACCCAGCGTTAAGGGACCTGTGGATGGATTTTGTTTTTCCAGAGCAGCAACGGAGTTGTGCAAGTGTTCTTGTTTGTTCCCTTCATTTTGACGGTAATAGTTTTATAAACAAGGCCCAGTTCGACGCTGGATTTGCAGATCGCCTAATACTTAAAGATGGAGCAGTCCCAACGATAAAGGTTCACGGTCGTGCGTTGGAACCGCAGGCGGTGAGTAAAAACTGCTTCAAATGTCTGTGTGTTGTTAACTATCGGCGTGTAAGCTAAGCACAGCAAGTAAACAACATGATCACGTACAGTTAATGTATCGATGGAGAATGCGATGTATGGTGTGTGGTGTGTGTGTGTGTTTGTGTGTTTAAATACATTTGTTTAGCTGGCCACTGTAGGTGTCAGTTTGTTTATTGTAAAAAATAAATCATGTCCTCATAAACCACGAGTCTGTCTGTTTACAACACACGCAAAAGCTTCGCGCGCTCCCGCCCACACGGCACGCCTCCACCCGCTCGGGTTTTTCCGGAAAGACTCGGTACAGCCTATCTTTCTTTTATAAATATAATAAAACTAAAGACTTTTTGGAGATATGAAGGACGCAATACTACTCTATAGGTACTCAAGATTAACATGAGATTGAGTGAAACTGAGTGTTTCACTAGGGTGACCATATTTTAGTTTTCAGAAAACAGGACGGGGGGCGTGGTTGATGGGCGGGGCGTGATTTTTGGGGAGGCGTGGTTAAGGGGTGGGGGCGTGGTTTGGGGGAGAATGCATAAAAAAATACTTGACAAATGCATTCACAACCTTGCAACTATGTTATTGTACTTTAATACATAAAGTAGGCTAATACATCCTTTCCATTCAATGTTTGGCCCGCAACAATAGAATACTATTTTTAAAAAAGTTTAGCTTTTAACACCTTTTACATGACACTATTTATTTTCATGGCCATAGCATAGGTTAAAAATCTACTACTAAAATAACATAAAAATCTACTACACTATTTCAGTAAAAAAAAACAATTTGAATCCTCCTGATGTTCTCTTAGCCTATACGTTCTTTATGTGGGCTTCTAAGTCGCTAGCACCTTAACACTGACACGTGCCAACTTTGCAGTTCATGCATTCTGCTTTACACGGATCCTGACCGAAACGAAAACACAGGAATTTTCTCTGTAAATCGTCTGTGAATTAACATTTGGGCTTTTTTTATCTTTTTTTTATGCTGTTAGCTACTTACATCTTACCTCGCACTTGACCGTAAACTGAAGCGCCTGAAGCGTCACGCTGCTAAAATTCTGTGAACGTGTAAAGTCCGCCTACTTTGATTTGATTGGTCATTTCAAATATTCTGACATTGACAAGCAGTGACAGACCAATGAGGCTGCAATGAACACACACACACACACACACACACACAGGCCTCTGTATTCTGATGATTTTGAGTCTGACGTGCTCTGTGCTTGACGCTGCGGATTGAGGAACGCGCTGATTATAACAAGAGGGGGTGAAGCCAAAGTCATATGTTTTGTGTGCAAAGGCAAGCGTGTATTTAAAGTACACGCTTAATGGCCCAATGAAAAATAATGAAAACCAGGACATTTTCATCACTTTTAAAAAACAGGCAGGACGGCCAGGACAGGACGTGAAAACAGGACATGTCCTGGGAAAACAGGACGTTTGGTCACCCTAGTTTCACCCCCCCTTTAAGTGTTAGTTTACTTAGGATCAACAAACAATTTTGAGACTTACCATTTGATGCCCAATGAAAATTATGGGTTCTGCAGCAAATCAATTTGAAGACTAGCTGTGTCCCAATGTGAAGGCTGCATCCTCCGAAGGCCGCATTTGAAGGCCGATTGCGTCACTGCGGCGTGATGAAGGCTGTCCCAATTCAATTCAGCATCCTTCGAAGGCCGTATTCGAAGGCCGGTTGCGACGAAGGCTACCCTGATTCAAAAGCGACGCCAAATGCACCCTTCGTTTCCCTGTGAAAGGAAGGATACATAAATGGATCCTTAGCGGCCTATCCTACCCTGATCTACCCCATAATTCATTCGAACCAGTGACGACAGCATTTTTAGTGCAGCATTTGGTGTGTAGCCTACAGTTCAAATTCAAATGTTGGCGTTCAACTTTGCGTTTTAAAAATACAAAAAACGTTCATTTTTCGTTTTTCAATTACGGGTTAAAAAATGAAAAACGAATGGATGCAAATTTACATGGATTATCAAACTAAAGATATTTTAGTGATAGTTATCACTATTTTTAGTGATAGTTTTTAGATTAAAGTCTTTGATTTTACTAGTATTTTGATTGACTATCAAACTTTTCTTCAAATACATTATTTGAAATATTTAATAATAGGCTATATAATTGCGTCCATTCGTTTTTCTTTTTTTTAACACCTAATTGAAAAACTAAAAATGAACGATTGTTGTATTTTTAAAAGGCAAAGTTGAACAACATTTGAACTGTAGGCTATGCTGCACAAAAAAAAAAAAAGACTTTTTGCCCCTTTATTAAACATTTCAAATATTCACAAATTACTATGGAAAAAATGTTGATTAGACAGGCCAGATTAGAACCTGTAAATAATATTTTTTCCGCAGTGCTGAATGAGAAGAGCCATGTCTCTGGAACCATGATTTATGATAATAAATGTGTCTGAATAAATAACGTGGCATTTTAATTGTTCGTTTAAGTGAACATTTCAAGCTTTAGGCTAGGTATATTTTGTTCATTTTAAAAAAAAAAATCGTACTCGGTTACTAACGTAACCTCGGTTCTCTCTAGAGAGGGAACGAGTACTGCGTAATATCTTACGCTATGGGGAAAACTCTTTTCCACGAGATATTGAAGCCAAAAATTATCCTTAATTTTTTATTAATGTAAAACGCTTTGCAGCAGCAAGCAGAACTAGGCGAGACAGCTCGCGCGCCTATTGGCTGCCCTGCGGCAATAGCAGCAGCCTATCGAGAGAGGCTCTGCGTGACGTCACGACGAATGGGGGCCTTTCGCGCCCATATCGTCACGTCCCGCCAGAAAGGGCGTGGTCTCGCCCTATATCTAGGCTCGATAGCTGCTCTTACGTCGGTTTTCATCGCCGAAGCGAACCAGAGCGTATTCCAAGCATGGCAAGATACGCAGTACTCGTTCCCTCTCTAGAGAGAACCGAGGTTACGTTAGTAACCGAGTACGTTCTCTTACGAGAGTATCTCTCGTACTGCGTAATATCTTACGCTATGGGGAACACAATGCAACACGCCGTGCTGGTAGGGATCCAACACCAAAGTCCCAGGGGCCGAAGCCCGGGGCGCATATAGTGCATAATCACCATAAACTCACAGAGAGTGAGGGAAGAGAGGCTAGAAGCATCATTCCCTTTAAATAGCATCCGAAGGAGCTGATCATGCGACAAATAGACCATACCGTCAGGGTGAACATTCAGCCTGAACTGGGTGGCCACAAGTAATAATAATAATATAATAATAATTCATTACATTTATATAGCGCTTTTCTGGACACTCAAAGCGCTTTACATAGAAGGGGGGGGGGGGGGAAATCTCCTCAACCACCACCAATGTGCAGCATCCACCTGGATGATGCGACGGCAGCCATATTGCGCCAGAACGCCCACCACACACCAGCTTACTGGTGGAGAGGAGACAGTGATGAAGCCAATCAGTATATATGGGGATGATTAGGAGGCCATGATGGACAGAGGCCAAGGGGCAAATTTGGCCAGGATGCCGGGGTTACACCCCTACTCTTTCGAAAGACATCCTGGGATGTCGATATTTTAACGAGCTGCTGTACCGGTCAGTGAGCGATACGCAGGTCAAACTCAGTATCTGAGCCGCACAGCGGGCAGATAGCACTGAACTTTATATCGCCAAAAGCTTAGCTTGCAAGGCGGGAACCTCCAGGTTATAGTATTTTATAAATGTAGACGGCGAGGCCCAGCCCGCGGCCATACATATATCTTGCAGGGTAACCCCGCTAGACCATGCCCACGAGGAGGCCATGCCTCTTGTGGAGTGCGCTCTAACACCCAAAGGGCACTGTAGGCCCTTAGAAGTGTAAGCCAGCGCTATGGCACCGACTATCCATCTGGATAGGCTCTGTTTCGAAGCGGCAAGTCCCTTAGCACGGCCGCCAAACGAAACGAAAAGCTGCTCAGTCTGTCTGAAACCAGACGAGCGGGACACATAAGCCCTTAGTGCCCTGACAGGGCAAAGGAGACTCGCGTCCTTCTCCTCATTGAGAACCAGAAGGGCAGACAGGGAAATCACCTGGGCCCTGAACGGTGTGTTGAGGGATTTCGGCACGTAGCGTGCTTCGGTTTGAGTATGACCTTTGAGTCATTAGGTCCAAACTCCATGCATGACGCGCTTACTGAGAGCGCTTGCAAGTCCCCTACGCGCTTCACTGAAGCGAGAGCCATAAGAAACGCTGTCTTGAAAGACAAGTGTTTCATGTCTGACGACTGGATTGGCTCGAATGGGGCACCTTTCATGGCCTCCAAGACCGTGGAAAGGTCCCATGTCGGGACTGAAGGGGGCCTGGGAGGGTTTAGCCTCCGAGCTCCTCTAAGGAAACGCACGACTAAGTCGCTCTTTCCTAGTGACTGGCCAGACACCGGTTTTGCAAACGTTGCTATGGCCGCCACGTATACTTTGAGCGTGGAAGGGGACCTGCCTTATCCAGTAGCTCCTGAAGGAAGGAAAGCACTTCCGTAACCCCGCAGTCTACAGGTGAAAAGCCCTGCGCTTGACACCAAGCAGAGAACACAGACCACTTCGAGGAGTAGAGCCGTCTGGTAGACGGGGCTCTAGCCTGCGCGATCGTGTTTAACACTCCCTCTGGGAGGTCAGCGGGTACCCGTTGATGGCCCATGCGTGCAGGGACCACAAGTCCGGGCGAGGATGCCAAATCGAGCCTTCCGCCTGAGAGAGGAGGTCTCTCCTCAACGGTAAAGGCCATGGGGCAGCTCTGGTCAGCTGCATCAGGACAGAGAACCACGACTGGTTTGTCCAGAGCGGAGCTATGAGTAGCACTGGGCATCCCTCCCTCCTGATTCGCTCCAACACCTGAGGCAGGAGTTAGACAGGGGGAAAAGCATATAGGGGGCGGCGGGGCCAAACATGGGCCAGCGCGTCCCAGCTTTTCGAGAAGAATCTCGGGCAGTGAGCGTTTTCTTGGGACGTGAACAGGTCCACCTGCGCTTTGCCAAACGTTTCCCACAGCAGCTGGATCGTCTGCGGGTGCAGAGACCATTCTCCTGCTGGGACGTTGTTTCTGGACAGCTTGTCTGGCCCCACATTTAGGTGACCAGGCACATGCGCCGCTCTCAGCGAGAGCAGGTTGTGCTGAGCCCAGACCAGGAGGCGTTCCGTCAGCCTGTAAAGGTTTCGGGACCTGACGCCGCCCTGGCGATTTATGTACGCCACCACTGACATGTTGTCCGACCGGACCAATACGTGGTGGCCTATTATCTGGGGACAGAAGCGCCTTAGCGCTTTGTCGACTGCTATTAATTCCAAGCAGTTTATGTGAAGCACTGACCATAGGCCAGCTAGCGGTCTGCCCTCGAGCAGCGCTCCCCACCCCGAAGTGGAGGCGTCCGTAGACACCACCTTCACACTCGAGGGGATCCCCAGACTCACACCTGACTGATACCAGTCGGTTGCTTTCCATGGTTTCAGAGCCGAAATGCACTGAAGGTCGACCCTGAGGCGAAACAGACCTGTGGTCCACGCCCTGGGGGGAACTCGTGCTTTTAGCCATAGCTGCAGTGGGCGCATGCGGAGCAGGCCCAACTGGAGTACGGAGGCTGCTGAGGCCATGAGACCCAGCATTTTCTGAAACCTTCTGAGCGGGACTATAGAGCCGTGGCGGAAGGATTTCGCGACGTGCTGAATATTCAATCCGCGCTCTGGTGACAGGCGTGCCGTCATGGATAGCGAGTCTAACACTATTCCCAGAAAGGAAATCCTCCGACTGGGGAGCAGTGAGCTTTTCGCTCAATTGACTGTAAGGCCCAGCTCCTCGAGGTGCTCGAGTAATGCGGCCCTGTGTTCTAAGAGCTCCGTTCGTGAACGAGCTAGAATCAGCCAATCGTCCAAGTAGTTCAAAACTCGCAGTCTCAGGGGGGCGAGGGCCGCGTCCATGCACTTCGTGAACGTACGGGGTGCTAGGGACAGGCCGAACGGCAGGACTGTGTATTGATATGCCTGGCCCTCGAAGGCGAATCTCAAGAATCGCCTGTGATGGGACGCTATTTGTATTTGAAAATATGCGTCTTTCAGATCTATTGACATGAACCAGTCACCTTGGCGCACTTGTGCGAGGATTTTCCTGTTCGTAAGCATTCTGAACTGGCGCTTCACGAGCGCTCTGTTCAGCAGCCTCAGATCTAGAATGGGTCTGAGCCCACCATCTTTCTTCGGTACCAGAAAATATCTGCTGTATAAGCCCCCTTCGCTCTGAGCCTGAGATAAAGGTTCTATAGCCCCTTTCCTCAGTAGTTTCGCTATCTCGGCTCGAAGTAGATGAGATACTTCGCTTTTCACCGTAGTTTCGACGCGCGCCGTGTAACGGCGAGGGCGTCGAGCGAATTGTAGCGAATAGCCTCTCTTTATAGTGTTCAGCACCCACTCTGATACCCCGGGAAGCCTTGACCACGCATCCGCGCGAATAGCTAGGGGTAGAATGAAATCTGGGCTCTGGCCGCGGGAAAGCGGCGGCACGAGAGTCCGTGTGTGCTGGGAACACAGCGCCGTGTTTACAGCGTTCGAGGCGGGGGGCGCGCTGATCACAGCGGGCAGCCTGGCCGCGCTCAGCTCCTCTAAGGCGGGTAGCGCCGAGAGATCGAGCGGGGCGAATCCCGTGGGATTCGGCGTGTCTGTGAGGAAATGTGGGCGCGGGGCCGCGGGCACATTTGCTGGACTGAAAACACTGTCGTTTAGGGCCGACTGAATGTGTGTTGGTTTCGTTTTTACAGAAACCGAGGGACACGCAGCGTGTAGTGTAAGCGGGCATAGGGATATGGGCGCGTTCACTACATTGTTTGCACAATCGACCGGAGTCGATTTTATTTGTGCGAGCCCTGCACCGTGGCGGGCTGTGTCTGGGTGTGGGAATGGGCACTGGGACGTGGGCATTCTTACAACACTCATAACACCATCGGCCGAGGCCGGAACACCAGAAAATACACTCTTTATTGGATTTATCTGGGTAGCCGTAAAAACAGCTTTTGTGTGCAGGCAAGCGGGCTGAGACACCGGCTGCTTCACTGCAAAATACACTGGGACAGTCACAACGCATGGGACTGAACGAGCGAGAAGTTTTGGTGGAAATCCGGCCGCAGCGGGATCTGAACACCGTCGTTTTCCTAGGGCGGCTAGGAAGACTTTGAGGCCTCGGGCTTGATCTCAATCCTCGGCCGGGGCCTGCGGTGAGGGGGGCGGCGTCCGGCGGAGCGAGAACGCGGTCTCTGATCCCGGGCCTGGCGGCGCTGTGAGGCGGAGGCGGCGGCGGCGGCGGGCGGTGCAGGCTGGGGCTGAGAGCTGCGAGCAGGCGGCTTGGTGCGGCCTGTAACGGAGCTCGAGCGCTTCGGCAGGAAGTGCTTCATAGCCTGAGAAGTCTTCTGCACCTCAACAAACCTGTCCGCGAAGTCTTTGACGGCCGTTCCGAAAAGGCCCTCCGGGGAAATGGGCGCGTCGAGGAACACAGAGCGCTCGGCTTCCGTCATCTCTGACAGCGTCAACCATAAGTGTCTCTCGGCAACGGCGAGAGAGGCCATGCTCCGCCCCATGGCTTGTGCAGCGGCTTTAGAAGCGCGTAGAGCGAGGTCCGTAGCGCTCCTCAGGTCCGCCACGCAGATAGCGCCGGGTCCCTCCTCGTCCAGCTTGAGGAGGAGGTCTGCCTGGTAGATCTGCAGAATAGACATCGTGTGCAGCGCTGAGACTGCCTGCCCGGCTGCGGTGTAAGCGCGTCCGTGCAGCGATGATGTCACTCGACAGGCTTTGGACGGGAGCGTCGTCTGAACACGCCGTCCAGCGGAGGGCGGGCAGAGATGCGACGCGACAGCCGTCTCCACCGGAGGAATGGCGAGGTATCCTCTACTTCCCGCACCGTCGACAGCGGAGAATGCCGCGGAGGTAGAGGTACGCATCCTGGCGGAAAAGGGGGCCTTCCACGACTTTGCAACCTCCTCGTGAAGTTCCGGGAGGAAGGGCGCGGGCCTAGATTTTGACGGAGCCTCGTCTTTCCCGAGAAAGCGCCCGTCTAATCTGTTGCGCGGCGGCAGCGTGGGTGCCTCCCAATCGAGGCCGATGCTTTCCACGGCCTTGGTGAGCAGACGCATCAGCTCAGTCTCAATGCCGGCTCTCTTCCCAGAGGGTTGGCGGGAAACGTTAGCGGAGGGGAGGTCCACGGAGCTCGCCCAATCCTCGCTATCCGAAGCCAAGAGAGAACATGCCTCGGTGTTGTCGTCCAACTCGATGGCGGACGCGGCGGCAGACGGCGGCCGCTGTCCGTCCGTGAGTGACTCGAGCGAAGCCGGCGGGCGAACCGGCGAGCTTTGGCGGGCTGGAGATAGCTCGGGCGCGCGGCTGGGCGCGGCGCTTCTTGCGGCGCGGCGTCACGGCAGGCTGGGATGCGGGCTCGGAGAACGAAGCTAGGCGAGTCCGCAGAGTCACCATAGGCAAACGTTCACAATGATGGCATCCGCCGTCAGCGAGCGCGATGGCCGCGTGATCCTCACCCAGGCAGGACACGCAGATGACATGGCGGTCCTCATCGCTGAGTGGGGCTCGGCAAGAACCACAGGAAGGCATCTTTAAAAAGACGCCGCTCTTTTAGAGGGGTGGGAAAAAAAGGCAGAAATGCAATCACACACACACTCTAGGCAGAGGAAAGGATATGTACGCCGGAAAGCGCAGCAGGTACGGCGGCTGAAGGCGGCGAGGCCAGCGACTCCAGGCTCAATGGCACGTCCCGCTGAAGGCTACAGGTCGACGGCGCGGCTTCTCACTCTGGATCCAGCGATGCGGGAGGCTTCGCTGAAGAGATGAAAATCGATGTAAGAGCAGCTATCGAGCCTAGATATAGGGCGAGACCACGCCCTTTCTGGCGGGACGTGACGATATGGGCGTGAAAGGCCCCCATTCGTCGTGACGTCACGCAGAGCCTCTCTCGATAGGCTGCTGCTATTGCCGCAGGGCAGCCAATAGGCGCGCGAGCTGTCTCGCCTAGGTCTGCTTGCTGCTGCAAAGCGTTTTACATTAATAAAAAATTAAGGATAATTTTTGGCTTCAATATCTCGTGGAAAAGAGTTTTCCCCATAGCGTAAGATATTACGCAGTACGAGAGATACTCTCGTAAGAGAACAGTTAATTTTTGAGACGCGCTTGAGTTCACGGAGATCATGAAAGCGTGATTGATTGTTTTATTTTCTTTTACAAAAGGACAACGTTTTCTTGTTATGTGAGTTGGACAAATAAAAGTAGTTGCGAATGATGTATTATTCTTTTCTGTATGACCAGAAATTATAGAGTATTTTTCAAGTTGTTTCCACTGTTTATAATGCAAGTGTTCGCGCTGGTGCCTCGTGCCATGCAGTGCGCGCTCCACACACACTCCCACACACACTTGCGTCAAAATCTTGTGTTTATTTGTGATAATCTTAGCCCTGTATTATGACTGACATTTGACGAATTTCTTTGCGCTTTTTTCCAAAAAAAGGAACGTTCTAAATGTGTAGCCTAAATGTAGGCTAATATTATTATCATTTGCGTTGAGTTCACTGAAGACAGTAGGCTAATGTGTTAATCATAAAATAATTTATGAATGTTTTATTTTTATATAACCTAATCTTGTGTTTGTGTTATATTTATTTTTTAAATGTGAAGTCTTTTTTTGCTTATAGACTTATTCTATTATACTGAGCTTTTTTGTCCTATAAAATTTGACTTTTGACTAAAATTTTTCGTTTTTTAAATGCATCCCGCATAAAGAGGCCAGGTTGGCACAGACTGGGGGAGAGGCCACAAATCCGTGAGTTTACAAACCCTTGGGAACGGATTGGAAAACCCGAGTACTGTAAATAAATTCACCATGGTCCATTTATGTACATAAAAAAAATACAATAGCCTTGAACCTTTATATATATATATATATATATATATATATATATATATATATATATATATATATATATGCCTAATGTGTTTTCTTTAAAGTGTTTTTTTTTTAAAGTGTTTAACAGTTTAAAGTGTAATACGGCAATTCAGTCAGTAGGCTACGCAGCCTCTGAATTCGACGCAGTAAACCAGCTCTGGCCATTGTTTTGGCTAAACCGAAAATACATGAGTGAAACATCCTCACATGTCCTCCAGTATAATATAAAACATAAAAATGACAATAGCCAATTCTGGCTCCATAGCTGTTTACTCAATTATAACAAATGAATGATCAGGATGGCAGCTGTATTCTCGCACTGTTGCTTGGCGCCAGGAGCAGTAATCGGGAGCACCTGGATGCGCAATTAGGAAATCCTAGGAAGGCTACATGGTGCGTCCTCGAATGACGAATAGGCTGCATCCTCCGAAGTCCGCGGCCTTCGGAGGATGCAGCCTTCACATTGGGACACAGCTTCTATCTCTCCTTTAAAGCATCAGGAGGAGTGCATGTGCCCTCATGTTTTATTCACAGCAGGGAATCTCCTCCAGGAGCAAATACACAGAGTCACAGAGAGAAAGACGGTGAGATATCAAAACATGGCTGTCAGTCTAACCTTCCTCTCGACTCAAATACCTCCTACTACTTCAGATCCTTCTTAAAAGAGCATAGTTTTGTTCAGCAAGCAGAGGAGACATCTCGCTGTAATAAAACTCACTTTTAATTGTCAAGAAGAGTCATTCCTTCAACTCAAACTACCCCCAGAGTCTCTGTAGAAAATGTGCAAGACATAGCAGATGTGAGTCGCATGCAGTGCACTAACAAAGGGCAAAATAAGCAGCAAACAGAACAATCATCAACACATGCTTTAGTTTACGCACACCAATGTCCAGTCTTGTAGTCGATCTCAACTCTTTGATTACATTTTTGAACAAAATGCAAACACTTAGTTACCTCCTTTGACGTGATGGTGGACATCCAACTTGTGGCTTCTATTGTTTGTGTGGTATAAAACTGTATGTGTTCCCTCCACCAGGCCATACACTACGTGTAAGAAACACCTGTTTAAAAACCCTCTGTGCACATACTGCCCCCAACTGGTGACAGCCCGAAATACATTTACATTAACATTTGATTATCTCTTGGGCTAGGATGCAACTACATGTTACCTCCCAAGCAACCACTGCATCACAATTTCTTCAGAAACCTTAGTGTTATAAGCAACATTACCCAAAAACACAACTTTTCCTATTATTTCCAATTACTTATTACTTAGATCTTCTCTACAAACTGCCATATGTAGGTCTGAGAGCCAGAATATAAATGCATGCAAAACAACGGTGGAGCAAAATCCGTTTTCTTAATACTCATATAACACTGACAACATTCAATAATCTCAAATAGTAACAAATGAACCACCTGCAACTCGGCAGACGGGTCCAAACTTTCCATCCGAACAGTAATGATTCTTGCTCAGCAGAAACCTTCCTGAAATTCTGTTCGGTGTAGATTTATGAGGTGCAAGAGGCCTCCGAGCTCCGGCAGACTCCAGCCTGCGACAGAGGCTCATACGGCTAACAGTGCTCTGCTGTCTTTATGATGATTAATGACCCGCAGGGAAACAGAGGATCCAAACCAGGACAAAGAAGCACATATAGCCTGCACTTCTGAGACCTTCATTGATGCTAGTAAGAAACTCTACAACATCTTAGTTAATGAGGGACAAATTAATGAGTGATTGTTAATGACTGAATTAAGCAGACTCCTACACAGGTCAATAAATCACCATTTGAATGTACAACTGCTGCTCCGAAAAATAAATAGCACTAAATAATGGGGTGAATCTCACAAAGAAAATTTCAGGGTCATAAAAAAGAAATGGAAATTATGCCTATTTTTGATAACATTCATATTTTTTATTAAAGGGACCATATGTAGGATTTTTGCAGTAAAATATCCAAAAACCACTAGGCTAATGTTATATATTTTATTTAGTTGATTACTTACAATATCCAACCAACTATTTGTAAATTGTGAGAAAATTGCGATTTTAACCAAGAAACGGGGCGTGTGAGCAGGGGTGAGGGGGTCGCCAGTCAATTACCCCCGGTTTCCGCCAGGTTTGACCACGTACTGCAAAAGTAACCATGGCAAAAGACGTTGACAACTGGGTTATGCCGGTTATGCCTAGCAGGACGCTCACTGTTGTTGTTTTGTTCAAACATTATGGACCATGGCAAGCAGACTTTGAGACAAAAAGAGGGCAGATCAACATCTTTCGAGATGCCGAGAGCTCCTTGTCCGCGACTAACTTCGACTTGACAGAGACGTTGCATGTTACTTTATTAGACAGGTGAGCAAATGTATATAAAACTAATCAATGTTATTTAGTTCAACATGATTAAATGTTAGAATATGATGTTATTCTAATGTTGTTCTAGTTTACTTAGTCTCATACAGCCAACAAACAACCTAAAACATTACACACACTTAAATGCAGTTTAGTGTGATAGTTTAACTGTTAGAGCAAGTGAAATAGCGCCGCTGCGTTACCTTAAGTTTAATTAGTCTAATAAACTGCACTTGCGTGTTCGGTAAAATGAAATGTCCTTATACCTTTATATCCGCCGGACTCGCGTTGCGTGTGGCGCTGGTCTACGTCTAGCAATCGCACCCTGCTTCATACTACAGTCATATTAAAAACATCAATGTATTCACTCATCCATAAAAGATCCATCAGCTTGACGACAAGATCCATAATTCAGCTTAATGCGGAATATACGTCATCAAAATACGCCTTTGTTATTGTAAGAGGTTAGCGACCCCTGGTGGTGAAAAATCCTGCATATTGTACCTTTAAGACATTATTTTGAGGACAACCACATTGTCACAATCACTCAGTTTGAACTTTGTTTACATTTGCACATTTTTTCCCTGCCTTGTTTGTTGTCATGGTTTCTGATTTGAGTCTTAATACCTGTCAGACCCTTGTCGTATATCACCTTCATTTGCACCTGTATTTAAATTCCCTTGTTTCTGTTTATTTTTGTCAGGTCTCGTCTATGTTGGATGTGTGTTTCGATACTCTTACTCGATGGATTACTCTGTGGATTTATTAAAGACTGCCTAATTATCTTCATCTTTGTGTTCATTATACCAGCACAATCCACACACATTTCTCCCAAAATTCTTATTACCAGAATGTAATATACTGAACAATATTATAAACGCAACAATTTTGTTTTTGCCCCATTTTTCATGAGCTAAACTCAAATATCTATGACTTTTTCTATCTACACAAAAGGCCTATTTCTCTCAAATATTTTTCGTAAATCTGTGTTAGTGAGCACTTCTCCTTTGCTGAGATAATCCATCCACCTCACAGGTGTGGCATATCAAGATGCTGATTAGACAGCATGATTATTGCACAGGTGTGCCTTAGGCTGGCCACAATAAAAGGTCACTCTAAAATCTGCAGTTTTTTCACACAGCACAATGCCACAGATGTCACACGTTTTGAGGGAACATGCAATTGGCATGCTGACTGCAGGAATGTCCACCAGAGCTGTTGCCCATGAATTGAATGTTCATTTCTCTGCCATAAGCTGTCTCCAAAGGCGTTTCAGAGGATCTGGCAGTACATCCAACCGTCCTCACAACCGCAGACCACGTGTAACTAGGGCTGGGCGATATGACCAAAATCTCATATCACGATATAAGTCATCTCATATCCCGATAACGATATATATCACGATATACTGTAAAACTTCAAATAATAGCCCGGGCTTTTATTTTCCCAAATCGCCGAACTGCACCGGCTTGTATTTGAGGCAGGTGTCTATATGAGACAGGCCTTTCATTTAGTGTTGAGATGTTGTTCATTTAGTGTAGGCCTAGAGATAACGAAGATTATGTTTTATTTATAAATGTGTTATACAAATCCGTTAATATAAGAATTAGCCTAGGCTACTATATTATGTCTAAAGGGGGTCGCTCACCGGACGAGAGGCGCCGCGCGCCGTGTCTATGGCAACTCGAGGTATCGCACACCGGACGCGCGCTGTCAGTTTATGGCCAGCAAATTGTTATATTTAAGGACATTATGGAATTAAGATCATGTCTGTACTATGTTATGATAGTACTGTACAATTAAATACAATCGTTGCTTAGTCTGCAGTCTGAACACTTTACCTCAGAGCGTCCGTTAACTGAATGAATCTCACCTGAAAATCTGATAACATCATCAATTTGAATTCAACCAGCTGATTTCTGTAAATGAATGTAAAACTAAATGTATGTTGCAGCACAGGGTGAAGTCAGTATATACATAACGATAATTGTACATTTTAATATAACCTTGGCTTTTAGATTATTGGCAGAATTAAAAAAAAACGAAACGATGTGACAGCCATGGGCTGAACAATACATTACTGGTAATATCCATCGAGCCTTTGAACTTGTTGCCCGAAACACATCAACAAGAAAGAATGAAGGCCATACCCTAAAACGATCTCCTCCTCTCTCCGGCCTCCACTAACTCTGCTTGCGCTAACAACTCCGCCCAGATGCGCGCAATCTGCACCACAGAACTGGTTTAAACAGACGATCTGACGGGTTTTAGAAGATTAAATACAAACCGAAACTAAAAAACAGACCAGGCCTCTATTTGAGACTGGCGTTTATTTTTCCAAACCGCGCACCCTAAAATAGTCAATACAACAAATAGAAAGTTAACCAAACCATCTAGCCCCTCGTTTAGGAACGAGCTCCTCGGTTTGTTCTGGCTGGTTCTTCTCCTGCTCGGGAACACCCGGTTCTGTCACCCCTTCATTCATGCTGTTATTCACGTTTCTGCCTGCATCCCCATGGTGGCGTGAAAGATTGCAGTCATCCAAATGATGAGAATTTTTGCCGTAAACAATGTTTTTTTGCGACACCACGATATTAACGATATGGCATAATATGAAACGATAGGCTTTTTATATCGTCCATCCGATATATATCGTCATATCGCACAGCCCTACGTGTAACCACACCAGCCCAGGCCACATCCAGCATCTTCACCTCCAAGATCGTCTGAGACCAGCCGCCCGGGCAGCTGCTGCAACAATCGGTTTGCATAACCTAAGAATTTCTGCACAAACTGTCAGAAACCGTCTCAGGGAAGCTCATCTGCATGCTCGTCGTCCTCATCTGGGTCTCCTGACTGGAATTCGTCGTCGCAACTGACTTGAGTGGGCAAATGCTCACGTTCGAAGGCGTCTGGCACTTTTGGAGAGGTGTTCTCTTCACGGATGAATCCTGGTTTTTACTATACAGGGCAGATGGCAGACTTCCTCTCTTCCTCTCTCCCCTGACCTCTCACCCTCACTCCTGATTGGATCTTTCTTTCGGGTACATGAATTTTAACTGACTTAATATTTAACACACATAAATATTATTTAAACATTTTTAACAACATGAAATGTACATTTTAAAGAAAATAAACAAAATAAAAATAATGATTTTAGAAAACACTTCAAATTCCCATAGGGCTACACTTTATTGTCCACAAGTGGAAATTTGTCTTTGGCTTCACTATACACCACAAACAAGGACACCAACACAAACATAAAAATATACATAAAATAAAACAGTAACATTCCCATGCAGCTATACATTCCCATGCAGCTATACATAGCTATACATAGCAGCTATACACAGGGTTGCCAGGTCCCAGAAATATTTCAAGCCCAATGACAACTCAAAACCCGCCCAAATAGAATGAAAACTAGCCCAAATTTCCAGTGTCCAATCAGATAGACAACGGCTGGATTCCCACAAAGGGCCTTAAAATAAACTTATATTTATATTAAACATATATATATATATATATATATATATTATATATATATATATATATATATATATATATATAAAAATTGTGTCCCTCTATATACAGGTGAAACTCGAAAAATTTGAATATCATGAACAAGTTATAATTTTGATGATTATGGTTTACGGCTTATGAAAACCCCAAATTCAAAATCTTAGAAAATTTGAATATTACATGAAATAAATATTTAAAAAAAGGATTTTAAATGCAGAAATATCAGCCCTCTGAAAAGTATAATCATGCATGTGTATGCATATATATATATATATATATATATATATATATATATATATATATATATATATATATATATATATATATATATATATAAAAAATATATTAGTTTCATCTTTTAATTTGAATTACTGAAATACATGAACTTTTGCACAATATTCAAATTTTTTGAGTTTTTTGATATATATATATATATATATATATATATATATATATATATATATATATATATATATATATATATATTTGTATTATTATTATTATTGTGTGTGTGTGTGTGTGTGTGTGTGTGTGTGTGTGTGTGTGTGTGTGTGTGTGTGTGTGTGTGTGTGTGTGTGTGTGTGTGTGTGTGTGTGTGTGTGTGTGTGTGTGTGTGTGTGTGTGTGTGTGTGTGTGTGTGTTAACTTTAAAGTTTTGGCCTTTTGTCTTACCCAAAATCTTAATATCACACACTGTGTTTTTTTTTTTTTTTTTTTACACAATCTCATACAATAAAGGTCAAACAAGAACTCCTCTCTGATATTTTCTGACCCTAGTCACTTCCTAAATGATCAACAGTTGAAGTGTTTGAGTGACAAGCAACGTGGGCAGCCAGCTTCAACTCTGCCTCTTTCACAGCAACATTAGTTCTTAGAAAGGAACTTTGCCTGTGTCAAATAATGTTTTTTTATTTTATTCAGTCGCAGCATAAGCTACTAGATCACTGTGGTGAACTCTGATTTCACATTTGCAATATTTGCAGAACGATTTTCTATCATCATTTGGAACACTTCGTATGTGACGTGATGATGCTAGATTTGTGATAACACCATGGATAACACATGTGGCGCGCCCGCCGCAGCGGTTGTTGCCAAATATTCATTCCCGGGGATCAACCACACCCACTAATAAACGGTTTCCTTTTCATTTTTTCTTTGTCTACAATTTAATCATTTTTTTTTTTTTGCGGCCGCAGTACATAATAAATATAGCCCAAAAAAACGCAACCCGCAACTCCGTAATTTTTCCCGCGACTCTTTTTTCAAAATAGCCCAATTGTGCGGGAAAACCGCCACCCTGGCAACATTGGCTATACATAGACAATAAAACGTAAAAAAGAAAGCATTCAACTAAAATAGAAATTCTTTTGGAAGTCTTTTTTAAAAAAGTCTTTACTATCACTTCAATTTAACACATCCTTGCTGAATAAAAGTATTCATTTATTTTTTTTAAAGAAAAAGAAAAAAAGAAAATGACTGACCCCAAACTTTTGAACGGTAGTCTATATTGTTACAAAATATTTATTTTTTAAATAAATGCTATCCTATTTTTTCTTTTTAAACTCAAAATCCTGAAAAGTATCAAAGGTTATGAGTATATTCAAATAGAAAAACATTATTTTAAATTGAAGTAATATTTTACAAAAAAAAAAAAAATTCTATATTTTTGATCAAATAAAAATGCAACCTTGATGAGCATATATGCCCCTTTATTACATTTGTGCCCCTGCCCCTGAGGAACTCTCTGCACATCCCTGTAGTTTAATATGCGCATGAGCGCATACTCTCCCTCAGATCTGGGATCATCAGAGCAAGTGGATAATTGAATGCATATCAGTCTTTCTTTAGTCTTGGATGTCCGAGATTGAGCTGCTGTGAGTGCTGTGAGCCACATTTAAAAGATGAGTCTCTCCTCATAACTTGACCTGCAGAAGAGACACGTCCCCCTGAGAGACCGACAGACAGATGGATACAAGAAAATTTGTTTCCTCATATCACAGCAGTTTTCCCCACAACACACAATAACTTCCCTTGACTAATGTTAAAACATACGTCTTGTCCTGAAAAGTGGTGGAGAGTAAGGCTGAATACAGAATAGCATACTGACATACTTCATAAACTATTTCTACTGCATCCCACAATACACCATTAAGTAGTCAGACTTCTACAGACAGACATCACTTAAAACTCATCTTTGATCACCAAAATGACATATTTAAAAGTTATTTCCTTGAAAAAAGATTATTCATACTTTAAATTAGATTGAATGTAACTCTACACCCTTGCCTCATTTAGTATACGGGATTATATGAATATGCAAATTAGCCCAGCCTCCACTCACTCACACCAGGGCTGTGCTTCTTTTTGAAGAAATTTTGGAGCCTGATGAAATCGGTATTTAAATACATGTTTAATACTGCAAAATACACTAGATGTTACAGTCATTGCCCTTGCCGTTCAGGGAGAGAAAGAGAACATCCCAATCGAGTAAAGGGATTTGAGGAAACTGTGGTTCCTAAATATTGAGACACATTTGTAAACGACTTTACTTGGACCCATTGAGCGTGTGCGTGCTGTCTCTTTAATACCACATGGGTTATATACATGTTGCTACTGATTGGGCTGCCATTTTTGACATACCCACCAAACAAGAAAAAACGTATCTCAAACTCCGTTGCCCACCATTTCCAGGAAACATGTAGTTCAACCCAGAAACCGTAGCAAAACGTTGCACACCGGTTTGAGCTTGAACGTGCCCCAGCTCAGAGATCCACTCGTTGATGATCACACGTTCACCTGATTGGTTACAAGGTAGTTTGTGACTTCAGAAACACCAGCGATTTCAAACCACGTTATTAAACAAACAATATAGTTCTTATTCACAGTGATTAAAGATTATTAAAGGAAAAGATTGAAAAATGATTACACAACCACCAAATAGGTGGTTATATGCAGTAAGGTAAATCAGCATTTAACAAAAGAAGAAGAAAGAAGTTGTGTCTGTTTCCATGGTGCCTCGACGATTTGTTGCTCTGTTGAGAATGTCTGATATGTTAACCATGAACATACTGAGTTGGATGAACTTTTATTCTTAAAAAACATTTATTCGTTTTTTTTTTTTGTTTGTTTTTTTACTCATTTTTGAAACCAGCATAGCTCGAGTAAGCAAGGTTTGATTTAATCAACCGAGAGTTCAGGGTATGTTTGACAGTAAGATAACTTTGCTTTATGGAATACACCCCAGTTGTGCTGCTTAAAATAGTTTTTATAACCTCAGGATTATTCGCTGAATAAAAGTAAAAAAAAATTAAAAAAATTTAAAATAGAAATTTAACAATATACACTACTCTTCAAAAGTTTGGGATCAGTGTGTATATATATATATATATATATATTTCTTTTTTTATATAAATAATTTCTTTTATTCAGCAAGGCTGTGTTAAATTGATTTAAAAGTAATCGTAAAGATTTATATTGTTAGAAATGTTTATATTACCAATATTTATATTATTACCAAAATTATTTTTAATGGTTTTAGATTAATTTGGTTTTAGTTTACAATAACAACACTGAGTCCAATCAAATAATGTGTATAATAACTAAACGAGAATTTGAAATGTTAAAAACAAGTTAAAGCACTGAAAATACTATCAGAAAACAAAACAAAACTTGAATAAAATAATAAAATGAAATAAAATGAAAGCTTTATATGTAGATATATTTAACAAAAACAAAAAATAATAGAATAAAATAGACAAAAGCACATAGAATTACTAAAAATGTAACTAAAATAAAATTGTAACGGATGTGGTTTTATTTACTGTGGAGCTGATAACAGAGCTTTTTGAAATGTAATACAAATACGTCTGTTGTTGCCTTGGACAGCAAGAGTTTACAGATGATATGAGATGTAAATAGCGACCATGTCACGGTTGATGCAGGAGACAGACAGGTAATGAGTGAAATCAGTGTTTATTTACAGAACAGGCAGAAGCAGACGGAGTTATGGTGAGTATTCCAACAGATGATAATAGGATGAACTTAGCCAATGGATAATAAGAGTCTCTCTTTCCGATGCAGATGGATAATTGCTGGAGAGGGTTGCAGTAGGACGGCTGGGAACTGAAGACGGCAGACGATGAAGAGGATAATCCAATAGGGACAGGTGAGTAGCAGGTAAGTAGCAGGTAACTCTTTGGTTGAGCATAGAAGAGTCTGTGTGTCATGTATTGACGAGACCAGACCGTGACTGCAGGGAGAGTGAGTGTTATATAGTCCGTGCTGGTGATGAGATGACGTGATGGAGATCAGGTGTGGTGATGAGGGACTCGAGTGCAGGTGAGGATCCTGGGGAATGCTGGGAAATGTAGTGAATACAGATGATGAAGTTAAACGTGAATGTGACATTACACCCCCCTCCGGAAAGCGCGACCTCGCGCTGCAGAGGAGTCAAGGCGGAGCAGATGAGAGAGGACGTGTCCAGGGCGGAGCTGTGGGACCCTCGGGCGTCCAGGGCGGAGCTGTGGGACCCTCGGGCGTCCATGGCGGTGAGACCCCTTCGGGTGGCCATGGCGGTGAGGCCCCTTCGGGTGGCCATGGCGGTGAGACCCCTTCGGGTGGCCATGGCGATGAAGACCCTGTAGAAGTTCCAGAATTCCCCAATTGAGCCGAATGGACCCAGAGCCGAGGTGACACCACAGGTCTGGAGGGCCAAGGCCGATCTGCAGGCTCATGGGACCGAAACGGAGAAGGGGCTCTGGAAGCCCGTGGCGTAACCAGTGCGAGGGAGGACGACTGAGGGAAGATGGAGCCCGGTGGAGCAGAAGGGATGCAGGGCAGAGGCACAGCCGGCAGCACGGAGTCCCGAGGTGGAACCAGGGTGACGGCTGACCAATGTGAGGAAGGAAGGAGGAGTGAGCCTGGTGGAGATATAGGGCTGACAAGACCCGGCGGAGGTGAGGGCACAATGAGCCGCAGAGAGGCTGTAGGGTCGGAGGACCAAGGTGGAGTCAGAGGTTCAGGGGATTGAGGCAAGGACAGGGGATCCACTGACCAGGGCGATGCTGAGGCTTGGAGACCCAGAGGCGGCTCCACAGCGATACTGGGGTTTAGCTGTGGATGGGCAGTAGGGTCGACAGGGCTCAGTAGAGGCGAGACAGTAGAGCATGAAGACATCAATAGCGGAGGTGGGAGAGGGAGGCAGGGTGGGAATACAGTTTCAGGCTGGACGGCGGTCTCAGGCTGGACGGCGGTCTCTGGCTGGACGGCGGTCTCTGGCTGGACGGCGGTCTCTGGCGGGCAGGCGACGGGCTCAGGCTCTGGCGGGCAGGCGACGGCCTCTGGCTCTGGCGCTGGGTCGACGGGCTCTGGCTCTGGCGCTGGGTCAACGGCCTCTGGCTCTGGCGCTGGGTCAACGGGCTCTGGCTCTGGGGCTGGGTCAACGGGCTCTGGCTCTGGCGCTGGGTCAACGGGCTCTGGCTCTGGGTCAACGGGCTCTGGCTCTGGCGCTGGGTCAACGGGCTCTGGCTCTGGCGCTGGGTCAACGGGCTCTGGCTCTGGCGCTGGGTCAACGGGCTCTGGCTCTGGCGCTGGGTCAACGGGCTCTGGCTCTGTGAAAAAGTCTATTAGGTCAATGCTGGCAGAGGCCAGCGGTAGGGTCTTTGTGCTGGATGGGACCAGCGGCGAAGGTTCAAATGGGCTGGACGGGACCAGCGGCGAAGGCTCTGTGCTGGATGGGACCAGTGGCGAAGACTCTGTGCTGGATGGGACCAGCGGCGAAGGCTCTGTGCTGGATGGGACCAGCGGCGAAGGCTCTGTGCTGGATGGGACCAGCGGCGAAGGTTCAAATGGGCTGGACGGGACCAGCGGCGAAGGCTCTGTGCTGGATGGGACCAGCGGGGAAGGCTCTGTGCTGGATGGGACCAGCGGCGAAGGCTCTGTGCTGGATGGGACCAGCGGCGAAGGTTCAAATGGGCTGGACGGGACCAGCGGCGAAGGCTCTGTGCTGGATGGGACCAGCGGCGAAGGCTCTGTGCTGGACGGGACCAGCGGCGAAGGCTCTGTGCTGGATGGGACCAGCGGCGAAGTGGGCTTGGTGCTGGTAGGTTGTGTCCCGGGTCGGGAACCGACACTCTCCAGACACCGGATCACGGTCTCCCTCCAGCTGAGTCCGGTGGTGTCTGGAAGGTCGATCCGGTGGTGAAATCTGGCCCCGAGCCAGAATAAGGTACACAACCGCTCGTCAGCCACATTACTGACGAGTGCGATGCAGATAAAGCCTTCAACGAACGAATACCAACTTTGGCTCTCCTGAGCCAGGACGATAATTTTTACCCCATCGTCCATCTTGGGGCGGTCTGGTCTTCTGTCACGGTTGATGCAGGAGACAGACAGGTAATGAGTGAAATCAGTGTTTATTTACAGAACAGGCAGAAGCAGACGGAGTTATGGTGAGTATTCCAACAGATGATAATAGGATGAACTTAGCCAATGGATAATAAGAGTCTCTCTTTCCGATGCAGATGGATAATTGCTGGAGAGGGTTGCAGTAGGACGGCTGGGAACTGAAGACGGCAGACGATGAAGAGGATAATCCAATAGGGACAGGTGAGTAGCAGGTAAGTAGCAGGTAACTCTTTGGTTGAGCATAGAAGAGTCTGTGTGTCATGTATTGACGAGACCAGACCGTGACTGCAGGGAGAGTGAGTGTTATATAGTCCGTGCTGGTGATGAGATGACGTGATGGAGATCAGGTGTGGTGATGAGGGAATCGAGTGCAGGTGAGGATCCTGGGGAATGCTGGGAAATGTAGTGAATACAGATGATGAAGTTAAACGTGAATGTGACAGACCATGTATAGAGAATGATCATATATATATATATATATATATATATATATATATATATATATATATATATATATATATATATATATATATTTTTTTTTTTTTTATTATGAACTTGCATTAACTGCTCAGATAGCGCGCTTTACCTAGCCTGGTAAAACCCAGACAACTTCCGGCAAATTTAGATTTGCTCTGAAAGTTATGCCGCATCCCAATTCGCCTACTTATACTACGACCTAAAAGTATGTACTCTTTTTGTGAAGAAAAAGTACATACTTTTGAGTGTGTAGCAAAAGAGTAAGCAAGCTTTGGGACATACTACTTCGGTACTTCCGAAGTCGTGTAGTCGTGGGTCTTTCATGCGGAGACTCTCCTCATGTGTTTGCAATTTGAATGTAATGATGCATTTAAAAGTTAATGGCTAAACGTATCTTTACAAAAGTTTACAATGCTGCTGCAGATGCAATATAATGTCGACAACATTGAATAAATACATTTTCATCAGGTTAGATACTGATAATTAATCACTCAAACCACTTTATCTAAACCTCTCTACACAACCGCCGGACTCGCGCGTCCTCCATGTCTGTAGTTTTTAAACACTTTTCACTCGTGTTTGTAGTTCTAACTGAATCCTCGTCCAACGCGCGATGGGTTGTGGGCAATATCAGCCGTTAGAGTGCGCATCGATCTACACTTCGGATTCTGACCGGATAAGTAGACCATCCGGGCATCTTTGGAACACTCATTTCAACATACTATGATTTGGGACGTACTAATTGTACTAAACTGAAAATGTGTTCGTCTGAAACAAGATTGACATATGCATCTCGAACGGCTTGAGGGTGAGTAATGCATGGTTTAAATATAATTTTTGGCCGAACTATCCCTTTAAGATAGACAGATAGAGGCTGATCCTTGAATCCATATTTGAACTGCCGTGACTCAAACCAGTGGTCAGAGCATACTGACTCTAAAAGTATTCAGATTACTCATACATGGCTGCAGACCACCGACAGTCCATACATACAGTCGGCAACGTGTCATAGTTGGGGGGCGTGGTCGGCGTGGGGGAAAACGCCGTGAGCATCGTGTGTATTTGAATGACAAAAATGTCTTATTGTGAGGCATTGACGCCTGCCGACCGGCAACGATACATTGCAAAATTAACTGCAATAGGATATGATTGCCCTTATTTAATTAAAAACTGGGTCAATGACCCAACCAAATGGCCGGAGGTGTCATTTCGAGATATATTCTGTTATCTGGTTGAATCTCCAAGTAAGACATCGCGGTAGCTACCGGTAACATTAGCCTATAACTCAATCATATGTTGCACACTATAACTCCATAAAACCTTGTCACTTACCAATACGTATGCTTCACTCCAAACTATAATGCTTCTGTAAAACAGTGATCAGTAGTACGAGGGACTGTGCTGACAGTTCACGGCTGGCGTCATTATTTATTTTACTGTCTATGGTCATTATAGCGATTGGCCTATCAAGCCAATCTTCAGCTGATAACGCCAATGTGAATGAGACATCCCTTATGAAAAACAACCATTGGAATCTTGTAGTATTTTAGGATCAAATATTATAGCAATCCTATAGGAATACTATTGTATTTTGGGACAAACTATAGAAGTAGAGGTATTACAGAACATCACAGAAGTATTATAGTACAAATCTTATAGAAATTATTAAGTATTATAATACAAATCTTATAGGATTACTATAATTATTTTTCGTAAGAGAAGTAGACAAATCTGGCCCACTGCCTAATACGAGTTTAACACCCTCTACCACACAGCTAGGGATCTACTCACACAGTAATCTCAAAAATTACAAATCCCTGGAAGCTCACACCTTTTTTACCAACGGGTTTGTTGGTTGTAGAACTTCAATTTATAATTTTTGTCTATATTGGCAGTACAGAAAACGACAAAACAACTCTTCGGCATGATTGTCGCGTGTATTTCAATGAGCGCCAAGGAAATGTTTTCCCCACGGGGTAAATTCACATCACATGACGGGGCGTTCCCGGGGGCGTTCCCAGACCAACCGACTGTATCTATTCACTGTCTGACACATACTGCGCACACACACAATAATCTCCAGCTCCCATCTGATTCATACAATCTGCTTCTATTATCAGACAGGATCCCTCTCCAGTCCAGACTGGTATTGAGCCATGAGCTGAAACATCTGAAAAAACGGCAAAAAAAATCCAACAGGCTCAATTTGTTTGATTGCACAAAAAACATGCTTGCATGTAGACCTCAAAATGGAACACAGCAACCTCAACATATCATCATGACTTTTGCGTAAACATACACGCCACTTTCAAGTCAAGTGGCGTGTTATATATACGCATTTTGAGCTATCCGTGTGTATGCGTGTATGTCTACGCCATTAAATGTCCGAGTGATTCCGCGTGTATGTACACGCCGTTAAATGTCCGAGCGAAACGAAGAAAAACCTAGATCTACATCTGGCGAGCGATATTTTTTGTCCTAGGATAGTAGGGGAACACTTATTAATGGTATTAACCCCAGTGACGGGTATGGTTTAGGGACGGGGTTGGGGTAGGTCATATATTTATATATACAGTAATGTAACGTTAAGTCAACGGCGTTCATAAACACGCTGAAAAGCGATTATGCGTGTTGATAGCACGCCTAAAATGGAAATACGAATTCGCATGTTATACATAGGCCTACTCTATTTCATGAGATCAGTCTGGCAACCTACACAAACTGTAAAACTCTGATCTTCTGATGGGGGAAAACTCTTTTTCTTCAGTATTATTATCAGGATGTAGCATGTTTGCGTTTATCATACATGTTTCTATAGTATTGAATTATAAATGAAAGTTTTTCATGCTTCAGTGTTCATGATAATTATAATCACAGGTGGAATAATGACTGATTAAGACTATTTTAAACGGCAGTAAATAAATAAATAAATAAGGCAAGGCAAGGCAAGTTTATTTATATAGCTCATTTCATACACATTGGTAATTCAAAGTGCTTTACATAGGAGAAAATAAAATAATCAAAACAAATAAGAATAATTAAAACAGTTTAGAATAAAAATTAAAATAAAGTACAGTAAAAACAGTCGGACGAACAGTGGCACAGTGCTCATTCAGTAAATGCATAGCTAAACAGAAGTGTTTTGAGTCTGGATTTGAATGTGACTACTGTAGGAGCACATCTGATCTCTTCTGGAAGCTGGTTCCAGCTGCGGCTGGCATAGTAGCTAAAAGCGGACTCTCCTTGCTTAGAGTGAACCCTTGGTATTTCTAACTGATGTGATCCTAATGATCTGAGTGATCTGTTGGGTGTATATTCAGTGAGCATATTTGCAATATATTGATGTCCTAGGCCATTGAATGATTTATATACTAGTAATAATACTTTAAAATCAATCCTAAATGTAACTGGGAGCCAGTGTAAAGACCTGAGGACTGGTGTGATATGTTCACATTTTCTGGTTCTGCTCAAAATCCTGGCAGCAGCGTTCTGTATGAGCTGCAACTGTCTTATGGTCTTTTTAGGAAGGCCAGTGAGGAGTCCATTACAATAATCCACCCTGCTGGTGATGAAAGCATGCACAAGTTTCTCTAAGTCTTGACTGGAAACAAAGCATCTAATTCTTGCAATATTTTTCAGATGATAGTATGCTGATTTAGTAATTGCTTTGACATGACTACTGAAACTAAGGTCTGACTCTAGAGACACACCAAGATTCCTGACTTGATTTTTAGTTGTTAGACCTCTAGAGTGAAGGTATGCATTCACCTTGAGAACTTCATCTTTGTTTCCAAACGCAATGACTTCAGTTTTGTCTTTGTTTAACTGAAGAAAGTTTTGGCACATCCAACCATTTACTTCATCAATGCATTGGCACAGGGAGTCAATGGGGCTGTAATCGTTAGGCCATAGGGCTAAGTAGAGCTGTGTGTCGTCTGCATAGCTGTGGTAAGAGATTCGGTTCTTTCTCATTATTTGGCTCATTGGGAGCATATACAGGTTGAATAGGAGTGGCGCAAGAATTGAGCCCTGGGGGACTCCGCATGACATCGATGTCCAATCAGACTTATGGTCTCCTATACTATAAGTAAAATACTATTTAAATAAAAGCAAAACATCACAAGACCCACCCCCCTGCGCAAAGTTACCTCCAGATGACATAGTTTCAACGGTGTGCTTGTCCGTCCTATGTCGGTATCAGGAGGGTGCAGACTGTGACGCCAATCAACGTATTTTTCCGGCGTCTACCGAACTTCCTGCATCAACTTCCACAGGACTTCTGTTTAAGGGCTAAATGTAGTCCAGATATGGTCGTTGTGGACGTCTCATTTTGGTCCCCTATGGGTGCAGACTGTAACGCCAGACGACGTCTTTTTTTGTCGTCTAATGATCGTCCTGTACTAACGACCAGAGGACCTCTGTGTAAGGGCTAATTGTACTCCAAATGTGGTCATCCCACTGCGCAATGTGACGTTAGAGTGACGTCTTTTCTTTAATATTGACGTCGGTGGGACCAAATGTGGTCGTTTGTGGACGTCTTTTCAACATCAAATTTAGTATCTTATATAACGTCTATAACTGTAGTCCCATGTTTCAAAAGGTAGAGGACATTTTTAAAGGATGTTATCTGTACCATGTATTTACATCTATGCATTTAGCAGACGCTTTTATCCACTGTGACTTACATTGCATTACACATTTACATTCCTGCTTTCCCTAGGAATCGAACCCATGATCTAGGCGTTGCACTAGGTGGCCGTTACACAAGCACTAACGCACTACTGTTTGAGCTACAGAATTATATCTTTGTATGTGTCAATTACCAAATGCAGTTTTTGGAAAACTATTTTAAATAATTATAAATAATCTGTAGCCTATTCATATGTCTTAATCATGTTGATAACAACAATGGTGATATTTGTAATAAAAAAAATATTGGATATTAATCATGTAAATTTCCTGCACCTGTAATAGACGTACAAATGAGGTCCAAAAACATGACCCAGTTCAACGGTCAAATGTTGAACGATAGTATGACATCCAAGTTGGGTCATGGTTGGACGTCCAAATAGTGGACCTAGTTTGGACGTCGAATAGATGTCCAGAATTGGTCATGGACTAACGGACCCAATATAGACATGATCTGCACGTCTATCCGACGTCCAATGTTTAGTGGGATTGTGGACATCCCATTTTGATACCTTAAAGGTGCAGACTGTGACGCCAAATTACGTCTTTTTAGTCGTCCAACAAACGTCCTGTATTAACGTCCATAGAATTTCTGCATAAGGGCTAATTATCCTTCAAATGTGGTCATTGTGGACGTCCAATTTTGATACCTTAAAGGTGCAGACTATGACTCCAAATTACGTCTTATTTAGTCGTCCAACAAACGTCCTGTATTAACATCCAGAGGACCTCAGGAGGTGCAGACAGTGCTTTTGTACTGCACTGTTCATAACCTTTGTCTCATTTCAACTGTTTCAGTTCATTTCTGTTGCTTCATTTGATTGCCTTTCCACCACATAAGCTAAGCCAAACAAAGCTATAGGAAAATTAAAAATTAACTGGTACAGACAACAGGCCCTCCACCTTCTGGAACGGGATAGGCATACAGTTATGCACAGAGGTTCAAGAAATCAATTCAATCCCCACTGATTTGTATTTTTTATTTATTTTTTGTAAATCACTGTATGATCTGTACAATTTCAGTCAAACACAACTATCACACAGGTGCTAAACTGAATCTGTGCAAAACAAGACGCAAATGTTGAGTGACTGAGTAACTGACTGCTGTGTGTGTGTGTGTGTGTGTGTGTGTGTGTGTGTGTGTGTGTGTGTGTGTGTGATATATATATATATATGTGTGTGTGGGGTGTGTGTGTGTGTGTGTGTGTGTGTGTGTGTGTGTGTGTGTGTGTGTGTGTGTGTGTGTGTGTGTGTGTGTGTGTGTGTGTACATGATCAGTGACAATGTGGAGTGAACCCTCCACTTCCACTTCTTTGTGGTACAAAAAATGCATTCACGAAGCTAAGCATGTCAATGATTAATGCCTCAGTCAACAAACATTTCCCTACATTCATTGTTCATGTCAATTTCCTGCACCTGTCTTAGACGTCCACATGGCGTCAAAGTCTGCACCTTCAGGGAACCAAAATCTGACTTACAAACATGACATAGAAAATACCTCATTTGGAGGTAACTTTGCAAACCTAGATCTTGTCAATTTCCTGCACCTGTCTTAGACGTCCACATAACATCCAGAAAATTACCTATTCCGGCATTCAAATATTGAACATTATATTGACGTCCAGGTGGGGTCATAGTTAGATGTCCAAATAGCGGACCTACATTGCACGTTGCATAAAGGTCAGAAATTGGTCTTGGACCGACTGACGCAATATAGACACGATCTGCCTGTCCAATAGACGTCTGATGTTTAGTGGGACTAATCATAAATCAAAGATTTAATCTAAAGACATTTTACCACAAAGTGATGATGTCACTGATTACTAACGTGCGTACTGTTGACATTTGCCATACCTCGCCGCGTCAACCAGGTAGAACAATTATCCCAACCACTAAATCTCTGTTGCTCAGTGTACCCAAACATACAAATTAATTTGATGAAATGACTAGTATTATGGGCACTATCTTCTCTAGTACATTAGAAACTGTTGCACCCATCAGATTAAAAAAGGTTAGAGAAAAGCACTGCACAATGCTACAACAGTATTACTCACACTCTCAAGAGATAAACTCATAACCTAGATCGCAAATGGAAACAAACACATTTAGAGGTCTTTAGAATCATGTGGAAGGACAGTTGTTATCTGTAACAGAAGAGCCCCTTCTCAACATTATTAACTCGTCTCTAATTCTGAGTCTTGTCCAAAGACCCTTCAAGCTGGCCGTTATTAAGCCTCTAATTAAGAAACCACAAATAAATCCAAATATATTGGTAAAATACAGACCCATTTCAAATCGTCCATTTATGTCTAAAATACTAGAAAAAGTTGTTTGCTCAATTGTATTCCTTCTTGACAAAAGAAATATATATTTATGAAAAAAATTCAGTCAGCATTCAGGCCCCATCATAGCAGAAACTTCTCATTAAAATGACAAAGTACTTCTGACCAAGGCTGCATCTCAATACTAGTTTTAATTGATCTTAGTGCTGTGTTCGATTGATCATGACATATTCTTAGATTGATTACAAAATTAAACTGATATTCAGGGACAGGCTTTAAGGTGATATCTAACTGATTCTTACCATTTTGTTTTTTAAACTGGGAATTATCCACGACAATATCAGTAAATTATGGGGTGCCGCAAGGGTCTGTTTTAACCCTCTGCTATTTTCAAAATATATTTTCCCCCATGGTAATATAATTAGAAAACATGGAATTAGTTTCCACTTTTATGCTGATTATACTCTGTTTTATATATATATCATTGCTGTACATTATGAACATTACTTCGGAGTTCGGACACAGTCACATCTGATAACAGATTACTCTACTTTGTAATGTATACATGCCTTTTCTGTAAGGCTGCTTTAAAACAATATGTATTGTGGAAAGCGTTATAGCAAGATTCCAATTTTTTATGTTTAGGAAAATAATTTTGCAGAAATATGTTTGAAATGTAATTTTGACTTAGACCAGCATGTTTGGGACCAACAACCATGCCATGTTCAGAGTATTTCAGAACTGCTGATCACTGGGATTTTCACGTACAACCTTTTCTGAGAATGTCTGAAAAAGAGAAAATATCCAGTAAAATGCAGTTATGTGGGCGACAAAAACTTGCACAGGCTCACCAAAATTGGACAATAGAAGATTGGAACTTAGTTGAATGATGATGAGTCTCGATTTCTGCTGATGGCATAGGGTCAGATTTTGGCGTAAACAACATAAAAGCTTGGATCCATCCTGCCTTGTATCAACGGTTCAGGCTGGTGGTGTAATCAACACATGTTTGTGTTGATATAGGTGTTTGTCTTGGATCATTGTCCTGATGGAATATCTGACCACAGCCCATTATAAAACCATGGCTTTGATTTTGTTATCTGTTGGTATTTGCTAGAATTCATGATACCATGTATCTGAACAAGATGTCAAGGACCTCCAACAATAAAAGAGGCCCACAACAATAAAGATCCAGCAGTATAATTAACCATGGGCATGGGGTACTTTAAACCCTGTTTGCACCTGCCAAAAAGCTCTTTTTTTAGTTTCTTCTGACCATAGGGTCAGAATTTGGCGTAAACAACATGAACGCTTGGATCCATCCTGCCTTGTATCAACGGTTCAGGCTGGTGGTGGTGTAATGGTGTGGGGGATATTTGCTTCGCCTTCAGCCGTTGATCCCATCACTCCACCTTGGTCTGTTGACCTGTCGGCTCCTCTTTGGCTCCACCAGATACCATCGTCCTTGTGGCTCCACTGCGCTCCCTCGTCCCTCCGGCTTCACCTTAGTCAGCTTTTTTAAATGCATCTAACCATTTCAAACAACTCTTAAAGGGTCATGAAACCCCCCTCTTTCAGCTCAAGTCTAGCTCACAATCTTTTTGAGAAATGCAACTTAAATGGGCGTGGATGGCTATGAGAAGAAGGGAGGGAGTGGCTGTGGTATGGCCAATCACTGTCATAGCCAGTGTCCCATGCATATCGACTGTCACTAAAAATCAGTGGTAAAACGTGAGGAAATGCTAGATTCTTTTTTATAGCTGGCAAAGTTAAAGTCTAATGAAATACACTTACACTTTATTATTGTCCTTTCAAAAGTAACTGAATGCCCTGCTACATATATTAGCCTACAGTAATCGTAATTCTATTTAAAACATATTTGTACATGTATAATTATAATGTCATTATAAAATATATAGTTGTTTATATACACACTATAAATGCATATATTTAATAATTAATTTCCGCTTAAAAAAACTTTCCGTGCATAGCCTAGATCCCCTTGAACCCCAGTGACATATATATTTAATTACACAAATTAAGCATAAAATTGAGGTATTATCAAAATATCTAAAAATTTTAATAACAAGTGCTTATTTAACAAAAGGCAAGTAAAACGATCAGGGTTACATTTTAGACACACACATACCTCTGAAGGGGTAGAAAAGTCCTCAGGACTTGGTACCAAATTACTCGCAAGACGTAACTTGCTTTGGTCGTCACCAAGGACAAAGTCCACCATTCACCAGTTCAAAAATGTTTGCTGCACACATATAATTTAGGTGTGTCTGTGGTTGATGGCCAATAAACTGCCCCTATCCAGAGTCTAGCCCTGGCAGCATTGCGGGGAAACATATTCAACGCACTTGAATTTTTGCACCACGAAAACAAACACTTGCACAGTTTCACAGTTCGACGTGTCTGTCATTGAAAAAATCCACTTGGTGTCATGAATATTAAGAGACAGTGTCTTCTCATAGGATATGAAAACTCAGTCTCATTAATAATTATGAGACACCGATGAGACATCAAAGCACCTACAGTGCTCTGCCACATCACAGCCTGTGATGTGGACACAACGAAGATTTTAAACTCGGAAGACGAAAATAGCGGGAAAAAAATAAAATGTTACTATTTTCACCCTAGTATTAAATCTAACAGATGCTAACATTGTCTTCAATGGTGTTCAACGCATACCTATGTTAATTTCATAAAATTTGGTTTAGGGTTTCATGACCCTTAAAGGGATAGTTCACCCAAAAATGAAAATTAAGTCATTTATTACTCACCCCCATGCTGTACCAACCACGTAAGACCTTCGTTCATCTTCGGAACACAAATTAAGATATTTTTGATTAAAAATGTGATGTTAGAGTGACGTCTTTTCTATGTAATTTTGGACGTCCAATTTCGGTCCACTGAAGGGGTTGTTTCGTAACGCCAGGCGACGTCTTTATTCGTCGTCTATTGCACCTCTAATATTGACGTCGGTGGGACCAAATGTGGTCGTTTGTGGACGTCTTTTCAACATCAAATTTAGTATCTTCTATGACTTCTATAACTCTAGTCCCATGTTTCAAAAAGGTAGAGGGCATTTTTAAATGATTTTATCTGTACCATGTATTTGCATTTATGCATTTGGCAGATGCTTTTATCCACAGTGACTTACATTGCATTAAATATTTACATTCCTGCTTTCCCTGGGAATCGAACCCATGATCTAGGCGTTTCACTATAGGTGGCCGTTACACAAGCTCTAATGCTCTACTGTTTTTTTAGTTATTTCACTGATAGTGGGGTTAGTGTCTATACTTTTAAACTGTAATGTCTTTCCATTTTAAAATATTATGTGTAGATTATTTCAAAGACAACAAAAAAAAAGCAGAAGTCTGAGTATCTTTTAAAGAACTGAAGCCACTAACCTGGCAATCTTGTCAAATCCAGTGTTTAAAAGCCTTAGTATCTACAGTACAAAATACATAGAGCTGTCTGCAGCATGCATGCCATCTGAGAGTAGATGCTTAAAGTAACACCAAGTAACTTTTCCTTTTCGGTCGCCCTACTGGTTGGAAACGAAATTGTCCATTGCCGCTGTCGTAAATAATATAGCCTACCGTCGCACGCACGCTCGCTGTTTATCCAGCACCGGCTTTAGAATGAACGATGTCCACAGACAAGGTAGAGTATGTTACATGATTTCATGAAAGGATTATGTATTGCGACATCAGTAACGAAGAAAAACGAAATAATGACTATTGTAGCGCTTGACGTAAAGCAGTCGAATTCTGTAGTTCTTTTTGTACCCGAAACCCGAAGTTACATAGTGCCAGTAAAAGCGAGACCACGTCAGGCTATGGCAGACATGTTATTTTAAGTCGATGTACCATCACAAGGGTCTTGGAAATATATTATGAAGGTTGAAAAAATACATAGTGTTACTTTAACAATCACAACTTTACACAAGCTTCATTTCTCAAATGAAAACAACAGCATTTTTCTTTTTAACTCCTTCTGATGGCTGGAAGCAAAATAGAAGATGTGAGCTAATCGATTCATGCTTTTCACATGTGTATTTCTTTGTCAGCATCCCTCAGCTGTATTTCCTGCATGGGATCAGGACACTAGAGGCTGCTAAACCGGCAGTGCTGTTTATCCTTTCATTTGAAAGCATTGATCCTCTAATCTCTCTTCTCTCTGCCACCACTGCTTTCATTACTGACGGCTGCACAACTACAGGACTGACAGGCCTTTCATGACACTTCCTGTCTGAGGCGAGAATTAAAGACTAAGACTTCATTTTACCATCCAATTTTACACACACAGGTAGCCATGCATGCTCAGACACACAAACACAAGCCCTCAGGAGATTCAGCATTAGAGCTCTGTGGTCTATACTTGAGCAGCATGTTAAAGAGAAAGTCAAATACTACTGGACTTTTCTGAATTCTCTTAACAGATGGAAAAAAAATCCAGGGAAACCTGGGCTGCGTTCAGCGCCGACAAAACGTTGCAAAACGTTTTTTTAAACACAAACGGTGATGCGTTGAACGCACTGTTGTGATGACGCAAGAGGTGCAACTATGGCAGCTGAGAAGGCTTTTTGTGTTCTTTGTGAAGAATTTTTGGAGCATGATGGAGTCAGTATAAATATGTGTTTAATACTACAAAAAAATGCCCGATGTTACAGTTACTGCCCTTGCCGCCCAGAACACAAGAGAACATCCCAATCGAGTGAAGGGATTTGTGGAAACTGAAATGGAAGCACATCTTACCAAATAAAGACTGAAACATCTATTTAGCCTCACATACTGACTTTATTTGTTGTTCATACTGTTTTATTAATAACCTGTATTTTCTTTCTCATTTTTAGGAAAAGCACTTTACATGCATTGTTTATTTTTATACCAAATGTCATACACTTGCAATGAAACTAAAAATATAAACAACTACATCATTATGTTGATATCCTATATTTTTTCAATAAAACTTAAGACAAACATGTCTTCTAATATCCTCAGTTGTTGCGTAATGAACACATTTGTAAATTACTTCCATTGTGCGCGTTCACTTTAATACCGCATGCTGTATACATGTTGCTGCTGATTGGACTGCAGTTCTGACACGCCCACCAAACAAGAGAAAACGCATCTCAAACCCGGTTGCACACCGGTGCAAGCCGTTTCCAGGAAACATGACGTTCAACCCGGAAACCGTAGCTAAACTATGCCCACCGTTGTAATCTTGAACGTGCCCCAGGTCTTTACTGGACAGAATCCTCTTGTATTCATATAATCCTCATGTAATGGTCATATGATGTTTACACTTACAGTACAGTTTCTACACAGACAGTGTTCCTGGGTTTACAAGAAAAACTAAAAGAAAAAAATAATCTAAATGTCAAGATGTTTTGCAGAAGGCACTTGAATTGTTTAAAATGTAAGTCCTTATGACTTGTGCATTATTTTACAACTCCTGTAGCTTTCCAGGCTTATTATTGTTAACTAAAACTATTACAAAACATAATGATGGATTAAAATGAAAAATAAAATATTAGTTGAAAAACGTAAAGGGTTAGTTCAAACAAAATTTAGGCTTTTATTCACATATAAACATTGTGTCACACTGTATAGTCCAGACAATTGCAGGAAGCAAGTTCCAGAGAAAGTTTATTTTAATACACCAACCAAAATACAGTAATTCATAGGAGAAGGCACTACACAACAACTTAACACGACTAATACCGGAACAAAGAATTAACACAAATTGAAGGCTTATACAGCAGACAAAGGGAGAAACTAAATAGACACACCTGAACTGAGGAACCCAATCAATTAGAAACCATGGAGACAAATACGGAGAGAACTGAGGCAAATCTGAACTAATTAACAGACTAGAAAATTAGAAAAAAAGACTAACTAAGGCCATGTCCACACTAATACGTTTTCGTTTGAAAACGTATATTTTTTTCTCCGTTTTGGCCTTCCGTCCACACTGAAACGGCGTTTTAAGTCAACGAAAACGTAGCTTTTGGAAAACGCTCTCCAAAGTGGATAAATTTGAAAACTCCGTTTTCGCGTTGTAGTGTGGACTGTGAAGCCGGAGGTATTTGAAAACGATGACGTAAGTTTAGTCATGTGATCCATGTTGTACCAATAGATGTTTACCTGATGTTTACCGGTATTGTGCCTGTTATGTGCTATTCACTTTCACACTGTTGCTAAAATATGTTACTTTGCACACTCTTCATATCACAGTACTGCACAGATGACAGAAAATGTACTCACATTTGCTGTCCTGCGGCAATACAGGAGAGCAGTCGCGTTTTAGACCAAACATATGGTGACTGAGTGCGACCTGGACGCATCAGTGAATGGTGAGATATTTTGCTAAATAAAATTATCATGTTAGAAGAATTGCGCGATACCTTTCTTTATTTTTCCATCTGTCAGTGAGCTTTTGTGAGGTTTCACGCATGCGCAGTAAGGTGAATTTATAAGTTTCTCATCCACACTGAAACGTCTGAAAACGCCTGAAAACGCTAGTGTGGACGGAGAGCGTTTTTAAACGAAAACTCCGTTTTCAAATGTATCCGGATTAATGTGGACGTAGCCTAAAATGTGACACATTGATCAGTGAATATAAACAAACAGAAGCTCAACCGTACTTGCTTGACACGTGAGAACAAACCTCTTGTAGAAGTTCAAACATGCTGCGTAACACGAGAATTAACCTCATTGGTTCGCACGTCAAGCATGCTTGAGCTTTTACCATAACTAATGTGTGCAGTGATGAATGTTTAAATGCAAATAAAAGCCTAAATTAAATATGCATTTAATTTATGTATTAAATAAAGTGCCCTCCACTAATATTGGCACCCTTGGTAAATATAAGCAAAGGCGGCTATGAAAAAAAAAAACACCATTGTTTATCGTTTTGATCTTTCATTAAAAAAATTCACAAAATTCTAACCTTTTATTAAAGTAAAACAATTGAAAGTGGGGTGTGGAGGTGGAGGGGTAGGGGGTGTCTCATTATGAAATAAATGTATTTCTAAATTTATTTTGGCCACAATTATTGGCACACAATTATTGTAATGTCCTTTTCCCAAGATATAAGCTCTGTGTCTTCTTCTATAATGCCTGATGAGTTTGGAGAAAACCTGAGAAGAGATCAGAGACCATTCCTTCATACAGAATCTCTCCAGATCCTTCAGACTCCCAGATCCATGTTGGCGCTTCTTCTCATGTCTGACAACTGAATATGCTGGAGATTGTTTTTGGATGAGTGAGGAGGATTTTTCTTGAAACCCTCCCAAACAACTTGTGGTAATGTAGGGGTTGATTGATAAATTTGGCCACTCAAACTCTCCTCCTCGCCGTGCATTAATACAATCTAGACACATGTCCTCTTCCTGCCAGATTCGTAACATCTTTAGTTGATCAGAACTTCTTAATTATTGCCCTGATGGTGGAAATGGGAATTTTCAATGCTTTAGCTATTTTCTTACAGCCACGTTCTATGTTGTAATGCTCAACAATATTTTGCTGCACAACAAAACTATATTCTTTGGTTTTACTCATTGTGATGGACGATTAAGGGATTTGGCCTTTGTGTTTCCTCTTATTTATACTCCTGTGGAACAGGAACTCATGGCTGGACAATTTCATACCCCTAGTCACCCTGGTGTGCTAAAAAAGAGTAAATATGAATGAGCATATTCTTCAGAGATATTTTACTCGTAAGAATTTCTAGGGGTAGCCTACCAATAATTGTGGTCAACATGCATTGGAGAAAAAACATTTATTTCGTAATGTGAGTTTCCTCCCTTTTACTTGATGAAAGGATAAACAATGCAGATTTAATTTCACAGGCGCCTTTGCTCATATTTACCAAGGGTGCCAATTTTAGTGGAGGGCAATGTATGTATATCACATAAAGCGATCGTGTCTCTTCAGAAGATTTGGGTTAAGCTACTCAATTCATTTGGATTAGTTTTACGATTTCTTTATGAACATTTTGAAGCATCAGATTGCTAGTTGCATAGCTGTCAGGAAGGAACAGAATTTCTTGAGGGACAGAAATCTCTTAGATTTAATATAAACAGTTGTGTTTCGAAGAAAGTCTTAAGTCTTTGGAATGACATGAGGGTGAGTAAATTATGACAGTTTTTTTGGGGGGTGAACTAACCCTTTAAACTAAAAAGAAAATTTGAAATGCTGCATTGACAACCAACTGAAGCACTGAAATTACAAACTGGAAATAAATAAAAACTAAAACATAAATTTAAATAAATTAGTCCAAAATAATCCCATCGGTCACAATAGTGACCGTAAAAAAATGTTTAATTTCTAAGGCTATAAAAATGTTACTGAATGATCTATTAATGCATTTCCAGCAGATATTGAAATAATAAAGGGTCTTAATGAAATATGTGCAGTGTCACATGCTTACTGTAAATTGTCACATGACCAGAGCTGTTTATTTCCTGTTTGCGCCAAGAGAAGAGGATGACAGCAAGAAAGCTCCCAAAGAAAAGATTAGTAAAGTATGTTAACATAAAGATAGGACATAGATTTTTGGTACACATCATGTTTAAGGTGTCTAGTATTGATATATGCATTTGCAATTACTCAACTTTGTTTATTGTGGTCATAGAACTCACAAACATGTCACCTGCAACAATAGTGACCGGTGGGATAACCCATTGTATCTACATGCTAATACACATAGGCTAACTGTTCTACCTTACTTTCTGCTGCTACCTAACTTTCAACCTAATTTTAAACACAGACACATACACATAGTCCCGTATTTACAAGTAAAATGATGCGTCCCGTATCAAATCAATAAGGGACGCGATTTGTCCCGTATTTTACATAAGGCCCACACATAGCCTAGTTGGAAAAACATAAGGATTTACTATAGACTAATAGCAAACAGCCTATAAGAAATCAATTTCGCAATAATGTTACATTATGATTAGAAGCAAATGAATTTTGTCCATTTTCTAAGCTTAGAAAATGCACATTTATACGGGCTGAATTGTATAGGCCTAAAATATTGTTTAGTAATTATGTGAATTACACTGCGCAAACCAAAGTAATACTACCCACCGGAAGAAGGAGGGTTGGCTTTCAGTCTCCACAGAACAAAATATTCATTTTATTTTATTTTATTTTATTTTTAATGTTCGCATTTATGAGGAAAAAACAATGTTACAGACATGATGACAGTTCTACGTCACGGACGTGAGCGCTCTGAAAGTGGCACTAAAATATGCTTTAAAACTTTCACAGAGACATCAAACAGAAAACACAAAACCTTTCTTTAAAATGAATTTCTTTTTGTATTAGTTGTATCTTAATTTTAATCAATGTTTCATCAACCAATTGCCTGGATTTAATAAATAAGAAGTAAATATAGCAGACGATAGATAATCACGAAACGGAGGCGCCGGCGAGTGAACTGGAGCTCGTCTCATGAACCGAAACTCTGCGTATAAGGTAGCCTAACCTAGGCTACTTGCCTCACAGACATGTCTACTTTTAAACAGAACAATTCAAAACGAAAGAAAACAGACTACAGACTGCTCTCTGCTTATGTAATCTGTATAAAATGTGCATTTCTCTCTTGCGCATCTACTGCAAAGATCTCGAGTCAGCATGTCACACCCCACAGGCACACCACACGCCCCACACGCACACACCCCACACGCACACCACACACGCACACCACACACACATACAACACAGTATCCCACCGGTCACAATTGTGACTGAGCTGTAGAGAATTTAAGGATGAACCAAACACAAATGAATCTTCCATTTGATTCATTCAAACAGAACTCAATCACTAATTCAGCCATAAAAGATCCCGGCTCCAGCTAGTCTAGGCACCCCCTTCAGAGAAGATTTTTATGGCCTCCAGGCTCCCAGAGATAAGCCAAAGCAGGAAGAACTTGTCACTGTTTCATTCTTAAGCAAGACAAATCTCCTCACAAATGGTTAAACAGGCCTGACCACCAAAGGGGCCTGACCACCTTTGACCTCCCTGAGCATCACCACTGCTGAACAGGACAGAGATGCAAAACAGACCACGCATTCATTCGGAGACCAGAAAGACTTACAGACTTTACATATAAAATACATAAAATCATCCCAAAACAATTATTGACGAACTTATAATCAAACATTGTTCCACTACCTAATCCTATATTCTAGCTATGTATGTGTCTATTATACTAGATAGCATACAAGTCATGCAAATGTTATAACTTTGAGATGCTTGAATGAAAGTGTGTTGTGTTTCCTATCATTATGCTAATATATTCTTAATTCAGAAGATGGCTTGAGTGAAATCTGTGTAAAATGCTTTGTATGATTATAATAATCTATAATGTTTAAACTGTGGTCTCTTGTTCTCTGCTAGTGCTGGGAAAGCAAGGAGATCACAGATAACGCATGATTTACGATAAGAAGAAACGAGATCCGCCTCCTAAAATGATGCCATTGTCTCATTGGTCAGAATTCTCCAAAAGAGGTCGGACTAACTTTAAGTTAAAGACCCGAACAAAGCAGTTCAGTTCAGTTCAGAGAGCAGTTCAGTTTTTCGGTTCGGTTCAGTTCGGTTTTGAGTCGGTTCTGTGTTAAATTAAGTTGGTGCCTCTCTCTATGAACAAACAGCAAGAGAGTGTTCATGTTCGTACGCTTCTACATCGACCAGACCCAAATTAGACCAGCAGACAAACCCATCAAGATCGGAGTTAAAACAGCTCATTCAAGCCATCTCATCTTACTTTCATTTCTTCCTTTATTTTCTTTTTCGTAAAAGTCTCGGTTCAAAGTTAAGTTTGCTGTAAAGTTCGTTTACACGTCTCTCCTGCAACGCACTTCGAACTGTAAAAACTCTTGTTCATCCATCCGCCAACACATCACGTGACCGGCGGTTCAGAAACTTCCAGCCAGGGACTTCCAAAGACAACCAGCGACAAGGACCCGGCCGGGAAACCCCTCAGACCCGAGGAAGGGGAACCCCCAAAAGCAACGCAAAGGACAAGCAAGTAGCCTCCAGACTTAGCTGAACTGGTGTTTTAATTTAAATTGAATAACCTGTCTAAGAAACGAAGGTTTAATTTAATGCTTGGTGGTTCGTTCAGGTTTATGTCTTGCAAAGTGCATCTCACTCTGAAAACTCACTCTTTCTCTCTCTTCCTAAAGTATGCTAGTATGCTGATCACTAAATCAGCATACTATCATCTGAAAAATATTGCAAGAATTAGATGCTTTGTTTCCAGTCAAGACTTAGAGAAACTTGTGCATGCTTTCATCACCAGCAGGGTGGATTATTGTAATGGACTCCTCACTGGCCTTCCTAAAAAGACCATTAGACAGTTGCAGCTCATACAGAACGCTGCAGCCAGGATTCTGAGCAGAACCAGAAAATATGAACATATCACACCAGTCCTCAGGTCTTTACACTGGCTCCCAGTTACATTTAGGATTGATTTTAAAGTATTATTATTGGTATATAAATCATTCAATGGGCTAGGACCTCAATACATTGCAGATATGCTCACTGAATATAAACCCAACAGATCACTCAGGTCATTAGGATCACATCAGTTAGAAATACCAAGGGTTCACTCTAAGCAAGGAGAGTCTGCTTTTAGCTACTATGCCAGCCGCAGCTGGAACCAGCTTCCAGAAGAGATCAGATGTGCTCCTACAGTAGTCACATTCAAATCCAGACTCAAAACACTTCTGTTTAGCTATGCTTTTACTGAATGAGCACTGTGCCACTGTTCGTCCGACTGTTTTTACTGTACTTTATTTTATTTTTTATTCTAAACTGTTTTAATTATTCTTATTTGTTTTGATTATTTTATTTTCTCCTATGTAAAGCACTTTGAATTACCATTGTGTATGAAATGTGCTATATAAATAAACTTGCCTTGCCTTGCCTTGCCTTCCTCTCTCTTCCTCTGCGCCTCGTATGAATGTGTGTGTGTGATTGTGTTTAGACCTTAGTTTTATGTGTTTAGAATAATCAATAAAGTCTTGTTTATATTTGAAAAGATATTTGCCTTGTGTTGTGCTTACACATTTAATGTCTTGTACTGTCGATCTAAAGTTACCTTGCTAATACATAGTGTTTCACTATAGATTGGATACTTATATCTGTTGCCAAGGTTATAATTACGGCCCGTTCAAATGAACTCTAAACGAGTCATTTGCTCGGTTCCATAGTGATTCGGTCAAGATTCATTGCAAACAGTAAATGAATTAAATACATTTTATGTATATTATTATTATGTAGGTTCGTTACAGAGCATAAAACTTACTTTTTCACACACTTTTCCATGAAAATTTCCAAAAACTATGATTGATTGTTTCAAATGGATACTAATGACACATGACTTAGATATTTTTGTATCTGGGAAAAATTTGGGATTAAATAGGTTAATTAAAAAACGAATAAAATGCAGCAAAATTACAAAAAAAAAATGTTAAAAGTTAATTCAAATATTTGCAGATATTCATACTTAACACATGTATTCTGTCGTTTGTTTCTTGCACAAAGCTTATACAAATTCAGAAAACAATGAAAATGATTCATGTGTCATACTTTTTTATTGTGCTTTTATGCAGCTTAACAACACCTGATCACTTCATGCTTTTGTTGTATGGAAAAAAGATGTTCCACAGAAGAAAGAAAGCCATACAGGTTTTGTAATGGCATGAGGGGGTGTAAATGGTGAATTGTCATTTTGGGTGAACTGTCACTTAAAGGCACAAACACAAACTCTTATTTATGGATCAGCAATTCTATATTAATATTACATCTAGAATATGATATAATGAAGATGATTTACTGTAACATAATTTCAGCTGCTTCTGTTTGACTTCACTCTTCACCTTAATGAATGAATGATCTGCACTGTCAATAATGATGCTGTCATGGGAAGGAAATTTCCTATTCAAAGACAAACACCTTCAAGGGTTTCACTCACTTATAAGTGATGCCATTTATTCAAAGCTGGTTTTAAGTCTAAATTACATGACCCATATGAGCCTCGGGCAGGGACATTTACATCTGAACGACTTTGACAGAGTTTGCTTCCATTTATCAGGGCCTTGTTAAGCGGTCCGCGGAAATGCTGACGTGAGTGTTTGAATGGGCACAGGCCCCTGATGGGCCGTAATTACCACAAAGACACAAACATCCAGAAGAAACCCAACAGGATCTATATAGTGCGCTTGGTTGGCTTGGAATGTATTTGCTCAAAGAAACCAGCAGTCATGGGAGATTTGATAAACAGCTTATATGAGCTGTATTCTGGAATGAATCGTGCATGGGGTCAGTTATCTGTGCTTTAATGACCAGTGACTTGTCTGACAGGCCAAATGTCATAGTGTCTGTGATTCTGACAAACCCAGAAGGATTCAGAGTGAGATACTGATAGCTGAACCTTCTCTATCTTTCTCAAAACATTTTTTACAGACCTTCAACCCCAAAATACTTAGACTAACAGGGTTGGATGTGAGAAATTAGTAATAAATGCTTAAAAGATGATGCCTTGGTTACAAACTGGAATAAGATTAAGTTGGTGTACTAAATGTATTAAATGGAAATAAATAAAAAATCACAATACAAGGTAGTAGGAAGTGAGGGAGACAGAAAAAGAGATAATATCCACATGGACTGAATTGAAGCTTAGCCAAGCCATGAGACCCGCAGAAGACATAGAGAAGTGGAGAGAGCTGTCAATAGATTGTCTGTGGTAGCCAACAACCTCCTAATGGGGGTTATGGGACATGATGATGATGATGATGATGATGATGATGATGATGATGATGATGATGATGAAAGAAAAATTACAATTTAACCAAAATGAATGAAAATAAATTAAACCTAAACAGTAATACACTTTTTTTTAAATTAAATTAAAGTGAAAACTGAAAATATAAAAATAAATAACGTGGGGTGGAAATTACGTATACTGTATGTGTTAAGACTTTGCTTAGTGTTTGTACAAATAATAAAATAGATTGAAAAATTTCAAGATTGTAACCACATATTTATTATTGGGAGTGATATAATTTAAAGGGATAGTTCACAAAATGAAAATTAGACCATGAATTACTCACCCTCAAGTCATAGGTGTATATGACATTCTTTTTTTCAGACGAATACAATCATAGTTATATAAAAGAATGTCATGGCACGGATTCCACTTACAGTACACCTAAAACGCAACTTACGCAACTTGTGACATCGGAAGTAACGTAGTGCGTCATGGCATAACGTAAATATCAGCAGAACGTCGCATTACTCACATAAGTTGCACTTTACACTTAAGAGGAATCCTTATGTTCTCTTACGAGAGTATCTCTCGTACTGCGTAATATCTTACGCTATGGGGGAAATACTCTTTCCTCGAGATATTGAAGCCAAAAATTATCCTTAATTTTTTAAACATGCAAAACGCTTTTGCAGCAGCAAGCAGACAAGGGCGAGACAGCTCGCGCGCCCATTGGCTGCCCCGCTGGAAAAGCTGCAGCCTATCGAGTGAGGCACTGCGTGACGTAATGACGAATGAGGACGCTTCGCGCTCATTTCGTCATGTCCCGCCAGTATAGGCGTGGTCTCGCCCTATAAATACCCCCTCGATAGCTGTATTTCCTCTGATTTTGTATTCTTCACGCGAAGCTCACGCATCGCGGGATCCAGAGTGAGAAGCCGCGCCGTTGACTTGTAGCCTTCTCAGCGGGACGTGCCATCTTCTGAAGTCGCTGGCCCAGCCGCCTTCAACCGCCGTACCTGCTGCGCTTTCCGGCGTACTATATCCTTTACTCTGCTAAGTGTGTGTGTTTGCTTACGTGACGCAACACCCATTTCTACTGTTCTAAAAGAGCTGCGTCTTTTTAAAGATGCCTTCCTGTGGTTCTTGCCGAGCCCCACTCGTTATTTTACTTTATAAAGTTTTAAATATGGAGAAGATTTTACACAAATGCATCGCTTCGCTTCAGAAGGCCTTTATTAACCCCCCGGAGCTGTATTGGAGCACTTTTATGATGGATAGATGCACTTTTATGGACAGCAATTCACTGCCATTATAAAGCTTGGAAGGGCCAGGACATTTTTTAATATAACTCCGATTGTATTCCTCTGAAAAAAGAATGTCATATACACCGATGATGACTTGAGGGTGAGTAAATCATGGTCTAATTTTAATTTTTGGGTGAACTATCCCTTTAAATAACCACTGAACAAATTCATATTTTTGACCACAAATATGGGAATTGAATGAATTCTTGAAATTAAAATATTCGTTTTCATATTATATAATAGTATTTCCATAAAAAGACATTTCCCAGGAATTACGCTGTTTTTGTATATGCTATCTCTGTATAGCAACCTGTACCATATTAATAAATTAATTTCTAAATCGTCATCAAGATATATCATCAATGAAATTGTATAGATCTTTTTTTGCCCTTCTGATATTCAATCTCCTCCAGAACCTGAATTAACTGTCACGCCAGCATCTTTAACCAAATGACAGATAATTACTTTGACAGCTTCACAGTCATCAATCAAATGTAGTTTCACTGTCACAGGAAGATGAGCAGCGAGAACTTTCATCCAACAGGAAAATTATTTTCAAAAAAAGAAGTGTGTAACTTTTTTGCACCACTTTATAAAGACAGATAGTGTAAACTGAGCTAAACAGTCCTAAAATCACATTGGTTGATATGCTCAAACAAACACAGATTGAGTCACAGCCACAACTGGCTTTCTTTCCAGACTTTTTAACTTTAAAGATGATAAAATGTTCTGCATAAATGCATGTCACATTAAATCACAATCTCATCAGTGTTGGGGTAGTTACTCGAAAAAAGTAATTAGTTACTAGTTACTAGTTACTTCTGTAAATTGTAATGAGATTACTAGTTACTGTGTTTGAAAAGTAACTTTACTACTTATTAATTTACTTTCCCGTTTCTTAATTTACCGTGTAGATACATGGACAAACATCATAGCCCTATCATCACTTAGCCTGTCTGCATAGTGTTTATTGTATAAATTATACAAAATGGCATGTAAAACCATAAAGAACACTATCCCTGTCTGCACAAAGAAATATGCCTTACTGTAAAATCCACAAACAACAGGATAAAGGAGGCTATGGTCATTTTAAAATGCGGTCAACACACAAGTTTCAAAACACAGGCTTTGGGAAACATGAGAATAAAACTCTTCTCTTAAGAACAAAACCAGCTTTTTATTCGACTAATGGCAACAAAAATCAAGTGGTCAATAAAAAATAATAAAATAAAGGTCACTTTATCCCATATAATTCTCAATCTTAATCTTAAAATGCATTTTTCTAAACCTGGGCGATTCAATGGTCGACAGGGCAAGCATGTCTTCTAATGAACCCTGCAACAAGCCTGTTCAATTCATTTTGTGTTACCTGCTGCGCTCCAAGACTTGAGAAAAGCGTAAAAGCCTTGTTTATAATCGTCGCGTCCGCACGAGCGCAAAGGTGATTTACATCACCTTAGAAGGTGATGTACGTAAAAATTACGTCATTGCGGTGTGGGCGGTCGTGCGCAAGACCCCATTTCGCTTGGCAGTGTGCACGGCTTTTTTTGTAACAAAAAAAGTTATGTTTTTTTGTTACAAAACGTTAAGTTTTGTCCCTGGCAAGGGAAGAGCTGCTAGCAAAATAAAATAACCTGTGCTATGAAAGGAGTAGAGAGCACTTTAGGAACATAACCATGCCTTGGCTTAAGGACGACTCCGGAGTCGCTAGGCCCAAACTCAAGGCAGGAAGCGCTTACTGCTAGTGCTTGCAAATCACCCACTCACTTGAATGAAGCTAGTGCCAGTAAGAGAGAGTTTTGAGCAAAAGAGGCTTCAGGTCCTCAGACTGAAGTGGCTCGAATGGGGTACCCTTCATGGCTTCCAGGACCGTGGAGAGGTCCCAGAAGGGGGGTTGATGTGGGTTTAACATTCTGGCCCCTTTAAGGAAGTGCACGACAAGGTCGTTTCTTCCTACTGATTGTCTGGCGACAAGAGCGAGAGATGCTGTTATGGCCACCACATACACTTTGAGCATGGATGGGGTACGACCCACGTCCAAGAGCTCTTGCAAGAAGGCGAGTACACTTGATACTCGGCAAGAGTATCGGTCCAGGCTCTGTGCTGCGCACCAGTCAGAGAATAATAGGAAATGCATACAAGGCAAGGCAAGGCAAGGCAAGTTTATTTATATAGCACATTTCATACACAATGGTAATTCAAAGTGCTTTACATAGGAGAAAATAAAATAATCAAAACAAATAAGAATAATTAAATTAAAATAATTAAAAAATAAAATAAAGTACAGTAAAAACAGTCGGACGAACGGTGGCACAGTGCTCATTCAGTAAAAGCATAGCTAAACAGATGTGTTTTGAGTCTGGATTTGAATGTGTCTACTGTAGGAGCACATCTGATCTCTTCTGGAAGCTGGTTCCAGCTGCGGCTGGCATAGTAGCTAAAAGCAGACTCTCCTTGCTTAGAGTGAACCCTTGGTATTTCTAACTGATGTGATCCTAATGATCTGAGTGATCTGTTGGGTTTATATTCAGTGAGCATGTCTGCAATATATTGAGGTCCTAGCCCATTGAATGATTTATATACCAGTAATAATACTTTAAAATCAATCCTAAATGTAACTGGTAGCCAGTGTAAAGACCTGAGGACTGGTGTGATATGTTCATATTTTCTGGTTCTGCTCAGAATCCTGGCTGCAGCGTTCTGTATGAGCTGCAACTGTCTTATGGTCTTTTTAGGAAGGCCAGTGAGGAGTCCATTACAATAATCCACCCTGCTGGTGATGAAAGCATGCACAAGTTTATCTAAGTCTTGACTGGAAACAAAGCATCTAATTCTTGCAATATTTTTCAAATGATAGTATGCTGATTTAGTTATTGCTTTGACATGACTACTGAAACTAAGGTCTGACTCTAGAGACACACCAAGATTCCTGACTTGATTTTTAGTTGTTAGACCTCTAGAGTGAAGGTATGCATTCACCTTGAGAACTTCATCTTTGTTTCCAAACGCAATGACTTCAGTTTTGTCTTTGTTTAACTGAAGATAGTTTTGGCACATCCAGCCATTTACTTCATCAATGCATTGGCACAGGGAGTCAATGGGGCTGTAATCGTTAGGCGATAGGGCTAAGTAGAGCTGTGTGTCGTCTGCATAGCTGTGGTAAGAGATTCGGTTCTTTCTCATTATTTGGCTCATTGGGAGCATATACAGGTTGAATAGGAGTGGCGCAAGAATTGAGCCTTGGGGGACTCCGCATGTCATGGATGTCCACTCAGACTTATGGTCTCCTATACTCACATAATAACCTCTCCCTTCTAAGTAAGACCTGAACCATTTTAGGACTATCCCAGAAAGCCCCACCCAGTTTTCAAGCCTGTCAATAAGTATGTTGTGATCGACAGTGTCAAATGCAGCACTGAGGTCGAGTAGTACCAGCACTGATAATTTGCCTGTATCAGTATTTAAGCGAATATCGTTTATTATCTTTATGAGCGCTGTCTCTGTGCTGTGATGCGATCGGAAACCAGATTGAAAATTGTCAAAGTAACCATTCAAGCTTAAGAATTTGTTCAGCTGATTGAAGACAACTTTTTCAATGATCTTGCCTATGAAGGGAAGATTTGAGATCGGTCTATAATTGCTTAATATGGTCTTCTCTAGATTGCTCTTTTTCAGGAGGGGCTTGACAACTGCAGTTTTTAGGGAGTTTGGAAAACTCCCAGAGAGAAGTGAGGCATTTACCACTTCTAGGAGATCTGCTTCTAAACTGTTTAACACACTTTTGAAAAAAGATGTGGGAAGTGTGTCAAGGGCGCAGGTTGATGTTTTAAGGTGCTGTACGGTTTCTTCCAAAATTTTGCCATCAATTTCTTCGAAAACAGACGTAGTAACTACTTTCTCAGGTAGTGGTCGGATCTGTTTGACCCCAGCACAACTCAAGGATGAGCTGATCACCTTTCTGATATTATTGATTTTCTCAGAGAAGAAAGAAGCAAACTCACTGCACTTGCTGTCTGAGAGCATTTCACTGGGAATCTGGCTTGGGGGGTTTGTCAGTCTCTCTACAGTAGCAAAAAGAGTGCGTGTGTTGTTTAAGTTGCTGTTTATAATATTTGAGAAGGAAGTCTCTCTAGCTTTGCCTAGTTCCATATTAAAAGCATGGATGCTGTCTTTGTAGATGTTATAATGGACTACAAGTTTTGTCTTCCGCCACATGCGCTCTGCTCTTCTGCATTGTCTTTTCATATTTTGCACTGCTGTTGAGTTTCTCCAAGGTGCTTTTTGTCTACCACTATTCTTCCTGACTTTCACAGGAGCAATATCATCAATTACACTTTTAATTTTTGAGTTAAAGGATTCAAGGAGAAAATCAGCAGAGTCAGCAGATATGCTTGGTTTTAAAGATATAGCCTTCATAAATAGCACACTAGTGTTCTCATTTAAGCATCTCTTCTTGACAGACACAGATCTAGCTTCAATGGCAGGAGAGATCAAAATATCAAAGAAAATACAGAAATGATCAGACAGTGCTACATCCTTAATAACAATCGATGAGATGTTTAGACCCTTACTGATAAGTAAATCTAGAGTGTGTCCACGATTATGTGTGGGTCCATTTACATGCTGTGTCAGATCAAAAGTTTTTAAAACAGTTTTGATTTCTTTTGCCATATTGGTTTCTGCATTATCTATGTGAATGTTAAAATCTCCAGCAATGGCAAAACAGTTAAACTCAGAGGAAATTGTTGATAACAGTTCTGTAAAGTCCTCAGCAAAGGCTGGAGAGTATTTTGGAGGCCTGTAAACAATGATAAGTAAAATACGTGGAGCACCTTTTAACACAATACCCAGATATTCAAAAGATGGGTAATTCCCAAGTGATATTTGCTTACATTGATAGACATCTTTAAAAAGAGCAGCTAAGCCTCCGCCTCTCTTACCCGCTCTGCAAGCACTCATAAAAGTAAAATTAGGAGGGGATGTTTCATTGAGGACTGTTGCACTGCAGCTGTCTTCTAGCCAAGTTTCATTTAGAAGCATAAAGTCCAGGTTGTATGTGGTTATTAAGTCGTTGACTAGAAGTGATTTATTTTTAAGTGAGCGGATGTTTAAAAGTGCTAACTTAACAGTCTTACTTTTTGTCCCCACAGCGATCTTAGTTTGGCGTGTAATAGGCACCAGATTAGATGGGTTTGCTGTACGGCTTTTGAAGGCCTTAGACCTTCTATCATGTAATCGAACAGCAATAGTGAATGATACAGATTCAGGCACACTGGGTTCCCGCTTGTTTTGTAAACATTTAGGAAAGTTACTGTTATCATAGCGGGGACCCGACACATATCACTGAGAGCTGATATCAGTTGTTTTTGGTTCACCGCGAGCCGCTGGAGGAGGGTGTTGGCCCTGGCGCTGTGGCAGAGGCCGAAGAGCTCTCACAGGAGGAGGGGGAGGGCGAGCTGGGCCCGCAGGCTTTGGTGGTTGTGGGGCCTGCCGTTTTTTGGTTGACATCTGGGGGCTTGCAGCAAAAGAATGTGATAGTCTGGTTCCAGCATACACCAGTTGTTCCATTTTCTCCGAGAAGCACAGAAGTGGAGATGCTGGAGAGAGGGACAACGTGTCTTGCTCTGGTGTTATCGGAGGCTGTAATATGTTGTCCTGGATTTCCTGGCTGTTTTCCAGAAAGTCGTCCTTGGGTGCTGAATCTTCTAGCAGTTCTAGTATGTCACAGTCTGTCTGTGGTGAGCTCTGTGGGCAGGGCTCAGCTGAGATTGTGTCCGTCAGCAGAGGTTGTTTTGGCTGAGTGGTGTTATCATTGTCCTTGTGTGATGTGTCAGCCGCATGTCCATTCAGGTGCAGAAGTGAAGTCCTGTGGTCATTAATACTGTGTCCAGGTGTGTGTGTGCCATTCAGGTTGAGTGGATTGGCACATACTGCAGAAGGATGATGGATTGAAAAGAAGATATTGTCCTTTAGCACTCTTGAACCAAGTTTGTTTGGGTGGAGCCCATCCTGTTGAAACAGTTGCCTCTGATTCCAGAAAAGATTGAAGTTGTCAATGAAGTTCAGTCCTTTTATATTGCAGGTTTGTTGCAGCCATGTGTTAAGCCCAAGCAACCGTGAAAACCTGTTTGTTCCTCTTGCTGGGAGTGGTCCACTGATGAATGTCTGAACTTTCAGTCTTTTAAGTGTTTCAAAAAGTTCATTGAAATCCTTCTTAAGGAGTTCTGACTGCCCTTTATGAATATCATTCTTCCCCACATGAACAATGAGTCGATTTGCAGTCTTATGTTTCATCAGAATGTTCTGAAGTTCCCTGTTTACATCAGAAGTTGTTGCTTGTGGAAGGCAGCATGTAGTTGTGTCCCTGCTAATAATGTTTCTGATTATAGAGTCACCCACTATCAGAGTCCTGGGCTCGGCTGCGCTCTGAGCTGAGTGCCGCTGTCTGCTCGACCTTGAGCGCCTGTTAGCAGTGTTAGCTACTGGCTGCTTCAGTCTGTGTTCGATCACATTCATCACATTCAGGGATTCCTCATTCATTAATACTGCAAATCTGTTCTCAAGATGTATAGGCGGTGGTAGGAGACCAGTGTTTGCAATCCTTGTCAGAGCCGTATCTGGGGTAGAGGATGCTACTGCGGCAATGAGTGATGCTCGTGACAATCTGATGTCTCGAGTGCCTTTGGGTCTCGCTCCCTGTTTGTGCCATCGATTTGTAAGTCGATCGGCTTGTTTCTCTACACTCAGTATGGCCTGTATTGGAGCACTAGATTCATGGGACTCACCGTCTGTATGCTGAGGGCGTCCATGATGAAGCTCTGTTGTGTGTTCTGTCTGGTTTGGTGGTCCCATAAGTAACTTTGTTTCAAGAACTGCAATCCTTTGTAAAAGTCTCTGGCAGTTAGTGCAGCAAGTAGATTCCAGAAGAGGCATTTTCTCTTATCCTTATGAATGTAGGCAGTTGTGTTTTCTCTTCCCCGGAATGTAAGCTTTCAGTGGGAGGCTGGTTGGAGAAAAGTATTCCGCTTTTTTCTAGTAATCAAGCGTTTGAGCACTGTGCTGATTTGCTGAAGTTAAAATTAGGTGATAAAAGGAAATAAAATATGAAAATATAAACACGATAGAGCAATAAAAAAATAAAAGCGATAGAGCAAAGCGCGGAGCAGTAAGCAAGAGCGTCCGAACAGTAGCTGAGCAGGAAGCAACCCAGTGGGCTGCTCGGCCAGTCGTGGGCTTGCGCGTTCCTGCTTTTTGTGAAAAATGTTCGGCAACAAGCGTTGTCTTCTGAGGCGAAGGGGTCGACCTCTGCCTCACTGAAGATGCTCCATATCAGCTGAAACGTCTGTGGGTGAAGAGACCATTCCCTGGGGAAACTTTGTCTCTGGAAAGCATATCCACACCCTGGTTCAGAATACCTGGCACGTGAGTCCTCAGCAAGCGCAGGTTGTTTGACCTGAGACCACCCTGGCAATTTATGTAGGACACTACTGCTATGTTGTCCGTCCGGACCAGGACATGTTGGCCTTTTAGATATGGGAGAAAAGCTTTCAGTGATAGAGCGACCGCTCTCATCTCTAAACATTTTATATGTAGGCACCTCTCCGGACTAGACCATAGGCCGGAGATGGGCCTGCCCTCGTATATGGCCCACCCTAACCTAGGCTGAAGGTGTCTGTCGAGATCACTTTTCTCTTTAAAACACACCCATACTCATGCCGGACTTGATACCAGTCGGCTGCTTTCCAGGGAGCCAGGGTTTTTGATACAGCCATGGCTTGCTCTGATTTGTACAGGGTTTTAGCCGCTAGGCGTGACGTAAAGCGCACTCTCTTTTGTATAGAGTCTATCATTGTTCCCAGTAAATAAATATTTTGTCTGGGAGACTATGTGTTTTTGGAAGCATTGATCCTGAGACCTAGGAATTCTAGATGGCTGAGGAACCAGGATCTGTGAGTTATCAATTGCGCCTCCGATTGGGCTATAACCAGCCAATGGTCGAGGTAGTTTAACACTCGAACCCCCCGCTGTCTCAGGGGGGGGGGGGGTGAGCGCTGCGTCCATGCACTTCGTAAATGTACGAGGAGCTAGAGATAGGCCAAATGGTAATTCTGTGTACTGGTAAGCCTGCCCCTTGAAGGTACGTACTTTGTAGTAGGCACGTGACCTACATACACTGAGCTGGAAGGGAGAACAGACAGAAAAGAGCTCTCTTTTTGCTTTATTTGTGTCGCCGTTTTTTTGTAGGTGTCCATGTTTTTATAACAGACGCATTTACTGCAACATTGGTATTTCCAGCCGCCTGAAAAGAGGGGACTGGGAAATGTGTGAGAAGCTTTTAATCTGGGCGCTTCGTATGACCAGCCGCCAGTTTTCAGTGCTATGTTCTATTGCGTAACGAGCTTCAGGGGAACCCGGTCTCTTGTGTTCTAAGCATGATAAACGATTGAGCTACTCCCATGGATGAATCAGAGCAGAGTGTCAAATCAAGAGTCGTAGTCTTAACGAAAGACACTTACTGATAAAATAAAAACAAGGAACGCTTCATGAACAGTACAAGAAACACAAGGTCCATTAAAGTAAATTACGTGGCTGCAATGGTAAATGGCTCAAGCTGAAATAACTGCACAACACATTTAATAGGCAGAAAGGTGGATGTCAGGCATATGAATAGTGTCAGCAGAGTCGTGAGATGCGCACTCGACAGAAAACGTCCATTAGGACCTTAAATTGAAAGCTTGTGTGCAGGTGCCACTTTATGTGGGCAACAGCACTTAGAACCCCAGCGTGAGCAGAGGGAACTGGTAGAAAGCGCTCTTTTCATGCTTCATTAGAGTCGCAGTTGGAACAGCGTATGTTTGCAGGGGAGCGTACATTACAGTGGGCTCACCCTGCATTTTAATAGAGGACTGTGTTCACTACCCTTTTTGTAGGAAGCCAGAGATGGCACTTTATCATGACTAAGTTGGTGATGCTTTGTCCAATCGCACTTATGCTGTGCTTAGATGGGGGGCGGGGTCAAAAGTTGAGCCCGACCAATCCCCGTCTTCAGACACTGCCAAAGAGAGTGAGTCATGCAGGGGTGAGGCCGGCATGGGCCAGTCCGTTTGGTGAATAAGCACAGGAGAAAAAAGTCTATCTATGTAGAATGTGAGTCACACGGGGGCTGGGCCGGCGTGGGCTCACCTGTTTTTGAACGCTGGTTGATACTTTAACCCCGCCGTTGTGAACGGGAGGACTTGAGGAGCGGGGCCACTTTCTGTATGTAAGGAAGCTGGCCGCGAGCGCAGTGAAGAGAGCAGCATGTCCTCTCCATGAGAACAGCCGTTGTGACACTGAGTGAATGCAGTTTCAGCGTGGCTGTATCACTGGCATGAAAACGCATTCATTGTGTCCGTCTGAGGCATGTAGACAGTTCTTACATGACGCATAAAACGAACGTTAAAATGTGCAGTACACATTTGGGTTCATTACAATAAATTTCACCTGCTGTCAGAGCCCGACACGAGTCACGAGGGCACGGGTCTCTGGCGCGGTGTCTCAGATTCCTCCACTGAGCCACAGGGGGGAATGACATAAGACATTGGGGGAATCTGAGATACCGCGCCAGATACGCGCCAGAGACCCGTGACCCGTGTCGGGCTCTGACAGCAGGTGAAATTTATTGTAATGAACCCAAATGTGTACTGCACATTTTAACGTGTGCAGTTCTCGGGTGAGAACAGCCTTCGTGAGTGAAGCAGTTTCAGCGTGGCTAGATTCCAGGCATGAAAACTCACTCATAGTGTCCGTCTGGGTAATGCAGAGAGGGGTCTGCATGACGCGCGAGGGCGGGGTAGCTCTCTTGAACGTAGAGAGAGCTGACCGCGAGAGGGGACGAGCAGCATACTCTCAAGCGAGAGCCGCTGCTCGTGGAGACTGCAGCTTCTGCATGGCAGGTCCCAGGCACTCGGCACACTCGCTGTGAAGCATACTTCTTACGTACAGTGAGTCGCAGCGACGAACACACTGAGGTTTAGAAAGGATGGCACAGCAGAACAGCGGGCTGAATGCGGCGTCGAGTTGAAACAGGAGCCGGCGTCCTTAGACTGCTTTGCAGGTGCTTGTTCCGCTGAAAATCTTTTCGACGGCAGCGAAGATTGATTCTAATCAGGAGGTCAGCGAAGTGGAGACTTGCTGAAGGAGATTAAATCTGATTTTATGTCAGAAATGGGGGCTATAGCTATAAGCCACGCCCATTGTAGCGGCCCTGATTGGTTCACGCACATGAGCCGCCTTTCCTTTTTAGGTTCGTGCAGTTGCCGCAGCACAGCCAATGACCGCTCAATGCAGCTGCACTGTGTTTTAAAAATTTGGCTTCAATATTCTCGAGAAAAGGAGTTTTTCCCATAGCATAAGCTACTTACGCAATACGAGAGACCTCCCAAAAGGGAACATTTTTTCAGTTTGACAACACATGTGCTGCAAATACTCACAACGCAACCAAATACAGGAATGTGCAGCAAATACTCACAACATATATATGATCAGGATGTTAAAATAAACAAAAAAACCCTAAACTTTCAGATCATCGACAACACCACTTATGAGTATATACATTGAACAATAAGCTGTTTTTTTGGAAAACAAGTAAACAAAATAAATGAGCTAATGTTCAGTGTTGTTTTTGTTAACTAATCTTTGTTAACTAAAATAAAGCTAAAATAAAATAATTAGATGACAAAACTTAATAAAAATCCATACAAAAGTAAAAATTAAAAATGTTCTAAGTAAAAAAATTGAAGTAACAAAATTACTCAAAATGAATGTAAAATTAAAACCTGAAAATATAAAAATAATAGCCATTCCAAATTTGTATAAATACTATTATTGTATATATTAAAATTATATATATTATATTACACAATAGCTGCTCCCATTGGTCATCGCTGCATCATCACGCATTAGCATAAAGCTTTGTGACTTCTAATGAGTAAGTGACCTCTCTGTTTTATGAGTTATGGCCCCTTGGCTTTATTGCAGTCAGTGTGAACATCGCTAACCAGGCAACATGTGATAAAAGTCTTTTCCATGTAAATCTGAAGGAGCTGACAGTGACTTGCAGCAACGCAAAGTCATTCACTGTCATTGTCAGATGGTGTTTTCCTGCAACTTAAGTGACACCGATTGTTGAAGATGTGACAAAATTGAGCAGGACTTCATGCAAATGAGCAGCAGTGTGATGACAACCAATGGGAGACAGTCTTATACAGCAGCCAAATACAAAACACCTAGAAACAACAGTAAAAAGACTACAGCAGTTTAATTGCTGTCAGCTTTATTCTAACAACCCACTGCAACAAGAACAGGAGCCTTTTTGATGGTTACTTGGTTTCTATTTCTGTGATGTACAGTGAAATCTCATTAGTCTAAAAATCACACTTCACAGAATTGTCTAATAAACACCAGATATTACCATAGCTGCCAACTCTCACGCATTGGCCGTGAGACACCCGCATTTGAATGGTTTCACACGCGCACACGCCACACCCCCGATTTCTCACGCTGAAGAGTCAAACCGGTCGGTCAAATGCCTGAAAGATGAGTTTATCCAACGCATTCTCATCCTTTAGCGTCATATAGGTGACGCCATATGACATTTCGTCGACATATTACGCACATGGCATGGCAAAAATAAGGACACATATGCTCAAGAATACATAACTTAAAAGCTATAAATATTTAAATAGCATATTTAATATTGAGTAGCTAGACACGTTTGGTTTGTGATGCATAATGTGATGACCTTTTGTTTGTTCATGCAAGAAGTCACTGTTAATTTAAACCCAGCTTATCATTGTCATGAAATCAAAATGATCGGTTATAGGCAACAGTATGCATTTTTGAGTAATGGGTGTGGATGTAGCAAAGGGTCCTGAGAGTTAAAGCCACAGGGCCTCTGATTGTGGTAATGTGGCCTTAAGTTGGGCGGGACTTGGTTTTGTCCATAGGGAATTGTTTGGATGGTTGGATGATTGTGGTTTACTATTGGTCGATCTCGTGTGAGTGACAGGTTGTCCCGCTCTTGTACCAGTGAACACATCACCAGAGAAGAGATGGAGGGGGGGGAGGGTGTTTTCTCACATTGGGGTGGTGATGGCGCAGTGGATAAGGCACATGCCTTTGGTGTGAGAGACCCGGGTTCGAATCCACTGTGAAACAACAATGTGAATCCACTGTGAAACACCAATGTGTCCCTAGCAAGACACTTAACCCCTAATTGCTCCAGAGGCGTGCGACCTCTGAAATATAGCAATTGTAAGTCGCTTTGGATAAAAGCGTCAGCTAAATGTAAATGTATTTTGATTAAAGATTACAAGGGCAAATGGATAAAACATTTTTTTTTAATTACATGTACAGATGAATCATTTATAATAGCCTAAACACTGCAATATTCCATTTAAAAATTTGAATTATTAATTTTGATTTCATGGTGACTTTAAATTAGTTAATCATCTCTGTTTTAACTCTAAGCTATAATTTTATTTTGTATCTCCAAAATCAGGCTTGCACAAAAAAAACATTTCTGCATGTTTAGACTTTAAAGGGGCTATAGTTTTTAGCGGCCTCTAGCAGTGATGTTTCAGATTGCAACCAATTTTTACAAGAGGCTCGTGCGCGTGGTCGAACTCAAGAGTGAGCACTCATGGTACCGGCCACACTGAGACTTTCAACACACCGGAGAAAGCATCGCAATAGGGATGAAAGCCAACTCTGGGTCTGTTTTTATACCTAAATATTAACCTATACCTAAAACAAAGCGGGGGTCTCTCCATAATTCAAACGCTCTGCTGATATTGATCCGTGTTTTCATTCGAAGTTGATCCGATTCACGTTTGGTCTGACGAGCTTCAGCAGATAAAACTTTTTTTTTTTTATATATATATATATATATATTTATGTGAAGTTTGTGTTGGAGTCTGTGTTGTGCTGGAGGCAGGTCTTTTTGGTGTTATCAGACTCCATGTAGTTTGCTGAAGTGCCGTCGCATAGACTGTAGGCCATATAAAAAGGAGAGAGGCTCGAGAGCGCGCATGCACGTCACATCCGAAAGATTTCGCGGTAAATCCGATCCGGAGCCTTCACATAGAAATAGGAATACTGGCCTTCAGAGGTAATACCAAAACCCGACAAGTGGATCATTGTAATGTGTGTTTACAACCCCTTCACACACAGGCAATAAAAAAAGGATTCATTTTAGAAGAAAAGCTACATATAGCACCTTTAACTGTGACCTAATTTAGTAGGCATTAGTTGAATTCCTCATTGATGGATTGGGGACCGCTCTCCACATTGCAGCTGATTGCAGGTTGTAATGTCCTTTGTGGGAATATTTGATCATACAATATAGGCAAAACCTGAGCACACCACGACTCAACCCTTCATTAGTGACACATTTACTGCTCGTTCATGTAAAAGCATTTTTATTTAGGACCTACATAATGAAATGCAAAGAGAAATTTATATCTGAGCTCCCTCTGAAAAATTATACAGTGAGACTGCATCATATGTTTGATTGAAGAAGGTAACCACAGAACCCAAATGCTTATGAATTATTAATGAAATGTAATGAAGCTTGCGGATTCATTCGTTGTTTGAAATGACCCAAGAGCGTTGCTGAGGTCAGAGCTGCTTGTTCTTACTCTACGAAAACTATGCCTGGAAAGAGCGCTGCAAACTGCTCTGAATGACAAAAGCATCTGCCAAATAACATGAATCTGAAGGGAGTAGCTCTGTGTGTCTGTAGGTGAAACATTCAGTATCCGAGGATGCTTCATGTTTAGTGTACATAAGGACTTTACTGCCACCTGGTGATCAACACAAAAGCAGATTATTTTCCTAGAAATCAAAACAATCCTTCTGCATTTGCAACCATTTAGAGACTGACAATGTGGAAACAATGTGTGAAAAAAACAAACAAAAAAACAAACACTTACTCCCCCTCATGTTCTTCCAACCTGCATGACATTTTTTTCCCCTCTTGGAACCAAAAAAGCAGATATCAGGCAGACTGTTCATGGTCTTTTTAAAGGGGTGGTTTACTGCTTTTTTTCTTTGCATGATTGTGTTTATGGGGTGCAATATAACATGTATTCGTGATTTTTCTTATTTCTTATCTTATTCTTATTTTTCATAAATTTCACCTTTATTGTAAGCCTCTTTCTCCTCTGTCATTTGAACGACCGGTTGACTTCCTGATTCTATGAAACCACTCCCTCAGAAACAGGCAATGGGCTCAGATTGGTTAGTTTGGGCCGGTGTGTTGTAATTGGCTAAACTGCGCCGCGCACGTTGTCCGGAACCGCCACACCCCTTACCTTTACGGGCGTGAGTTTCATGTGCTCCGGTTAATGTAAATAATGGTGCTGATACTGCCGTATCAGTCAGAGCCAGAATCAGACCCAGAAAGCGGCGATGAAGAGAGTCAAGCAGAACCTCCCCAAACTCGGCTGTTACAAAACGTTTCTGAATGGTGCGTTTTTGAATTATTATGATTCTATTCTTCTATTATTACATAAGAAGTTTGATACCCTGTTATACTTGAAAATGCTACTGCTGCTTGTTAGCTTTTTGAGATACGTTTTTATCTTGATTAAACATTTAATACAAATGATTACATGAGTAATACAGTTTTTTAAAGTTATTGTTTTATCGACATAATGAACAACCGTGTAGCTATTAACAAAACTTAGTTTACTCTGTGTATCGTTTTCTTTAGGTGTACATGGCTACTATAAACAAACACTGTTGACATTGATCACGTTCATGATCAAATCAAAAAATTACGTCATAAAGTAGCTACATGGCAAATACATTTACGAAATCTATATGATTACAAATTCAGGTCCAAAATGTTTGTACGCGTTTGACATAGAAACACGAAAAAGCATAACCAAGTGACTATAAAGCCAGCACTGGCATTTGTTTACGTCCTTGATAAAACGAAACCATTACGTCTAAAATTATACAAATACATTTAAAATTATTAAGTCTTACTTACAGATTGTGGCCCAACAACTGCTGCATCTGGTTTTAACGTTGGAACAGCTTCAGGTTTTAGCAACAGTTTCTTGTGGAATCCGGCATTGAATTGTTGGAGATTCAGGAAGCTGTCTTCAGTGAAATGTACCGCACAAAGAGCTAAATTACGATTGTAATTGTCAGAAACATTATCAAACATAAATTGTAGCCATTGTTGACGAACTACAGCGTCCGTATGAAGCCAGAACACAGAAGAGCTAACAGCTGGATGGAAATAACACACTTTTGACGGCATGTTTAGCTCTCCCCTGTAACTCTTCCTCTTCGGCAAAGCCGCAGAAATATGGCCATGCCCTTTTTTTGCGTATTCCGAAGGGAGGGTTGATGCAAATGTATGGGTTAGTGACGTCTAAAACCCAGCTGTAGTCCCAATCGAGTTTTTGTAGGCATTTACACTTCCTGATTTTTAAAAGACGATATCTCTGCTTACATTGAACTTTCAGCGCTGCAACTTTGCAGATAATGTTCATGCACCACAAGCAACATTACACACTATTTAAAATGAAAAAAGTGAAATCGCAATCAACCACCCCTTTAATACAAAACATTTTTTTGGTGAATATCAACATCAGTCATACATGTTAGGAAGTTTAAAATACATTTTTTTTTCACTCATTGTTATGCTAAAAGCTTTTGTAATTAGAAAAATTTCAAAACAGAAATATTTTCGCTAGTGCTCTCATGACTTCTGTACTGTATGTTATGTGCTGTCTTAAACTATCACACACACACACACACACACACACACACACACACACACACACACACACACACACACACACGTAAGATTACTTTAAACTTGTGTGTTCATGCATCATGTGTATGTGGATTCAGGATTACTGACAGGATTATTGCAGCAGTGACTCTCGAACGCTGACATTGGAGAGCAGAAAAGCTTCAGAGAAACATCAAGTAAAGAATTCAATCTGTGCACATGAAACGCATGAAAATAACCATTAAAACACGCCATGTGCACAATATTCACAGAAGCACTAGGGTCACTGTTTCTGTACATGAAACGATCTGTAGCTGAGTAACATTGGGTCTCTAGAGGCTCAATTATTGCTCTGACTAAAACACAGGACTGGACATTTACTGGCAGGTGCACCTGTCTCCTAAGATCTGAAACATACTGTTCATCCATCCTGTGACAGCAGAACACACACTCTTACATACAACCCGTCATGTTTTCCTGAAATATTGGTGCTGTTTGGTAGGTCAAGCATCACTATTACTGTTGTGACTTGAACTAACCCCTAACACTAATTATTACAGTAATTACTTCACTAAGTGACCAGTTTTTTAAAATGCCATGAAAATGGCAAAACAATCCACTATAGACTTATGCTGAAGAAGAGACCTGGGGCCGTATTCACAAAGAATTTTATCTTACCACTAGGAGTACTCCTAAATCGCACTAAAATATTTTAGCTAGGAGTTTTCTCTTAAAAGTTATTCACAACGCCTTTCAGACCTACTCTTAGTAAGGAAAAATGACAACTCCTAAACTAAGAGTGAGTCTTCATTGCTATGGATGACGTCAATTCTCATGCACGAGCTTCCTCGCAATGATCACGATGATTGGTTGTTAGATGACAGGGCCATCATGCGGAACATAACACACAGACGCAACAAATCATGGAATTACACATCTAAATATGTCTGTCTCCTACACAAAATAATAATAGTAATGTCATGGAAATGCATATCATGTCTGTGCAGGCCCCAGTGAAGTGTAATTCTAAAAAGGCAGAAAAAAGTCGTGAATTAAATTACATTAAATCAATAATTTATAAAAAAAAAAAAAAAAAAAAAAACTAATACCCTAATGAAAACCGCCACTTGCCTAATAATGAAAAACGACACTTACATTAACACTTTGCTTTAACACATTAATTGACATCCTATTAGCCTAAATAGACTACTTAAAGCAAGGAAATGTTGCTCCTATTGAAGTAGCTAATGTAATAGTTGAATGACGGTGGATTATGAACTCGCCAAAACGGAAAAGAAAGCCCATAACGCAGGATCAGTTCACACCGAACGCGAATAGAGCGTCAAATACGCGTCTATCGCGTTTAGTCAGAGACGCTTGAACATTCGCTCGAGTTCAAATTTTTCAACTTGCGCGGAAGACATTCGCGGCAAACGCGTCGCCCAATTCGCGTCATTCGCAACGCCCGGCGCGAATGTGTCTATTCGCGTCTTAACAGATATTATTGGCTTTGCATTGACTTTGTATGCAATCTACTCGCGCAAATAATTCAATTCGTGTTCGGTGTGAACACACCATTACTGCTGCTGGCTCAGTTGGTGCTGAAAAAAAATGATAAATGGGAAATTCGGCACTGGGATATCAAGCAAAACACATGAGAGAGGATATTTGTTTGCAGATGCAGCATTCCCGCTTGTGTCGTGGACCCCGGACGACTGCGAGAGGCGGTGGTGTGCGCTACAATCCTTTGTGAAAAGGTCTTAGCGAGTTAGGAGTCCTCTCGACTTCTTTTAAGCTGTCCCAGACTTAGGTGCTACTTTTAGGGCTAAAATGCTTCGTGAATTACTCTTAGTGAAAAAAATTAGGAGTCCTAAAGTTAGGAGTGACACGCCCATTATTTTTAGGAGTTGCTCCTAAATTCGCCAGTTAGGAGCTACTTTTAGCCTTAAAATTCTTTGTGAATACGGCCCCTGAGCCATATCTATTAAAGGAATAGTTCAATTCAAAATGGAAATTCTGTTATCATTTACTCACGCTCAAGTTGTTTCAAACCTTTATACGTTTCTTTCTTCTGCTGAACCCAAAGGAAGATATTTTGAAGAATGTTGGTAACCAGACAGTTGATGTAGCCTACCCCTATTGACTTCCATAGTAGAAAAACAAATACTCATTCATTTAAGCAACCACCTGGAACACCCTAGCAACTGTACAGCAACACACCAAAACAACACTCTGAAGTCAAGTCAAATCACTTTTATGTATAATTTTGCTGTTGTAGGCTGTAAGGAGCTTTAAAAAAAACTGCAATCATTTGCCGAAGTTAAATGGGACCGTAATGCGGTCAAGGCCTGCCTGGAACTTTTTAGGCTTGTGTTTTCCTGAAAATAATTTCACACCTTATAAAGTTCGTAAACCAATCTGATTCAAGAATTCAACAGCCCCGTAGTATAAACTGTATAACATGCCAAAAACAACCCAGAATATCTCTAGCAGTCTCTCTGAACATCCCCAGAAAGTACAAAGCTAGCACTAAAAAACTATTCAAAACACCTGGCATCATACAGCCGACTGTACACTTTAACATCACTCACATTTACATTCATAAAATGTAAAAAATACAAAGTATATATATATATATATATATAGTTTAATACATAATTTAATTTTAAAAAAATTAATTCAACGCATGGTACTCACTTGTTAACTTGAAAAATACTTTTTTTAATTTAAACAAAATCTTTTAACTTGATAAATTGCAGCTCATACATCACATTGGCTGTATTCAGAATAGCAAACTACCATACAATTTTTTTTAATATTCCTGCCATTGCAAAAAAACACAGCAAAACAATGTTTGTATGCCATTGAGAACAAAACAGACAAGACAAATAGAAAACAACAGACAAATGAACAATGCACTCATTCAATCTTCCACCTTAATCACCCCTTTTCCTGCAGCAGGTCTCAGTTCAAATACTAAAACATCTTGTGTGTGAGTTTATGGCTGTAGTATTTCAGGTCATTTTGTGAGGATGCGCATCGCTGCAGGCCAGTGTTTCTGCCGTGTTCTCTGGGGACGTGGCGTCTGCTTAGGTTTAAGCATGAACTGACAGCAGCGGAATCTCCACCTGCCCTTTCTCCACTCCATTTCCTCTCTTTCCATCTTCCTCCTTTAATGCCCCCTTGTGTCAGGACTGCTATAGCCTACTGTATCTAATACCTGTCACATGACATCTTTACCCATGAGTCCTCTTAAAGCTCCATACAAAAGCTTCAAGCCTCAGTGGCACAAATGAATCCCCGTCCTGAGAGATTTAGATTCTATTGTTCATCCACTGGCTTATGTGCTCAAATTACGAGACTCTTCAATCGGAAAGATCAGTATAGGACACAATGCTAATGAAACACAAAAGATGGCGAACTATTCCCTTTTAAAGTCACCATGAAATCATAATGGAAAAATCTTGTTTTTTTTATGGAATATTGAAGTACTTATTAGAAATGATTTATTCATGCACAACATTATTTTTTGTATTCATTTGCCTCATAATATCTAATCAAAATAACTCCCCTCCCTATTGCAGTGACATCTTATTTTCTCTGATGATGTGTTTACTGGCGCGAGGGCGGGACAACCTGTCACTCACATGAGATCCATCCAACCATCCAATCAATTCCACATGGACAAAATCATGTCCCGCCCTAAATGTGTTCTTGTTTCAGAGGCAGTTTCACTTGGTTATATGTCTCATTATAAGAAAAGTGTATAGACCTTATTCACAGCAGCCCCATCTTTGACTTTTATTTTTACTGAAAGAAATCTCAGTAGACAAAAACTCCAGACAACATGAGCTGTGAAAAATTATAAGTTATTTAGGAGCTTTTTACAGCAGATGCCATTGAAAATATGGTAAGTCTATCCGGCGTTGTTTTTATACATGGCGCTGCTCTGAATAAGGTCTATTGCAACTTCCGTTTCATGCCGACTTTAAAAACAGTCGATATTCCTGTGAAATACAGATATTATTATGTGAGAAACCAGTAAGCACCAGGAGCAACAAAATTATTTAATTAATAACGGGGATTGTATTTGGCTAATGATATACAGAGAGCTCCTCCATATGGACGTCAGAATGCCGTATACAAAGCAGGTTACACAAGTTAATGTGATGTTAAATCCATTAAATGTCAATTACAATATACATGAAGCATAGTTTAGTTTAGATTAGTTTAGTTTAGTTTAGTTTTAGTTTAGTTTAGTTCCTTTATTGTCCACAAGTGGAAATTTGTCTTTGGCTTACACCACACAAAGACGAGAAACACAAACATAAAACTATACATAAAATATAACTGTCACGTTTTGATGTGTTTAGTTCTGTTTTGTGATCTTGTTTTCCCCTGTCTTTTGTGATTTTGGTTTAGTCCTGTTAGTTTTCCCGCTCCTCGTTTGTGTTCAGTTTCTTCACCTGTTTTCAGTTAATTATCTCGTTTGGTTCAGTTCATTTAAGCCCTGTGTTTTCCCTCAGTGTTTGTTGGTCGTCGTCTATTAATGGTTGTGTGTTTCCTGAAGTCCTGGAGTCTGTTATTTTGTTCCTGTTTGTTCCAGAAAGTTAAGTTTGTTAATAAATCAACTATATATCACAGATCTTCTGTCCTCGTCTTCGGCATCCTGCACACACCCTGACAGAACGATCAACCTACAAAAACAAGAAAGAAACTGAATATGGGCCGAAGGAGGAAAAGCAAGGTGGTGAGCCCCTTTGAAATGCCTATCCTTTTCCAACATGAGCGCTCACTCGAAGAATACGCTGGTCTTTACCTAGAGCTCTACAATGATGTGACGCTGGAAGAAGAAGAACTGACAAAGAGTTTCTGGGGTGGACTGAAGGACCCATTAGCCCAGATAATTCTGGTGAAGGACCTAAATATGTCGTTCTTGGAGTTTGTGGATCACACGCTGTGGGCATGTGGATCCAACTACCTTGTAGAGGATCTCCCACTCCATCCAGTTCCAAGTCTGGTATGCCCTGAGCCTATCACCTGCACGCCAGAGCCTGAGCCCATCGCATGCCCGCCAGAGCCTGAGCCCATCGCCTGCCCGCCAGAGCCTGCACTCCGCATCAGCCCTGCCACCAGATCGGTCCCTGGACTTCCCCGGATGATATCCAGTATGACTGATCCCCCGCTGATGTCAGTGCGATTAGCCAGAAAGATGGCTGCCGAGGCTGGGGTTTCCACGTCAGCCAGAGTCCAGCCAGAGACCCTTCACCCGGACTCAGCAGAGACCCTTCACGCCAGAGACCCTTCACGCCAGAGATCACGCAACCCTTCACGCCAGAGACCTCAGCCAGAGCCCTTCACGCCAGAGACCCTTCAACCTCCGCCAGAGACCTCACGCCAGCATGATCCAGCCCCAAGCTCCCTGAAGTGCTGGTTCCGTCCAGTTCCGAGTCCCCTGATTGCTGGCCCGTCCAGTCCGAGTCCCCTGATGTGCTGGCCCCGTCCAGTTCCGAGTCCCCTGATGTGCTGGCCCCGTCCAGTTCTGAGTCCCATGAGTTGCCAGAGCCCGTTGATCCTGCACCAGAGCCCACTGATTCTTCACCGCTGGTCCTGCCCAGCCCAAGACCCTCGTTGCTGCCGGATCCCCCCTTTCCTGTCAATTTCCCCATTAAAATTTTGGGGGGGGCGCCCACCCGAAGGGTCCTCACCGCCGTGGCCACCCGAAGGGTCCTCACCGCCGTGGCCACCCGAAGGGTCCACACCACCGTGGCCACCCAAAGAGTTCTCACCCCGGCCCTGGGGACGCCCGAGCCCAGCTCGCCCTGGACGCCCGAGGGTCCCACAGCTCCGCCCTGGACGCCCGAGGGTCCCACAGCTCGCCCTGGACGCCCGAGGGTCCCACAGCCTGCTCCGCCGTGGCCACGCCCACAGCCTGCTCCGCCGTGGCCACGCCCACAGCCTGCTCCGCCGTGGCCACGCCCACAGCCTGCTCCGCCCTGGAAGGCTTCCTGGACCTGCACCATGCCCTCGTCAGCCTCGAGGGCGCCCATCCTCCCACCCCTTTGGATGTTATACGGCGCGAGGACGCGCCTTCGGGGAGGGGGGAGGTACTGTCACGTTTTGATGTGTTTAGTTCTGTTTTGTGATCTTGTTTTCCCCTGTCTTTTGTGATTTTTGGTTTAGTCCTGTTAGTTTTCCCGCTCCTCGTTTGTGTTCAGTTTCTTCACCTGTTTTCAGTTAATTATCTCGTTTGGTTCAGTTCATTTAAGCCCTGTGTTTTCCCTCAGTGTTTGTTGGTCGTCGTCTATTAATGGTTGTGTGTTTCCTGAAGTCCTGGAGTCTGTTATTTTGTTCCTGTTTGTTCCAAGAAAGTTAAGTTTGTTAATAAATCAACTATATATCACAGATCTTCTGTCCTCGTCTTCGGCATCCTGCACACACCCTGACAATAACATTATGTAACATGCAGCTATACATAGCCTACATATCCACCCATATTCATATCTTCTCAGCATTTAAAATTCGAATAGCAGTTGGCACAATTGACACCTGGTACACATTTTTACTCGCCCTCATTCAACTGTCTTTTTGTCTTCCCTACGATTGCGCTAGCTACGTTAACCAGCCTAGACAATTTCTGCTTGGATTTAACAGTCAGAACTCCATACCACATAGTCATATTAAAGGACATAATACTCTACAAGATTCTTATAAACCATTTCTAAAATATTTTTGCTCACACCAAAGTGTTTTAGCCTCCGAATAAGATGCAATCTCTGCATTGCCTTTTTAAAAACATAATCCACATTTCCAGCAAAACTCAAGTTACTATCTATAAATGTTCCCAGGTATTTTAAACTATTAAAGGGCACCAATTATGCAAAATTCACTTTTACATGGTGTTTGAACATAAATGTGTGTTGGCAGTGTGTGAGCAAAACCACTCTAGAATGTAAAAAAACCACTGGGTGGATTTTTATCAATCTCAATAAATCATAAGCACTGTCTCAGAACGAGTGTTCTCAGATTCTGCGCTTTGTGACGTAGAATTTCGCAAGCCCCACCGACGTGGTTTGATTGACACTGTGGTTTTGGCATAGACCCCGCCCTCGGTGATCTGTACACATTGTTACACATCCTCCATTGTTTCAACTACAGCAGGAAATGTCTCCTAAGAAACATAAGTGTTCTGTTGTGGGATGTAATAATGTACATAGTAGTTTTCACTTACTTCCGACATCAGCCACTGAAAACGCAGTGGATGGATTTTATTTACGAAGGAAAGGCGCCACTTAAACTTCCAAAATAAGTTTATGTTTGCGCGAATCATTTTCTGACTGACTGTTTTGTGAACGAGGGTCAATTCAAAGCAGGTCTTGCTTCAAATTTAATACTCAAGTGTGGATCGTTGCCTACTGTTCGCGATCCAACGTCACCTCCAGAAGAAGTAAGTGTATTTTATGATTTTTGAGCAAACAGTCATTTCAGTCGATGTCAGCCAATTCAACAAAAAATGCGTCTAAAGTTGTTTTCGTCGTCGTAGGATCTGTGTGTATATAATTTAAACCTTGTTTGTATAGTGTGTAACCCACGTTTATAAATATATTTTTAAAGATATTGTGTTAAAAACTGTGGATGTTCTGTAGCCATCTTCTCACATTTGCCACATAAGCACCTGTACGACAAGTAATGTAAACATGACGCAACAGGTCCATCGCATAAATGTAATTTCGTTTGTACGTAGCAAACGTTATCACAGTATTTGTGTTTGTAGTTTCAAAAAATTGCACCAACGTTATCACAGTTTGTGTGTGTCTGTGTGTGTGTTGCACACAGGGCCGGCGCATCCATATAGGCGAACTAGGCAATTGTCTAGAGCGGCACTTTTGTAACTTTTTTTATTTATATGATTTACTGAGCTGTCCGCCTCCCCGCAGCGCCGGCGCGCCCCTGCTCGCACGAGTCATGACTGGGTGATGGGAAGTTCGGATCATTTCACTGACCCTATTGAGTCATTCGAGTCATTTCGTTTATTTAAGTGCCTTTAAATTTTATACTTTTAACAGCCAAATTCCCCGATCACATCCACCTACGCAATGTTGATCATATTCTGAATTAAGAAATCATAATGCAGTAAACAATTATTTACAGGGAACATAAATAATTACTTTATCTTCCGAGTCTTACGTTCATTTGGGTGATCTGTTCATTGCGTCACGTGACATAGGCAATGAACAGATCGTTCATTAATCACCTATCAGGGACTAATGCAGGATGTCGAAACGAAATAAATTATCTGGTTGCGAATATAAAAAGAGACGACTTATAAAGGAAAAGTTGAAACTAATAAAAAACTACCTTAGCAGTAGGCTACATTGAAACAAGACAGACTTAATGGACTGGCAACAATCTCCATAGAACAAGAACTGGCTCAGAGAATCGAAATAGAGGATGCAGTTAAGAGCTTTGCTGCGATGAAGGGCCGCTGTGCACGCCTCTGAAACTTAAGTTAAGCTTCATTTGCTTTTTAGTCTTTATTTAAGATGCTGAACCTGCTGATGATATAATGTGCTTGCGGACATTTCATTTGTGTGTGTTTTTCGCACATAAGAAAGTGGTGTAAAGATATCAAGCAACAGTAATTTGAGGAGGTGAAATGTGATTATTTGGAAAAGTGCTGTCATGACTGCTTAAAGAAAAATGCCAGCAGGTATTTGCCTCCTGCATAAACTTTAATATTGTTGACATTTTGGGCACACGCGCGTTGCGCACTATTTGCGTTATATGCTAGGCCTATGGCTTATTGGTCTTTGTGTGTTGTTGCTGGTTTTGCATTATATGTATATATGGCATATTGGTCTTTGTGTGTTGTTGCTGGTATACGTTGCAAATAGAGGGGCGGCACAATTGCTTTTTGCCTAGAGCGATAGAAGTGCACGCACCGGTCCTGGTTGCACATCCATAATTGCAAAGGGGACGCAATTACAACTCTATAGCGCTAAGTACATAAATGTATCAAATAACCATTCCGAGACGTCCTGGGGCCTGTTTCAGAAAGGAGGTTAAGTGAAAACTCTGAGTATGTTAACCCTGAATTGAGGGAAACTCTGGTTTTCTGTTTCAGAATGGGAGGTAAGTCAAACCTGAGAAAGCAGAGTAAGTCAAGCCCGTTTCTGAAAGAGAGGTAACTTATACTCAGAGTCAGTTACCATGGTAACTTACTCTGTGAACCTAACCTGGTCAGGAGCAGGTTTTCTTCAGTAAACCCAGAGTTTCTTGCGGTCTCCTCCCCTTTTTTAAAGAGGAAGTGGTGTTTAAACACCAACAATAATACTAAAATGTATTTAAACATTCTTTAAGGAATATATATTTTTTGTCCATGATTTAATTGACTAAATCTGTTTTGCAGCACTTTGCTAAAAAATAAAAGGATTAAAACGTTTGCTAAACTTTTATTTGATTACCACCGTTTTTGATAATATATTTGTATTAAAGCAGAACTTGGTAACTTTTTTAACTTAATGAAGCTGTCTAGAAATCATTGGATGGTTAAACAACCTGTTCTGGTGATATTGGTGACTTTCCTAGCTCCCCCCAGCGTTCCCAGGCGGAAAACCAACCTTGCAACATGCAGACTACCGTCCCGGCAAAATGAAAATAGGAAGTCTCGTGAGAAGCGAGACGAGACGAGAACGAGCGAGAAACACGAACTGCTTTACGGGTTGATAACAGAATACAAAATGTACATGTCAATGTTCTATGATAATGTGTATGATGTATTACCCACCTCGGTAGAAAGCTCCGCAAGTAAAGTTGGCCGGCTCCGATAATAACAAATGCACGTGAGCAGCGGTAGAACGGGGGAGAAGGGTGCCGCAAGTGAGTTTTCTTTACGATAGTGTTGTGAAATATATGGCCCACAGCTGTAGGGGGAGCTCGTGGGGAAAACATGCGACAACAAAAGGGAAAATCACGCGAAGAAGACTAGATGTTGCCGAATTCTGCTTTAAATCATTAAAAAAAAAAAAATCGAGAAAAAAAAACATTTCATAGAACTCGATTATTTTTTAAACATATTAATATATTATTAATGATAAAAAATAAGTTGTTAATCTAATTCATAATCAGTTATTGAAATTAGTTGATTAGATATGTTTTATTGAACAAATGTTTAATTTATTTAACTGTCATTTTAGCTAATGATAATAATCGTAATTTAATAAAGCAGTTTATATATTTAATAATTGTTTAATACCATAAACCGTGATATTTTCTGAGACGGTTATCATACTGTGAAACTCTCATACTTACAACCACAACCCTACATGGGAGAGTCCCACTCCCAACCTCCCCCCACCACCCACCCCCCGCTGTTAAAATAGTAACTCAGCAACTTTTACTCACATTTTAAATTAGCTACTTTTTACTTTTACTTGATAAAGTAAACTTGTAAGTAAACTTGGTACGTTTACTTGTAGCCCACTTAAGTAAAATTTTATTGAAGTAATAGTAGCCTACTTTAGGTTGAATAACATTCTTCCAGTTTTACCTCTGATATTATAACAGTTGGGTAAGTTACTCTAAAATAGTTATGAATTACTAACTACAAATTACATCTTCAACAGTGTAATTAGATTAATGTAATAATTACTATCTTTAGAAAGTATTGGTCTACACATTACTAATTAGTAAATCCTATATCAACCTCAATCACTTGAACAATACAAGGAGAGACAAGAAACTGCACTTTTAATGCTTTCAAATTAACAATATACAATTGCATGAATTATTCTTGAATTTATCAAAGTGTGTAGAGGGAGAAGGTTACATAAAAAATACACCTTTTTAAAATGTATGTTAAATCCACTATTGTTTTATACTGAATTGGTCTATGCAGTAGCCAATTTAATGTAATTGCATCATATTTTATTTTAAATTACAGAAGAATTAAGAGTAATCCCTTTAATAAAATTACAATATTTAGATTACTTGGTAATTAATTGCACCCAACACCTCTTTTTGTCTGGCGCTGTTGCCACGGTGACTCATAATATCTGCGCTCCATTGATAATGGCTTTTTATAGTTGTGGTGCACGCGCTTAACTCAGAGTCAGTCAACTCAGAGTTGATTGAACCAACTCATTTCAGCTGTTCTGTAACCGAAAACTCAGAGTTACCCATCTCAGGGTAAGTCAACTCAGATTTCAAGTATTAACTCGGAGTTGGTTGAACCTCCTTATTGAAACAGGCCCCGGGTCCATTCTCATTTGTGTTTCTTCTGCCGGAGTCTCTTAATCATCTGGGTCTGATTCAAACATGTACGGCTGAATGCCATACAAAACAGCGGGTCTCTCACTCACTCTCAGCTTCTGCTTTTACAGACTGTTTATTGCCATAGGTATCAAGTTACGCCCTCATCCAAAGGCAGGGCGGGGATATGCAGCTCTTTTACAGACCTACATCAAGATGTTAGGTCTGGGAACTCTCCATTGACATGCCTCAATCCGAGGGGCGGGATAAACGGTTACCTTTCAAAATCCCTCTGCACGCAATAGGATAACGCTACAACCAACCAGAGCAACGAACGGTTGTGGATGAGTGAGTCTCATGCGTTTTTCCACCAGCGGAGCTAATTGATATATTAAACTTTTGCCGTATCAGGTCGGCAAAACTCCGAACACCTCTTCCTTTTTTAAGAATGACTTAAGTGACGTTCTCTTAACTCCAAGTCCTCAAGAGTCGCGGCCAAAGCCGATTCGAAAGACCGCTGCATCTTCATTGTTTTCAAGTAATAGGGAAATCACCTATGGAAATCATGCGGAACGTCATGAACTGTGCCGTCATTGTGTTAAGCCCGCCCGCCGACTCTATACACGATGTGATTGGCCTGACCAGTTTTTGTTTTTTCCAGCTCAAAAGTCTATGGAGAGTTGCTAGACCACACTGGCTGCGAAATAATTTTTTCGCTGCCTGTAGAAAAGGCCCCAAAGTTATGTTAGTGTTGCTATTATTTAGTATAGTTGACCATATTAGGCTTTATGTTTCACGTTTACTTCCGTTTATTCAGTGCTTGTAAGGGTAGCCAAAGCGCGCGCTGGTTCGTATACTATCTGACGTTACACAGTTAGTATGCAGTACGAGATAGTCAGTCAGTCAGTCAGTTGGTCGGTCGGTCGGATTGTATATTTGAGCTGCACCTTTCTTCAGAGTGTGCGTATATGAGAAGAGTAAGTACATTTGTGATATTGTATTTCTTTGTCAAACTAGTTGTTATTTCTGTATTTTAATGTGGATAAGAGTTAGGAGTTTAAGGATTCGCTATGCGACCGTGGTGCTAATTATATCCGTGTTCGTACATTTCACGCTCGAGCTTCGACTCATCTTATTTAGTATGTCGAGTTAACGATATGTAATATAGTGTTTAGATGTGTTTATACTTTCATATTTGTTGTTAGGATTGATCAGTACTTTGTGGTTGAGTAAAATAAGAAGTTAGTGGTGTTAAATATTGAGGTTTCTCTATCAAGGCTTTGCTAGATCGAACGGAATATAGCATCCGGTCCGGGGTTTTCCGCAATAAAAGCATCCAGCTGTTTAGTTCGTTGAAAGCTATAAAGTGCCTCGTAGATGACAGTAAGTGCTGTCTATGTTAGTGGGAATTTAACTTATGATAGAAAATCTGAGGATCATATATAATAAGTGTTTGAATCCTTTCATTATGCTTACAGTATTAAAGTTTAAGAGATATATTGTAAGCAGTAATATATTCTGACTTGCTTTTAGTAATGTATCTTAGTGCTTAGAGAGGAATGTGTATGCATATGTTTTCCTTTATTCATTTGTAGTTGTTTCTCTCTTATAGAAACCACACACACACACACCACGCTAATACTCAGAATTAAACTCACCCTCAAACTCACTCACAAGAAAGAGGAATAAAGAAACAGAATCAGAACTATTTCTCCGCTCTTTCTTTCATACTCTGGAACATTTGGCCTTAAGTGGTGTCCTGGCCGACACACCTGAGTGAACTTGGTGATAAACCCTGAACTAGCACCTAGACTGAGCGTTTACCCATTATCTCCACTAATTGATGGTCCTTCGAGCCGGAGCACTGAGTTTACATCAGAGATGGAACTACATCCAGAGTATGATGCTAGTGGTGCACGTCCCAAACGGCATATTCGCCCACCTGTGCGCTATGCAGATTATGAGGTCGAACATAGAGGCTACATCGGTCAGAGGTACAGAGAGGAATTAGAGAGTACTCACCAGGAGGGAAATGCCAGGATGACACCCCTCACCTCCCCTCATGACTCTCCCCTTTGTCTGCAGTGGCGGGATGCTATTCTTCAGGAAATGGACCTGGGCTATAGGGCGGAGAACCTACAGCACAGCCAGAGGAATCAGCTAGCCCCCCAGCGATTTCCAGAGAGTGAGTTTAGGGAAAAGCTACGAGATTACTCTACTCCCCTACCTCCAGTGCTGCACCCCATATATCCACAGGATGACAGCCGAGTTGAGTTAGATGACATTCGTCATGAAAGACACCTCCTGCAGCAGACACAGCGGCACATGGCATCAGACTTGGTCGAGCTTAGAGCACTGCGAGCAGACATGAGACAGTTAGTAGATTCTGTTTGCAACATGCAGAGTCCAACCTCTCTTCATACCAGAAAGCCAGAGTTAACAGTGATGTCGCCACAGCCACCGGTTGAAAGTGAACCCAGCGCTGAGGAAGAGGATGACTGGCCAGCACCACCACCATGGCCGGGCCCAGTAATGGAAGAAGCACTGCCAGCCCCAGCTCTTGACATGTTTGTGGGCCAACCACAAGTTAATCAATCAGCACGTGGTACCCTTCCTACTACAAAGCCATGGGAGGATACTGTCCGTCAGCCATCGCCCTGGTTCAAACCCGTTCAGTTTATGCCACAGCCACACGGAGTACCTTCAGCGGAGCCCAAGTACTCTACAGCTTATAGTGGTCAACGGAGTGAGCTTGGCTGCAACCCAACGCCCCAACAGCGACATCCAAGCATGGCATGGACACAACCACTGACCTTTAGATCACCTCAGGGTCATAACTCCAACGTCTCAGAGCCAAGTTACCGTGGGCCACGCCCAACAATCCGCAACTTGCTCAAGTCGGGACCCAAGTGAGTTTGCACGGCTCAAGATCTCATTGGAGAACCTGAGCTGTTTAAATACCAAGTGTTGGTCGATCACCTGCAACTAGAAGAAGCCAGGTTAATAGCAGATGCTTACCTTAACTCCCAAACACCCTTCACAGACACATTGGTTGCCCTAAATGATAAGTTTGGCCAACCACATCAGATAGCGCTGAGGCGTATTGCTGCTGTGATGGACTCACCAGACATAAGGCGGGGAGACTTTGCTGCATTTGAGAAGTTTGCACTTCAGATACAGTCACTTGTGGGAATGCTGAAGACACTAGGCCATGAGGGTGAACTGGAACTACAGTGTGGCTCACATGTTGCTCGTCTGCTGGGCAAGCTACCACCTGAGCAAAGAGCCGAGTTTCGCCGCTGCATGTATCATCAGGGCACAAGAACCCACACCTTAACTAATCTTTCAGATTGGCTGAAATACGAGTCTTGGTGTCAGGACTCTGAAGGACAGTTAGCTGTGAGAGGAGCACGGGAGAAGCCGGTGTTCCGACAAGAGGGTAGGAAGGGTAAGCAACATATCACTGTCCTCCATGGTGTGAAGGACACCGCTAAGAAACCTGAGACTCCAGTGCCATGCAACTCTTTCAAATGGAACAAGAGTAAGCCATACTGTCCATTCTGCAATAACGAGGAACACTACCTTAGCCAGTGTACAGAGGTATCCAGGCTATCAAAGGATCAGCTGACCGAATGGATAAGAAGGAACAAGAGGTGTTGGCGATGTGCACGGCCACACCAGGCGGCTCATGCAACTTAAAAAAGACATGCAGCCTCTGCCAGGGGAAACACCTCCAGGTTCTGCATGAGGTAAATATGAGGTCACCTAAGGAGGCATCACCAACACTGTCAGCAGAAAGCCATGGCATAAGGGGCACAACAGAGGTTCTGTATCTAGACAGACCCACTGAAGGCAGTCGGGTTCTTCTCAAAGTTGTCAAAGTCCGCATTCACCATGGTGACCAATCAATCAACACCTATGCCATACTTGACGACGGTTCAGAGAGAACTATGCTGTTGCCAGATGCTGCAGAGAAGCTAGGTGTGCAGGGGATTCAAGAGGACCTACCACTACGCACAATTAGAGATGAAGTGCGGACCCTCCGTGGTGCATCAGTGTCGTTCTCCATTTCTTCGCCGTCAAAGCCGAAGACTAAGTTCAAGATCATAGGTGCATTCACCAGTGCTCGTATTGGACTAGCTACCCATTAGGGATGGGCGATATATTATCGTTTGCGATATATCGTTAAAATTTTTCCTCACTATAAGAATTAGTCTTCCCGCGATAATAACGATAAAGCCTATGACGCGGGACCCATTCGCAGTTCACGCGCATGGCGGAAGGCGGACGTGAAGCTGAGGTGAAGTTTATCGCTGAACGAGTAACTTAACTACCTCTACAATCTGGAACTGGTACACACAGATAGATTTTCACCCGCCCATCTCGCCGAACACTGACTGAGCGCTTGAGAGTGTTGCTCTCCGTCAAGGTAAAGCCCACTATATCAGTTAATCTCAATGAATACACAGTGTAGGCTATTTGACGCGCAGTAAACACTAGTGTGACGCGCACGACTTGTTGTCACTGCTGAGAGCGCTCAGTGTTTCTCACACACTCGATGAGAGAGAGAGTTACATACCACGCAGAATTGAAGTGTACATGAAGTCTACATGTAAATTATATTATTTGTTGTATTTTCCTGTAAAAATAATGGAGTTCATTTGGAATTATTCAGCTTTTATGAGCAAGCAGAAACTAATGCACAAACGCAGACGTGATAATATTCATGAACCCAGCAGCTCATCAATCCTTAGTGCGGTTTATATTTTTATTAGTATCAGAATTCGTAGTAGCTAGTATTAGTAGGCCTATAACTATTTCAAACTTGTAAATTATTTGAATTATTACTGTGTGATGTTTTTCAGTATAGTTGCACTATTTAAACATTATCTGCACTTTTACAGAAGAAACGTATACAACTTTTCCATTTCTGCAAGGGATGGTGTTTGGATTTTTACTGTTTTTTTTATTTATTATTATTTTATGTACTGTAATTGGTATTTTATAGGAGCCTATTGAAGGGTACATTTTACTTTGCATGCAGATATCACTTATAGCCAAAAACAGTGGTGAATATGGTATTATATAAATATCGTCATTGATATCGTTATCGCAATAAATGCCAGAAAATATCGTGATATATTTTTAAGTCCATATCGCCCATCCCTACTACCCATACTTACCCCATGGAGCAACTCAGGAACACATACAAGCACCTCATTGGCCTTCCCATACAGACCCTTATGAATGTCAAGACCTTGCTTCTAATTGGGGTGACCATCCCCATCTCGTCACTCCCATTGAACCTGTCAGATTGGGACCTCCAGGAGGGCCTGCTGCCCTCCGCACAAGGCTGGGCTGGACACTGCAGGGCCCAGCAAGTGTAGTCTGTCACCTCACCCAACCACGGCAGTGTCTATTTACAACAGTAGCACCCCAGGTGAGCGAACTGATGAAACACGTTGAGAGATTATGGCAGGTCGACGATGTCCCATTCAGAAGCGAGAAGCTAGTTACTCGTTCGAGACAGGACCAAGAGGCCATCAGCATCCTGGAGACCAAAACCATCAGGGTAGAGGTTGATGGCATTCTACGTTACGCCACCCCGCTGCTCCGAAAGAGAGACATGCCACTCTTTAAGGCTACTGAAGAAGCCGTCATGCCCAGTTTACGGAGTGTAGAGCGGCGACTGGCTAGAGATCCTGCAAGGGTGGAAGCCTACAGAGTGGAGATGGAGAAACTAATAAAGCCGGGCTATGTCATCAAGTGTGGACCGAAAGTTTCAGCCGAGGAAGGTCGTGAGGAATGGTATATACCTCACCATCTGGTGAGCCATAATGGCAAGAATAGGCTGGTATTCAACTGTTCCTACCAGTATCGAGGGCAGATCCTCAATAACCATCTACTGCCTGGGCCGACATTAGGAGCATCACTACTGGGAGTTCTGCTAAGATTCCGAGAGCATGCAGTTGCAGTTAGCGGAGACATCAGAGGCATGTTCCACCAAGTTTGCCTCCTCCCAGAATATCGTGCTCTGCTCAGATTTCTTTGGCGCGATGTCAGTCAAGAAGGCCCTCCTGCAGTGTACGAGTGGCAGGTGCTACCGTTTGGTACAACATGTAGCCCTTGCTGTGCCACATTCGCCTTACAGCGCCATGTCTCTGATAACAGCCAGCCAGATGAAGAGGTGAGGTTCTCAGTTGAGAAATGCTTTTATGTAGATAACTGCCTCCAGACTGTTCCCAATATTGCTGAAGCGAGGCACCTTGTAGACAAGCTACGAGCACTTCTTGCATCTGCAGGCTTCGATCTGCGTCAGTGGGCCAGCAACGAACCAGGTGTAATAAGTCATCTACCACAAGAGAGCTGCTCTGCCAGTGTTGAGCTATGGCTGGCTCAGAACAAGACAGATACCCCAGAATCTACTCTAGGGCTAAGCTGGCTCTTCCACACTGATGTCCTTGGTACAAGCATCGCCATGTGGAGTACGGGGTTCCCACAATGCGTAATATCTATAAGGTGCTGGCGAGTCAGTACGACCCCTTGGGGTTCATCCTACCCTACACCACCAGGGCTAAGATAATTGTCCGACACCTTTGGGACAAACACAGGGGATGGGATGATCCACTACTACCGCAGGAGCTTCTGCAGCAGTGGAAAGACTGGGAAGAAGAACTACAAGTCTTACCTCAAGTCACCCTGCCCCGACCGTACTTGTCGAAGGACATGGACATCTCCGGTCTTCAGAGAGAGGTGCATGTATTTTTCGACGCCTCAGAAGAGGCTTATGGATCAGTGGCATACCTCCGGACCACTGACAGACACGGTGAAGTGTATCTGTCATTCCTGATGGCCCGTTCCAGAGTCGCTCTCAAGCGATTTCACTCTATGCCTCGATTAGAATTCTGTGCTGCCCTTACTGGTGCCCAGCTCTCACAAGTGCTGAAGAGGGAGCTTACCATCCACATTGATCAACAACCTTTTGGTCAGATTCCACAACGTTGCTGACATGGCTGAGGTCCGAATCTTGTCGTTTCAAGGTCTTTGTGGGCACCCGCGTGGCCGAGATACAGGAGCTGACTGACAGGCATGCCTGGAGATATGTTGATACCGCAAGAAACCCTGCTGATGATGTAACACGAGGGAAGAAGCTGAGAGAGCTTGTACAGCCAAATAGATGGAGCCTGGGACCTGCTTTCCTCCTGACCAGTCCAGACTCATGGCCAGAGGACCCCGCTGTTGAACAAGCAGAAGATACCTCAGAGCTGCGCAAGTCTAACTTCTGTGGGGTCGCCGCAGTTACATCAAGCCAGTCGACTTCAGACGTGGGTCAATACGGCTCGTGGAAGGAGCTACTGGAAGAGACCGTGCAGGAGCTGCATGGGGCGGCCAACTCTAGGGATAAGCCCACAGCTGAAGACTACCGACAGGCTGAACAGTTAATTCTTCAGAGAGCTCAGAGGGATAGTTTTCAGCAAGAGTACAACCTCATTAAAGCTGGTAAACCAGTTCCCAACAGCAGGCGACTCCGCACGCTGTCTACAGAGCTGGATGAAAAGGGAGAGCTCATTCGTGTTGGAGGACGACTCCGTTGAGCAGAAGGCCTAGAACTAACCACTCTTTATCCAGTCATCTTGGACCCAGGTCATCGAGTGACTATGCTCTTGATCCAAGACTTCGACAACCGCCTCCGCCACCCAGGCCCAGAGCGGGTGTTCGCCGAGCTTCGCCGCTCCTTCTGGATCCTGCGAGGGCGTGAGGCTGTCCGGCGCTATCAGTATAGCTGCGCTGACTGTCGGAGATGGAGGGCAAGACCTGCAGTGCCGAAGATGGCAGACCTGCCATCAGCCCGTCTGCGCCTTTACAAGGCGGCTTTCTATTCGACAGGGATGGACTGCTTTGGGCCATTTGAGGTCAAAGTTGGCCGGCGCCGGGAGAAGAGATGGGGGATCATTTTCAAGTGCCTCACAACGAGGGCGGTGCACTTGGACCTCCTTACCTCTATTGATACGGATGCTTTTCTGATGTCCCTTTGTCGGTTTATTTCCCGTAGAGGAACACCTGCCGAGTTGTTCTCCGATCAGGGGACAAATTTCAAGGGAGGTGAGCGAGAACTCCGTGAGACCTTCGCTGGGATGTCTAAAGAACTACAACATCTCCTTGCACCACAGAAGATCTCCTTCCGCTTTAACCCCCCAGCAGCTCCACACTTCGGAGGGGTGTGGGAGAGGGAGATACGCTCAGTTAAGAGCGCACTCTATGCCACAGTCGGTGCTCAACCTGTTCCGGAAGAAGTGCTTCGCACCGTACTTACTGAGGTGGAAGGGATCCTTAACAGTAAGCCCTTGGGTTATGTGTCGTCAGATGCCAGCGACCCGGATCCAGTGACTCCCAGTGTTCTTCTTATGGGGCGGCCTGATGGTTCGTTACCTCAGGTAGTCTACCCTGAAAGTGAGCTCATCTGTCGCCGCCGTTGGAAACACTCCCAAGTTTTGGCTGACCACATTTGGGCCCGTTTCATCCGACTCTATGTGTCGAGCCTGCAAGCTCGCCAGAAGTGGCAGGCTACACCAGCTGATATTGAAGGGGACTGTGTAGTGATGATCGCTGACCCACATCTTCCGAGGGCCCTCTGGCCCATTAGTAAAGTAGTCAAGACTCATCCCAGCCCTGACGGGCACATCTGGGCCCGTATTCCTAAAGAATCTTAATGCAAAAAGTAGCTTCTAGTGACACAATTCTAAGAAAATTCTTAGAAATGTGGGCGTTTACTCTTAAAATTAAAGAAAAAATCCTAGTAAAGAAAAAAGTAATTCAGAAAGCATCTTAACCCTTAAAAGAGGTCTTAAGGTCAAAATTGTTAGGAGCACGGACAAGGACTTTTAAGAGGCTTAAGAGTTTCTTTAGCAGAGGAGAAAATGGCAGAAAGACGAAGAGGGAGAAGAAATGTGTTGCAGACAATGGATGACAGTGAGTTTGGTACATTAAAACCAACATTCAAACAGACACGCCAGTAATCAGTGTAATTGGAAAGAGTGGAACAATTTTTATTATTATAAGCCAAACAAATACCTTATAGGAAATAAACAGCATTGTAAATAAAAAAAGAATTACACATATATATACGATGTGTGTGTGTGTGTGTGGTGTGTGTGTGGTGTGTGTGTGTGTGTGTGTGTGTTGTGTGTGTGTGTGTTGTGTGTGTGTGTGTGTGTGTGTGTGTGTGTGTGTGTGTGTGTGTGTGTGTGTGTGTGTTGTGTGTGTTGTGTGTGTGTGGTGTGTGTGAAAACGGTCAAATAGGAAAAATTATGCATGTAATTTCAAAGTGAAGGCTTAAAATAGACCCTACAGGTGAAACTGGAAAAATTAGAATATCGTGCAAAAGTTTTTATTTTGATGATTAACTACAGCTTATGAAAACCCCAACATTCAAAATCTCAGAAAATTAGAATGTTACATGAAATAAAAATAAAATAAAAATTATTTTAAACATTCCACATCTTTGGAATTCCCCCCATACCCCCACCCCCCCCCCCCCCCCCCCCCCCCCCCCCAGCCCAAATTCGTCACCTAGACTCTCTTCTTCAACTCAAATCTCAACTTAAAACTCATCTGTTTAGATTGGCTTATTCAACATAGATTTTCATCGGGATTTCATTTTACTTACATGTTTTTAATTGTACTTATTAATTTGATTTTACAAATGATATTATTGTTGGGCTAGTATTAATGTTCTGTTTTAAATTTGCTCTGTAAGGCGTCCTTGGGTGTCTTGAGGGCGCCCTGAAATAAAATGTATTATTACTATTATTATTATTATTAAAAACAGAAATGTCAGTCCTCTGAAAAGTATAATCATGCATATGTTTATAGTTATATATACTAAATATATTAGTTTCATCTTTTAATTTTAATTACTGAAATACAAGAGGTTTTGCACGATATTCTAATTTTTCCAGTTTCACCTGAATAATTAAATCACTATTTTTTTCCTTCTTGGACAACCAACCAATCACAGTCTTCAAAAGATTGTGTCATACATAGCAACGGGGTCAACCCCGCCTCCTCACTAAGATAAAAGTTTTTGTCTTTTCCTTACTCAGAGTTGCTCTCAGATCGATCCCCAATAGCTCTTAAGACTCCTACGTAAAAGTTTTTAAGCTAAATTAAGAGTTTTCTAAAAGGATTCTTAGATTCTTTAGGAATACGGGCCCTAGTCCGCTGATGTAAAGGTGAAGGAGAGAATCTACACACGGCCAGTTGCCAGGCTGGTTGTCCTCCCTGCACTTCCTTCTGGAGAAGATGGAGACGGTTCCTCTCCTGCCACTACACCCTAGCCATAGAACTTTGTTGCCTTTATTGATGAGCGAATGTATTACATACATTCGGGGGCGGCTGTAGAAAAGGCCCCAAAGTTATGTTAGTGTTGCTATTATTTAGTATAGTTGACCATATTAGGCTTTATGTTTCACGTTTACTTCCGTTTATTCAGTGCTTGTACAGACTGATCTCATGAAACTGCGTATGTATGACACGCCAATTCTTATTTCCATTTTTGGCGTGCTATCAACACGCATAATTGCTTTTCAGCGTGTTTATGAACGCCGTTGACTTAACGTTACATTACTGTATATATAAATATATGACCTACCCCAACCCCGTCCCTAAACCTACCCGTCACTGGTTAATACCATTTATGAGTCTTTCCCTACCATCCTAGTAAGAAAAATATCGCTAACCAAGATGTATATCAAAATTTGGCTTTATTTCGGTCGTATTTTTAACGGCGTGTACATACACGCGGAATCACTCGGACATAACGGCGTAGATATACACGCGTACACGCGGATAGCTCAAAATGCGTATAAATAACACGCCACTTGACTTGAAAGTGGCGTGTATGTTTACGCAAAAGTCATGATGTCATGTTGGCTTGTAAGGGTAGCCAAAGCGCGCGCTGGTTCGTATACTATCTGACGTTACACAGTTAGTATGCAGTACGAGATAGTCAGTCAGTCAGTCAGTCAGTTGGTCGGTTCGGTCGGATTGTATATTTGAGCTGCACCTTTCTTCAGAGTGTGCGTATATGAGAAGAGTAAGTACATTTGTGATATTGTATTTCTTTGTCAAACTAGTTGTTATTTCTGTATTTTAATGTGGATAAGAGTTAGGAGTTTAAGGATTCGCTATGCGACCGTGGTGCTAATTATATGTGTTCGTACATTTCACGCTTGAGCTTCGACTCATCTGATTTAGTACGTCGAGTTAACGATATGTAATATAGTGTTTAGATGTGTTTATACTTTCATATTTGTTGTTAGGATTGATCAGTACTTTGTGGTTGAGTAAAATAAGAAGTTAGTGGTGTTAAATATTGAGGTTTCTCTATCAAGGCTTTGCTAGATCGAACGGAATATAGCATCCGGTCCGGGGTTTTCCGCAATAAAAGCATCCAGCTGTTTAGTTCGTTGAAAGCTATACAGTGCATCGTAGATGACAGTAAGTTCTGTCTATGTTAGTGGGAATTTAACTTATAATAGAAAATCTGAGGATCATATATAATAAGTGTTTGAATCCTTTCATTATGCTTACAGTATTAAAGTTTAAGAGATATATTGTAAGCAGTAATATATTCTGACTTGCTTTTAGTAATGTATCTTAGTGCTTAGAGAGGAATGTGTATGCATATATGTTTTCCTATATTCATTTGTATTTTTTTCTCTCTTATAGAAACCACACACACACACGCTAATACTCAGAATTAAACTCACCCTCAAACTCACTCACAAGAAAGAGGAATAAAGAAACAGAATCAGAACTATTTCTCCGCTCTTTCTTTCATACTCTGGAACATTTGGCCTTAAGTGTTGTCTTGGCCGACACACCTGAGTGAACTTGGTGATAAACCCTGAACTAGCACCTAGACTGAGCGTTTACCCATTATCTCCACTACATTGCCGCTAGGGTGCGTCTAGATTTCTAGGCTAGGAAAGAGCATCTCAACTGGCATGAGATGTTCAGATTTTCTTACGAGGGGAAAAGTCAAGTGATTTATTGTTATGCACAGAGAAACATGATACACTTTAAACATTTACAACTCGATCTATACAAAATACAAAAAATAAGCAAAACGACTATTACATTTGTATACAAAATGTATTACATTTGTATATTAGATGTTATTTAGCAGTTCTTTTTTATTTTGTATATTGTATACTGTATATATCAACTTTTTGATGATATTCTAATTATATGACCAGCACCTGTGCATATATATATATATATATATATATATATATATATATATATATATATATATATACGGATAGAAATTGATCACTAAGTTTAAGCAGTTTTATCATTAAGCAGTGTTAAATAAGTTAAATAAATTTTTCATATTTTTTCCCAGTATTTTCTGGCTGCCACATCATTATTTGAATTTCCACACCAGTCTGTTATTGTGGCATTTCAGATCAACAAAACCCACAACGGCACTTGAAAGCAGAACTGTGGTTTGTCGCTGCACAAGCAAAACCAATGTGGATCAAATGTTAAACGTTTGGCTACACTAGAATAAGAATATATCATCAGGCATTGATTCATGATTAAAAACATAATAAAGTAAACAAATAATAAACTGTAATCTGATAATTTGTTCTATTGTGCTCTTGAGCAGGATGATGAATCATAATTTCTCTTTTTTTTTCTCCTAACCCTAACACTTCTGGGCCCATATTCCTAAAGAATCTATGAATCCTTTTAGAAAACTCTTAATTTAGCTTAAAAACTTTTACGTAGGAGTCTTAGCTTAAGAGTGATTCGGGACCGATCTGAGAGCAACTCTGAGTAAGGAAAAGACAAAAAATTTCATCTTAGTGAGGAGGCGGGGCTGACCCTGTTGCTATGTGTGACACAATCTTTTGAAGACTCTGATTGGTTGGTTGTCCAAGAAGGGAAAAAAAGAGTTATTTTAAGTATCCGGTTGTTAAGTCGTGACGTAACCACTCTCTGATAATACTGTTTCCGGGTCCAAAGGCCGGTTCCTCTCTACCTACCTACCGCTTTCGCCGGAGTTTTAACGTGTTCCCTTGTTGTTTAAATAGATCGGAGTTAAAAAAAACAAGTGACATTTAACTGTCATCTACCGCTTTCCCTGTGACAGGAAAGATAAGAGAAAATGGCGGCAGATGATTAGGTAAGTTACAAATCTTAAACGAATAAAGAAACTTTGGCGCCAGTGGGTGCTATCCCTTAATCCCTAGTAACACCCACTGGCACTGAAGCGAAAAAAGCCCTTTAAGAAAAGGTTTTATGTAGTCTAGGATCTGAAAGACGAGCGGAGCGCTTGGGCCCGGAAGAGGCTAAACGTCACGCGTGATGTCAGACTAAACAACCGAATAAGGTCTATTCTAAGCCTTCACTTTGAAATTAAATGCGTATTTTTTCCTATTTGACCATTTCTCTCACACACACACACACTATATATGTGTAGATAAATCCTTTTTTTTTTTTTTTTACCATGCTGTTAATTTCCTAAGTTATTTGATTGGCTTAGAATGATAAAAATTGTTCCACTCTTTCCAATTACACTGATTGCTGGCATGTCTATTTAAGTGGTGGTGACATTCTATTTGAATGTTGGTTTTAATGTAACAAACATGAAATCAAAACCAAGAAGGACGAGAAAGCCCAACTGGACAGAGGAACAGTGTTTACTGTTAGCCCAGTTAGTGGAAGAACACAAGGCCATCCAAATTCGGGCCGGGTGTCACAGCACGGGGCAAGAAGCAGACGTGGGAACGTATAGCACAAAGTATTAACGGTTCATTCCCCCCCCCTGCTTGTGCGCACCAGTGAAGACTGCGAGAAACGTTGGTACGTGTTGCAATCAAAAGTTAGAGAGGAAATTGTGCAGCACACAAGTGGGAGTCATCACGCACAGGTGAGTGATATAACACTTTTTTTTAAACCGCTTGCAAACTTATCTCAAACAATTATATGTATACTGTACATGTGGTCCATTGTATTGTTTTCTAGGGGGGGGGGGACCACCTGCTAAACAGCTGTCCCAAGTAGCCCAAACCGTGTTCAACATCTTTGATCACTCTGAAACCAGTATTACCGGTTTGAAGGAGGGCATAGACAGCTCAATGATTCAGCTGGTAGATCTACAAAAATTGTAATTTTAATAAACCAACAGCCAAGTAACAAAATATAGACACATTTTTATTTAACATAGCCAAGGCCATTTCACATATTTATATCTGGCATTCTTTGAACTGAAAAAAAAAAATTTAAACCGAGATTATATGTTTTCTGCTCTCAGTAGCACTGAGCCTTCAGCAGAGGAATGGGGACCGTCGACATCGCAGATGTACGACCCTCAGCCCAAAGCGCCTCATTCCCTGCCTTCTGCTGCACCCGCAGCTGCTCCAACACCATCCCTAATAGAGAAAAAAGTGGAGATGGAGATGGATGTCCTAAAGCAGCAGAAAATAGTACTCCATCTACAGGAGGAGTACTACAAAATAAAAATTGAGCTACTCAAAAATAAAACGTATAACAAATAATATTTTTTGTGTCTTCATAATATCTTTCTAATAAAATTGTTGGCTACGGTGCTGTTTATTCACAATTTGTATATTACATTCACTGTTACTTACATGAAATGCAAATTAGTAAACTGCGCTCTGTAAGGATTCCCACTTTGGGACAGATCTCTCCCTTGTGGAGGGTATTCTTCATCATCCTCTTCATCAGCCCAGTTGTCCGTGATGAATGTTGTCCAGATGTTATGAATCACTGCACAGGCTATCACTTTGCAGACCTTTCCTGGTGCCAGTCGCACCTCTCCATGTAAAATGTGAAAGCGCCTCTTTAGTTGACCAATACCCCGCTCAACTACGGCTCGTGTTTTCTTGTGAGCTCTGAGTTAATGAAAATTAACAGAATTCAGTTGATATTTTCAAAATATAATGGTAGGTTATTTATGGGAAGTAGTGTAGCCAACAAATACTAAGCTACTGCAACACATTTGTTGTTGTTTAAATTTGAAGTCCACACACATTAATTGTATGTTGTCACTGTTACCTGTTGTAATTTAGCTGTGACCCCTGCTCAGGACGGAGGTAAGGTGTGAGCAGCCATGGTTTACAAGGATAACCACTGTCCCCTAACAAGTGGCAATTTGCTGGAATACGACGTCCTTCAAACAGACGTCTCAGGCCACTCTACGTCAGTATCCTAGCATCATGTGTTGCGCCGGGCCATTTTGCAACAATGTCTAAAATCTTATAATCTGCACTGAAAACAACTTGAACGTTTATGCTGTGGTACCTCTTTCTATTAACATAAACGTTCTCTTCTTCCGACAGTGCGATAATTCGGATGTGGGTTCCATCTATTACTCCGACAACACCATGGGAAGCCTGCTATATTGACAAATGCAGTTTTTTGAGCCTGCAAGGTGGGAATGTGCAGTGGAAACGAAACGAACTGCGACACAATAAGAGGTTCTGAAAGTGCTGTAATTGTTTGTGTGATCACTTTGCTTACAGAAGGTTGTGACAGACCCAAATCATCACTGCTGCATTGTTGCATTTTCCCAGTTGCCAAATATCGTAATGTAGTGATTACTTTCATTTCTGGCGCTATTTCATTTCTGCGCTGTGTCTGCGATGTTAGCGTATCTCTAATAAGATCAGTCACAAACATGATCCCTGCACGATCTAATCTATAGCGTCTTAACAACTCACTGTCATCCATTGTCTGCAACACATTTCTTCTCTCTCTTCGTCTTTCTGCCATTTTCTCCTCTGCTAAAGAAACTCTTAAGCCTCTTAAAAGTCCTTGTCCGTGCTCCTAACAATTTTGACCTTAAGACCTCTTTTAAGGGTTAAGATACTCTCTGAATTACTTTTTTCTTTACTAGGATTTTTTCTTTAATTTTAGGAGTAAACGCCTACATTTCTAAGAATTTTCTTAGAATTTTGTCACTAGGAGCTACTTTTTGCATTAAGATTCTTTAGGAATACGGGCCCTGATAATTAATAAACTCAGACAGCTCAGGACTCCTTTATGCTAAATATCAGTTTTGGATTTCAACTATGATGAATGTGCCAGAAGAAGAGGTTCTGGGATAATAAATGTGAGAGGCTAATAATGCTTTTTTTTCTTTTCTTTTTCTTCTGTAGGCCAAATTCAATAAAACATGTGAGAGGAAGAGAAAGTCAGAGAGCCAAGAAATTGTCCAGAAACTCATATTCAACAAGAGAGGCCTGCTTCAACAATATTTGCATTTTCCAAAGGAAATAAAACTGCTTGTGAAGCATTAAAACACTGTAAAAAGTGAACAGTTGGATCAACTTAAAAAAATTACTTCAATTGGTAACACCTAAAAAAATTGAGTTTTCTCAACTTAAATTATCACGTTAAAAGGTCACAATCACTAATTAGGACATTTAACCCTCATCCTTCCCTTGGACTTTGTAACATATCTTTCCCTCACGTTTCAAAATTTCCATAAGCCCATAATTATACTTAAAAAAAATTTTCAGAAAGCTAATTTTATTTCATGTTGATATTTGTACTATTTTTTAGTGTCATTTTTTGGGGCAGATTTTTTGTTATTTTTCATCTATCAGCTCAAAATATCTTACATTGGGGGTCTTTGCTGACCTCTTGTGGAAAAAAAATTATATAACATGATATTTCATGACATTGTGTTTGTTTCTCTGTGTTTGAAATGTTTGTTTCTCATTGTTTGGTTAAATATGAGTTTGGTGACTTTTTCTAATCTAAGGTGCACATTAGACAGATGACAAAAGACATCAAGAGTTTAATTTATTTTCTTTATTTAAAAATCAACTATATTAGTTTATATCCACATTTTCAAAACATACCTTCTGGGTTCATGGCTGCACTATGGTTAACGGGGGTGGGGGTTTAAGAGGAACTGCGGCCTTCCTGATCCTCATTTTATGCCATCCCAAGGAATTCTGGGTAGTGTAGGCATAGTCCAATTACTAGTGTGAGCAGGGGGGTCATTCTAAGGAATTCTGGGTAGTGTAGGCATAGTCCAATTACTAATATGAGCAGGGGGGGTCATTGTTTCATTGTATTTATTTTGATATGCTAGTATTTGTATTTCTTTCCTTGTAAAATTGATGTTAATGTCACAGGTCGGTAGGGTCGACTGGGTCTACCCCCTCCCTTTAGAGAGTACCACTGAGGAGCAGACCAGAAACCAAGCAGACAAGGGGAGTAAAAATTGAACAGACTTTATTGACTTAAAAGAATTTGTAAATCCTAATTAAAAAAACTTCTCCTTCCTCCTCAGTATCCAGTGGCTGCAGGGGACGTCGACTGGACAGCAGGTGAGTACTCGGTACCGTCAACCCTTCTCGGACTCTTCGGATGTCAAAGGCTCTCGGCTGTGGAGGGGACGTGGATTGGACAGCAGGTAAGTGCTCTAAGCACGGTTGACCCTTCTCAGGCTCTCAGTAATTGACTCTTCTCGATCTCTCAGGTGCAGAAGGTTTACGGCTGTGAAGAGGGCCTCGCCTGGACAGCAAGTGAGTGTTCCAAGTACAGTGGACTCTTCCCAATACGTCGAGTGCAGAAAGCTTACGGCTGCGAAGGGGCGTCGACTGGACAGCAAGTTGGTACTCCAAGTATGATTGGTTCCTCCCGGTATAGCAGATACAGAAAGCTTACGGCAGGGAAAGGGGCATCGACTGGACAGCAAGTGGGCACTCCAAGTACAATGGGTTCTTCCCAATACAACAGGTACCAGAAGGTTTCGGAGGGCTGGCGAGAATGCGGACTGGGTGGGCAGATGGGCAAGTCCGGATCATCGACCAGCTCCTAAAGTCAGCAGGCCTTAGAGGTAACTCTCCTGAACAGCAGATAACTGGATTTCCTCCATTCTCCAGGACTGCATCAATGATGAATCAGAACACAGCAGGCTTTAATGTACAGCACTCAGAACAACAGATACCTGGGTTTCCTCCGCTCTCCACAACAGTGATGAAACAGAATGCAGTGGGCTTCAGATGGGGAACACTCAGAACAACAGATACCTGGGTTTCCTCCGCTCTCCACAACAGTGACGATGAAACAGAATGCAGTGGGCTTCAGATGGGGAACGCTCAGATCAGCAGATAACTGGATTTCCTCCGTTCTCCAGAACAGCATCAATGATGAATCAGAACACAGCAGGCTTTGAATGTACCGCACTCAGAACAACAGATACCTGGGTTTCCTCTGCTCTCCACAATAGTGATGATGAAACAGAATGCAGCGGGCTTCAGATGGGGAACACTCAGAACAGCATCAATGATGAATCGGAACACAGCAGGCTTTGAATGTACAACACTCAGAACAACAGATACCTGGGTTTCCTCCGCTCTCCACAACAGTGATGATGAAACAGAATGCACTCAATCTCTTCCTCAGAACTCCAAACTGTAACACAAGGCAAGGCCGATGGGCACGTGACAGAATTCGGTACGGTAAGCATGCAGTAACTTCACTTCAACCACACACGGTGGGGCAGAGCATCAACACACGTCACTCTCAACCACTCTGTGAAATTTTAAGGGCACGGCCCACCTCCTTGTTCTAAACAGCGGGGACAGTAAGACGGAGAACTTATAGCGACCTCAATCATACATCACAACAGCTGTTTTCTCATTCCGGTGTTTGGACTCCTTTTCCTGTATCACTTCTCTTCATATATAATATCTTGGTGTATAAATCACATGCAATACGGCCAGTAAAAGGTTTGTACTTATCTTCACCCAGGTAAGGGGACTTGATATTTTCGAGATGACTTCTCCTCTGTCTCTCTGTTCTACACCACCCAGTTCTTCGTGGTAGATTCCTTTCCGTGGGTCGATCCCACCAGCCGATTTGTCCCACAGAAAACTCTCAGCCCACCTCGACGAAACAAAGTCAGGACGCAACAACAGCCTAACACAGCACACCTTGGTCTACCAAAGCTTTGCTTTTATCAGCCTTTAGAAGCGGCGTGTCCCAATCACTACACAGTCGCTTAATGCGCCGCACCTGCTGTCACTTTGCCATCAGCGGCTGTTGTTACCATAGCAGCGACGCATTCAAGGCTGGCTGGGTGTTTGGTCGAAACAGCTGCGGGTGGAAACATCCCTCCGTGGACTATTTAGTTCCGTTGCTGGTTCGTCACCTTGTGACATTAATGTATTTTGAATAATGTATTTTAAATGTATATTGAGTTTATTTATGTATTATGTATGTGTACATATTTCAATTCCCTATTAATATGAAATGGTTGATTAGAACATTGAATTGACTGCAAGCAGTGTCCACCTTTGCTCTGGACATGTCCTCACATATGTGACCCGTTACAGAAACCAGGGACGCAAGTCGGCAGCACAACTTGCGAGAAAAATGAGAAACAAGCGTTTTTTTCCAAAATTTGTGATTTCCGCTTTTTTGCAGAATCTGTTAGTTGAAATCACGAAGAAGCCTCTCCATGTTTGAGATAGCAGTATTGGTATATTTAAAAGCTTATATTTTGAGGTTGAAATCGTCTTGTTTTCGTAGATTCTAGCACGCAGTAGGGGCGTGGTGTGTTATTGTCTGTGTGTACTGAATATGGCGCTTTTGTCCCCGCCCTCCAAGTGAACCGCATGGCTACTTATTATGCTGTGCTCTGGTCGGCTCAATTCAATTCAATGAAGATGGACGCCGCAAAGGTTGTCGTAGATGAGCTGAACCGTGGCAGTTACCGGTACACTGAAAATGTTTTCGCCGCACATTGTGGGCTCGGGAAACTGAAATCCGCGCGCGCGCGCGCCCTCGGTGCTTGAATACGGCGGCTCGGCTCGCTGACAACGGTAGCTGGCTGTTTCATATGAAACATCCCGATTGCTTTGAATGGGGAACGTTTTGTGAACAGGGAACATGAAGGCCTGCCGTGCGCGTTTCTGAAACGTAAGTTAAGCTTCATTTGCTCTTTAGTCGTTATTTAGGATGCTGAACCTGCTGATGATATAATGTGCTTGCGGACATTTCTGTTGTGTGTGTATACGCACATGTAAAGAGATTTGCAACAGTAATTTGAGGAGGTGAAATGTGATTATTTGGAAAATCCCTGTCATGACTGCTTAAAGGGTACCTATTATGGCATTTAAAATGTTCCTAATATTGTTCTGGGAGTCCCCAACAACAGTTTTACAAGCATGCAATGACAAAAAACACTTTTGTTGTCTTATAATATGCATTCATTTTTACCTGATTTGCTCACCGACTCCCATATGAATCGTTTAGCGAGTCATTTTTCCAAACCCCGCCTTTGCGTGACGCTAATCTGTGGTGATATGTTAGACACCCAGCCGACGGGGTGTCATTGGTTGTTGCGCTAGATCTTACCCAGATACAACAGTGCTATTTTCTGATTGGCTAACAACACCAGACGAACAACACCAGAGCAGACCAGGGTTGCCAGGTCTGCACAACAAAACCAGCCCAATTGCTCATCAAACTAACCCAATCACGGCCAAAAATATTCAAATAGCGTTCCCGGGTGTTTCCTCAATAACAATCATGTTCCAGTGGATAAAACAATCGTGTCAACCAGCGTGCACTACACAAACAACCCGCGGAAACAGTGCAGGCATACGGACCTGGCAACACTGGAGGAGACGCGCTTGAATCCTGCCGGTTCCACAGTGAGTGAGTTTTGGGCACTGCGGCATATTAAATATATAACAAATAGTTTTTCAGCGTGAGAAATACAATGTGTGGCCGGAGAGCGTGACAAAAGACCGAAATGAGTGACTGTCACGCTCAATGCGTGATGCGTGACACTCGAGAGCCCTGTGACAACTCCATTAACAACGACAAACACTTCACATATTTCAATACAATTGACATAGAAGACCTAAGTTAGCTGCTAGAAGCTGCACTGTGCCTGTGCGTACACAACACACAAAATAATTATAGAACATGATACAAACATAAAAGCAACAGCCTACTTACAGATTGTGATTCGGAGAAGGAAGCTGATCCAAATAAACTCGGTACTGAACCTCCCTCCTTCAGTATCAGCCGGCTCGCAAATTCATACTTTATAGCATTTAGGTTTGTGAAGCAATCATCTTCAAAATGACGCGAACACAGAACAAGTTCGGGCTATAATACTTCTGTGGTATAGTTATGAACTGTAGCCACTGTCTTCAAATGCTCCTCACTGGGCAGATGAAAAAAGTTTGCTTTTGCGTCGCACTTCAAAACACAGCAGCGTCTCGTCGACATTGATGTTTTCCCTGGTGTCTCCTAATGCAATGAGTGGGCGTATCTTATTCAAATAACTTGTACAAGTGACGTACGAAAGTTAGAGAAAATGCATCGTTCGTCTATCGATTCATATCAACGACTCAGAGTCGACTCTTACTTTTGAGAGATAATAACTTTGTATACGGTGAACTTTCATATTTAAAACTTTGCAGGATGTTTTCGTTCACTTAGATCTATGTTACACACTTCATGAAAGGTAATTTTCAAAATTCCATGATAGGTACCCTTTAAAGAAAAATGCTAGCAGGCATTTGCCTCCTGCATAAACTTTAATATTGTTGACATTTTGGGCACACGCGCGTTGCGCACTATTTGCGTTATATGTAGGCCTTTGGCATATTGGTCTTTGTGTGTTGTTGCTGGTTCTCTTACGAGAGGTTCTCTCGTATTGTGTAAGCTAGCTTACGCTACGGGAAAGATTCCATCTTTCTGAGAAATTGAAGCCAAAAAATTATCCTATAATTTTGTATCCATTGTCAACGCAGTTCAGCTGCAGCAGACCATGAGAGGGCTAGCTAGCCGCTCATTGGTTCGCTCACGGAGAACTGCTTAAGCCTATGAGGGAGCGCGAGTGAACCCGCGACCAATGAGAGTCTGTCTCGCTCTCAATACGTCACCGCCCGCCGAAACGGGTGTGGACGAGACTATAAATATCCCGAAATAGGCTGAATAATCTGATTTTTCATCCTTCAGCGACGCACCTGCATCTGCTGATCCTGAGAGAGAAGCCGCCGTCGTTGAAAAGGCACCTTCTAGCGAGCGTTTGGGAGACTGAGGAAGCCGGCCGACTTCGCCACCTTCAGCCGTCCTGTGAGCTAGCGCCATCCGATGGAGTGTATCCTTTACTCAGAGTTTTCTTTATTGTATCTAAAAGAACGAGCGTCTTTTTAAAGATGTCTCGGAATTCCTGCGGCTCCTGCCGCGCTCCCCTCGAGGCTGGAGACCGCCACGTCATCTGCGCCCTCTGCCTCGGACCGGAGCACGCCGAAGTCGCCCTCGCCGATGGCGGCTGCGACTTCTGCGATACAATGCCTATGTTGACCCTGCGGGCTCGACTGTTGGCTGCAAAAAATGCTCCCAAGCCGCCTCTGTCTGCGCCGCGGAAGAAGAAACGCCGCGCTCAGAGGCCGCCGGAGCCCCAGCAAGAAGCGTTCATTCCGCCGGAGCCTGTAGCCTCCCGCTCTCCTTCTCCGCCGCTTCCGGACGAACAGTTGCTGCCGAGTGGCCGCTCTGTTGCCTCCGATGACGCCGCGGACATCAAGGACACTTGTTCGCTTCTCGCTTCCGACAGTGAGGATTGGTCCGGTTCTCAGGTCTCCTCGAACCGCGAATCTTCCAGGACTCGCGCTGGCATTGAAGGAGAGCTAATGCGCCTCCTCACACAGGCCGTTGAGCGCCTCGGTCTCGATTGGTCTCCTCCCCCCGAGCAGACCATCAACCGCATGGACGGCAGCTACCTCCGCCAGCGCTCGACTCCCGCTGCCAAACGGGCTGCGCCCTTCCTGCCCGAGCTACACGCTGAGCTCTCAAAGTCCTGGAATGCCCCGCTCTCTGCCAGATCTGGCTCTGACTCTTCCACCCCGCTCCGCGTTGTGGACGGAGCCGCAGAGAAGGGCTACCTCGCTATCCCTCCTGTGGAACACTTGGTCGCCGCACACTTATGCCCGCCCTCTGCTAGATGGCGCTCATCACCTGTGCTTCCCTCGAAAGCCTGCAGAGCGACTTCAAGTTTTCACGGCCGCGCATATTCAGCCGCCGGCCAGGCAGCGTCTGCACTCCACTCGATGTCCGTGCTGCAAATTCTGCAAGGCGAGTTGCTGCGTGAGTGGGATGAGGGCGGAAAGAACCCCCCTTCTGTTGCGGATTTGAGAAGCGCCACGGACCTTGCCCTTCGCGCCACAAAGTCTGCTGCTTCAGCCCTGGGGAAATGCATGGCCGCCATCTGTGTGTCTGAGAGACACCTATGGCTCACTCTCGCCGACATGGGAGATTCCGAGCGCGCCGCCTTTCTCAACGCCCCGCTCTCTCCAGCCGGCCTCTTCGGATCTGCCGTCACGGGTATCGTCGACCGCTTCTCCGAAGTTCAGAAAGCTTCTCAGGCCATGAACCTCTTTCTGCCTCGTCGCGCTAGCTCCTCTGCAGGCCGCCCACGTGATCAGCCTCCTGCACGAGCCCCACCCCAGTGCACAGCTCAGCACAGCCAGACTGCTCAGCGACGCCAGGGCGGCCGCCCGCGTTCCCGCTCTGACAGCCGTCACAGGCCGCCGCCTCCTCGGGGGCCTCGGCCTAGAATCGCGCTGAAACCTGAGCAACCAAAGTCTGCCTAGCACAGCTGAGAAGAAAAAGACGGCGCTCTCCCGCTGCGGCCGGACCGCCGTCAAAGATTCGCCCTCTGTTAGTCCCCGCCCAGGCGGCTACTGCAGCAGTGTTTTCAGCCATAACCAAGCCGGTTTCCCTTCCCGCTTGCATGAGCACAAACGCCGTTTTCACGGCGACCCAGAGAAATCTCAAAAGAGCATAAAAGTGCAGCAATGGGGACCATGTAGCCATTCACCCCCTAGCGTCACGCTTCTAAACGTGGGAAGCTATTCCGGGAATCTCCCAGTGGGTGTTGAACACAATAAAGCTAGGCTATCGCTTACAGTTTCGCCGCCGCCCTCCTCGCTTCCGAGCGCGGCTAGAAACTACTGTGAACCCAGAAGCAGTGTCACTGCTCCGTTCAGAGATAGCAAGGAGGGCTATAGAGAGGGTGCCTCTGGCTATAGCGAGTGAGGGGTTTTACGGCCGTTATTTTCTTGTCCCCAAGAAAGACGGCGGTCTCAGACCAATATTAGACCTCAGATCTCTGAACAAAGCTCTCGTAAAGAGACCGTTCAAAATGCTCACTATCAGGAAACTCCTCGCGCATGTGCGCCAGGGGGACTGGTTCATATCTCTAGATCTGAAAGATGCATACTTCCAGATCCAGATAAATCCCCTTCACAGGCCATTCTTACGTTTCGCCTTCGAAGGCCAGGTTTATCAATACACCGTCCTACCGTTCGGCCTATCCCTGGCACCCCGTACGTTCACGAAGTGCATGGATACGGCGCTCGCCCCCCTGCGGAGTCAGGGGCTGCGAATACTGAACTACTTGGACGACTGGCTGATTTTGGCACAATCTCAGAGAGAGTTACTGTCTCATCGTACAGTTCTCCTCGACCATCTGGAAGCTTTGGGCCTCTCTGTCAACTGGACAAAGAGCGTACTACAACCCAGTCAGACTATCTCCTTCTTGGGTATAGAGCTGGACTCGGTTATGATGACGGCGCGTCTGTCGACGCAGCGCGCACACCGTGTGCAGCGTCTCGCCGCATCCTTTCAGATGAACAGACTCACGCCTTTGAAAATTTTTCAGAGAGCGTTGGGTTGTATGGCCTCAGCCTCCGCGGTACTCCAGCTGGGGTTACTGCGCATGCGCCCGCTTCAGCTCTGGTTGAAGAGCCGTGTGTCTCACGGAGCGTGGTCCACGGGCCACCAGCTGATAAAGGTAACGCAGACCTGTATCACAGCTCTGCAGCCATGGTCAGTGGCAGAATGGTTTCAGCGGGGCGTTTCCATGGGGACAGTTTCAAGCCGAAAAGTCATCTCGACAGACGCCTCCAACACGGGTTGGGGGGCGGTCTGCGAGGGCTCACCGGCCTTCGGCCCCTGGTCAGCTCAAGAGAGCCTCCTTCACATAAACTGTTTGGAGATGTTGGCGGTCGAGAACGCGCTCATGCGTTTTCTCCCGCGCATTCAGGGCCACCACGTGCTGATCCGTTCGGACAATATAGCCGTGGTCTCTTATCTAAACCGTCAGGGCGGAGTCAGATCCAGGAATCTTTTCCAGCTGACAGAACGCATCTTGGTTTGGTCTCAGTGTCACCTGCTCTCGCTCAGAGCGACGCACGTGCCGGGACATCTGAACGACGGTCCAGACAGCCTGTCCAGGAACCCTATTCCCCCCGGGGAATGGTCCCTGCATCCTCTTACAGTTCAGAAACTGTGGCGTCTATTCGGCAGAGCAGAGGTGGACCTCTTCGCCTCGGCGGAGAACACCCACTGCCCAATATTTTTCTCAAAGAGCGAGGACGCGCTAGCCCAAACCTGGCCCAGCCGCCCGCTTTATGCTTTCCCTCCGGTCTCTCTGCTACCGCAGGTGCTCCAGAGAATCAGAGAAGCGCAGCACTCGGTGCTCCTCATAGCCCCGCGCTGGGAGGGTCAGACTTGGTTTCCGGAGCTCACGCAGCTGCCGTGGCCCATTCCAGTCAGAGCAGATCTCCTCTCCCAAGCTCGCGGCACGATCTGGCATCCCCACCCAGAGCGCTGGGCGCTACACACGTGGGTGATCAACGACTACCCGTTGCTTTGCCAGAGGTAGTGTTAAACACGATCATACAGGCTAGAGCGGCTTCTACCAGAAGGCTCTATGCGTCAAAATGGTCTGTGTTTTCAAAGGGGTGCACCGAAAAGGGTCTGGACCCACGGTCATGCGAGGTTCCCTCCTTGCTAAATTTTCTCCAAGAGATGCTGGACAAGGGCAGATCCCCGTCCACTCTTAAGGTGTATGTGGCAGCCGTTGCGGCGTTTGCTGAACCCCGGCGCGGCCAGTCACTGGGCAAAGATGGGTTGGTAGTCCGCTTCCTCAGGGGAGCTAGAAGGATGAACCCCCCTCGCCCCCCTTCGTTGCCGATTTGGGACCTTTCCATAGTTCTTGATGCTATGAAAGCTCCCCCATTCGAACCGTTAAGCACCGTGGACCTAAAGCACCTGTCGCTTAAGACCGTTTTTCTACTCGCGCTCGCGTCAGTAAAACGGATGGGAGACCTACACGCGCTGTCCACCAGCGCGTCCTGTCTTGAGTTTGGTCCTAATGACTCCTTAGTCGTTCTCAAACCTAGACATGGCTATGTCCCCAAAGCGATCGGTACCCCGTTCAGGGCACAAGTTATATCCCTATCGGCTCTGCCTGCATCCGATAGCGAAACTGATTCTAATCTCCTATGTCCGGTCAGGGCCCTGAGATTATATGTTACTCGCACTGCTCCGGTCAGACGATCCGAGCAGCTTTTTGTTTCGTTCGGTGGGCGCACCAAGGGGTTGGCCGCCTCGAAACAGTCTCTATCTAGATGGATTGTCGATGCCATTGCAGCAGCATACGCATCTAAAGACCTGCCATGCCCTCTGGGCATCAGGGCTCATTCCACTAGAGGCATGGCCTCATCGTGGGCATGGTCCAGCGGAATTTCCATTCACGACATTTGCGTGGCAGCGGGATGGGCTTCCCCCTCCACCTTTGTCAGATTTTACAATCTGGAAGTACCCGCCTTGCAGGCTAAACTACTAGCAGTCTAGTATGTTTTCAGCTCTTCTGGTTGAGCTGCACTATAGGGGGTTAATTACGCAGACCGAGCTCGCTCTGTTCCCTCTCCATAATGTGCTTATGTACTTCACAATCACCGGCCCGCTCCGCTGGCCTTTTGTCACAGGTACATATATTCATTCCCACTTACAGAGTTCCCCGGGGTCCCCCCCTGGGACTAATAGTGGATGCTTAGCACGCACGGCGTTGACCAGGTGTTCCCGTAGCGTAAGCTAGCTTACGCAATACGAGAGAACCTCTCGTAAGAGAACGAATCGGTTACCTAACGTAACCTCGGTTCTCTCTAGATGAGGGAACGAGTATTGCGTTCCTGGCCGTGCTTGTGCTACTGGCGATTTTCGCTTCAGTTATGAAAAACCAGATTATTCAGCCTATTTCGGGATATTTATAGTCTCGTCCACACCCGTTTCGGCGGGCGGTGACGTATTGAGAGCGAGACAGACTCTCATTGGTCGCGGGTTCACTCGCGCTCCCTCATAGGCTTAAGCAGTTCTACCAGAAAGACTCGGGAGAATAATACTGAGACAATAACATTTATTTACGAGCTCAGCAAGCAATCAAATTCTTTGGCGTAGGCCCCGTCCGTAATTCGCATTCCGAGGGTACGGAATCTGCGCATCCCGCCTGAGATGAAGGCGGGGGCGCAGCCCACCCCCGCGAAGTAAGGAAGGGTGGTCCATCTGGTGGTGGGGTGGAAGGAGGAGAGGACATCCTGGCATCTTCAGGGTAGAAGGGAGAGCCCGTCTGGAGGTGATGGGAAGGATGGAGGGGAGGACCCAGCGTAGAATGGTAGGGAGATGAAGGAAGGTCCTGTCTGGTGGGGAGGACCCGGCGTAGAATGGTAGGGAGATGAAGGAAGGTCCTGTCTGGTGGGGAGGACCCGGCGTAGAATGGTAGGGAGATGAAGCAAGGTCCCGTCTGGTGGTGGATGGGGAGGATGGAGGTGGTTGAAGCGACAGCATCTGAGAACTCAGACATGAGTAAGTACCACCCTTTTATACTGGCTATTAGGATGTGATTGGATAGTGAGAAGGTAATACATGACGTGAACGATTGAGTCTTCCTGGCAGAACTAGCGCTTAGCTTCATTTCTACCAGAAAGACTCGGGAGAATAATACTGAGACAATAACATTTATTTACGAGCTCAGCAAGCAATCAAATTCTTTGGCGTAGGCCCCGTCCGTAATTCGCATTCCGAGGGTACGGAATCTGCGCATCCCGCCTGAGATGAAGGCGGGGGCGCAGCCCACCCCCAAAAATTAGGCGGAGTAATAATCCGCCGGGACGGGGCCCACCCCCCAAAGAACGGTAGAGGAGGTATACCCACTGGTCGTGAATCCTGAAGTACCTGGAATAGAGAGGAAAAAAAAATATTAGAAATAGGCTATAATTTTTTTTTTTTTTTTTTTTTTTTTTGCGCGAGCCGCGACCTTCTTATGATGGGACGCGTGAGCCACGGGCCATCTTTGATCGGACACATGGGCCACAGGCCATCTTTTGATCGGACACATGGGCCACAGGCCATCTTTTGATCGGACACATGGGCCACAGGCCATCTTTTGATCGGACACATGGGCCACAGGCCATCTTTTGATCGGACACATGGGCCACAGGCCATCTTTTGATCGGACACATGGGCCACAGGCCATCTTTTGATCGGACACATGGGCCACAGGCCATCTTTTGATCGGACACATGGGCCACAGGCCATCTTTTGATCGGACACATGGGCCACAGGCCATCTTTTGATCGGACACATGGGCCACAGGCCATCTTTTGATCGGACACATGGGCCACAGGCCATCTTTTGATCGGACACATGGGCCACAGGCCATCTTTTGATCGGACACATGGGCCACAGGCCATCTTTTGATCGACACATGGGCCACAGCCATCTTTTGATCGGACACGGGGGCCACAGGCCATCTTTTGATCGGACACATGGGCCACAGCCATCTTTTGATCGGACACATGGGCCACAGCCATCTTTTGATCGGACACGGGGGCCACAGGCCATCTTTTGATCGGACACGGGGGCCACAGGCCATCTTTTGATAGGTCACAGGCTATCTTTTGAATTGTTTCACATCGACCACAGACCATCTTTTGATTTCTTATGTGCAGGCCCACTGGCTATCTTAACTTCATACAAGGCCACCTTGGCCTAAACACCACCACCAGTAGTTGCATAGGTATTTACCTGAACCGTTGCTGGAGAGCTTGCTGAGCTTCGAGGATGACTTTTGAATCGGGTCTTATGTGACTCTAATGCGGAGGAAGACCATCTGCCAGGATCTTAATAGCTGAAGTAGAAATGCCACAAGCAGCTGCTGTAATGGTTGCCCCGATCCTGAAGGAAGGACCAGTATACTGGGAGGGAGATAGACTGTGACATTTGAGGACAGAAACTGATAAGTCCTGACCAGGCTTAGAGAGAAATGCTCCGTTAGAATTTTAAATAGATGAGAAGGGACAGAATTTGATACTCGTTTATGAATTGATAATGTGAAACAGAGCCTTGAGAATCATCCTTATATTTCTTAACAAGAGAGAGTAAAAAAAAATTAGGTGAGAACGTAAATCAGAAAAAGACCATGGGGAAAACTGAGTATTTAGCTCCTGGAGTGAATCCCCTGAATGCATGAGCCATGAACGCTGTAACAGACATAGCTGCAATGGATTTTGCTTTACTAACTTAGTGTGTAGTGTTGCCATTTTAAGCATAACCGACATCTGCAAGGTTACAACACTCAAAGTTCAGCATTGGGAGAAATTCATTTAAGAAATTGCTTTTTAAAGGCTACAACAGCGCTGAGAGAAGCTAGCGACATTCCTCCTGGGTTAGAGCATCATAACCAACATTTACATGAATCCTGCCCACGGGACATTTATAGAATATCGAGACAAAGTAAGCTAATCAGTGACTAGAGATAGCTACGATGAGCTACATGATTCATCAACAACCATTCGGAATGTTGTCTATAAGTTGACGCTTCTTGAGTCTCTCCATCTTGAATGATTCCGGTTGAAAGTAAAAAATTGTTGGTGAGAGGTAATCGAAGCTGCAAACGAGCTGTTAAAACTCCGACCCCTGTGCCGGGAGCAGCAGCCCTACCACGACCAAGGGATAGACAAACGATATGCTTACTCGCCTTCAAAATGATCATTAAATGCTATACGAGTTATCTGTGGGGCATTCCGAGCCAAACTCCGCATACACACGGGAGACCCGCCACATATCGATTTTCGTAATTGTAGACGAGGAAGGTACAATCAGCCGTGATCAGGATGTAGAAAGAGGAATCTGAAAAGAAAAGCAAAACATTACTAATTTGACAATCTCTGTTAGAGGAGGGCAGGGTGATGGATCCGGGTTGCTGAAGGGCAAAGCCGTCTGAAAGCCTGGAACGAAGTGAAAGCGTGTAGCGATGGCTTGCAGTGCAGGAATGAGCGGAACCTTAGTTGTGAAATTGAAGACGACTAACAGCCAAATTATCGTCTCAGGAATGGCATGATCGCCTAACGATAAGATCTGCCTTGATGACGACCATGCTTTGTTAGCCCGACGATATCAATATATTTTGCGAACACATCAAATCCCTTAGGACGCTATAGGATGAATTGGACATGCACCCTTGTCTAGTGCGTTTTTTTTTTTTTTTTTTGAAATTCTTAAACCGCTAAATCTGCCTTCTTACGGTACTTACCTGAAGTAAGGTGACGGCGGCTTGTCAAGAAGCCACTAGCATTACCTAAATTATACTTGATCTGTTGTATTTTGAGCATAGAAACCTGTTCTCAGATGCGCAGCATTTGCCTGACATGGCTCCCGAGATGCTCTATGCAGGAATAGCGCCGTTCATGGCTGGGAGATCGCTGGCCACAAAAGTTGAGAGTCTTGAAGAGAAAGATACATGAACATGAAAATCATACAGTTGAGCAAAGACAATGTCACTCGAGTCTCCTTCGCTGATTAGTTCTGGTGATTGGTTTGACTTGATAAAACTAATATGACTGTTAGTTCTGAGTTAGCAGTTTTGACTATGTGGCCTTTGACCGGAGCATCCTTAGTCTGCATTCTGTACGTTAATGTGGGAATACCCGTCACATAAAATATTTCTATCGCACATATCAGTGTATTAAGTAGTCACCGGGAAGGTTGAGTATTACAGAGATTGTACACATTTCCAATATTGGAGATCTCATCTTAACTAGGGGACGTATTATAATAGGATTTTAAAGTAGGCCTAAATATATTGAAAATAATTGTTTGTAGAATTACAACACTTTTGTAATATGTAATTAACTCCCGTTGTAGAGATATCCACTACAGTATGCATAACAGCCGAATGATGCTCTCTTTAGCTCAGGTTTTATGTATTTGTTTATTTTATTTATTTATTTATTTATAAATCAGTTACTCAGATTTATAGTGGGTATTTGCAAACTGCCCACGAGAGTGTGGTATCGACGACGCTGGTATATCATATCACTGTAGAATATCGGTGATGCGAAACTTGCTTACACTTGCTACGGACACTTCCCCTCTAAGGCGAGCTATCCGGGCCCCGTTGCAGTCTGAAGAACGACGCGCTGCGCCACGTCACCGTGGCGTGGACAACAATTTGAACTCTACCGCTGATGTAGGAAGCAACGGAGATACTTACCTGGATGAAGTTTAATCATGATAGAGGGAACATGATACAGTGGCTGGTGGAAGCGCCTACCAAAAACTTGAAAGACCGACTTGAAAGCCTTGGAAGTGGAGCTTGAACTTGAACCGGTGAGAGACGCCTCTCGTGACTTGCAGAGTTGTTGGTTCGGTGGATCGGTGATCTGCGGGATGATGCACCCGTGCAGACAGCGAGGTTCTTTTGCTGTTGATGATGACTCTTCCTGCTGGATTATCCTGGCTGAGCTGGCGCTGTTGAGGCTTTTGATAACGTGAAATGGAAACTGATTGGTTACACATGCAGCGTGTTTTAGCCTGGATGAGCTGAACTTCTCATGAGAGGCCTTGGCTGATCCGGAGACCGCTGTGTCTACGGGGAGATGCGGCGCTGACGCGGGAACCTCGACGTGTAGTGGGAGATATAGTAGCGGGCATATCCGTCGTCGGAACTCGATAGTAGTAAACAGTTAGCGTGTCCTGAAACATGTTGGCTGCCGACTGAGCGAGAGCATGAATGGTTGAAGCGACAGCATCTGAGAACTCAGACATGAGTAAGTACCACCCTTTTATACTGGCTATTAGGATGTGATTGGATAGTGAGAAGGTAATACATGACGTGAACGATTGAGTCTTCCTGGCAGAACTAGCGCTTAGCTTCATTTCTCCGTGAGCGAACCAATGAGCGGCTAGCTAGCCCTCTCATGGTCTGCTGCAGCTGAACTGCGTTGACAATGGATACAAAATTATAGGATAATTTTTTGGCTTCAATTTCTCAGAAAGATGGAATCTTTCCCGTAGCGTAAGCTAGCTTACGCAATACTCGTTCCCTCATCTAGAGAGAACCGAGGTTACGTTAGGTAACCGATTCGTTTTGTGTTATATCATGGCATATTGGTCTTTGTGTGTTGTTGCTGGTTTTGTGTTATATCATGGCATATTGGTCTTTGTGTGTTGTTGCTGGTTTTGTGTTATATCATGGCATATTGGTCTTTGTGTGTTGTTGCTGGTTTTGCGTTATATGTATGGCATATTGGGCTTTGTGTGTTGTTGCTGGTTTTGCGTTATGTATGGCATAACGTTATTGGTCTTCGTGTGTTGTTGCTGGTATACGTTGCAAATAGAGGGGCAGCACAATTGTTTTTCGCCTAGAACGGCAGAAGTGCATTTGCCGGTCCTGGCAGGGCCGGCCAGAGGCATAAGCGAACTAAGCGGCTGCTTGGGGCCCCCTGACCACCAGGGGCCCCCCAATCGAGTTAAAAAAAAAAAAAAAAAAATTAGATGACTTAAACAAGTGACATAAATGAATGAATGAATATAACTGAATGAATGAATGAATAATTCAAGACAAGAAAATTCTGATTTCATGATCAATAACCTGCCTACAACTGCTGCTGTGTCTGCCAGCGTTTGAGTCATGTGCATAATCTAGACACCTCGCGCGTGCATAGACAACTGTGCATAGTCACGGTATCGGTTTAAGTTGGAGAAAACAGCCGCAGGGGAACTTAACCTTCTAGGTGTAAGGTAGCAGTTTGAATAAATAATAAACATAGCAGTTTGAACTTCTCCACTTTATATACCACACATCAGATCACTAATAACTCCAAAAACCCGCGACACTACAGTACCAAGTGCGCACTACTTATTCCTATCTACGGCAAGCCCGAGGGAAAAATACATTGCATACACGTGCAACGAGCGCCAGTACATCATTACCGTTATTTAAAGTAACAGACTGTGTTGGATTCTGTCATGTACATCCAACAAAGTCTGGTTCAATAATAATAAAAAGATTTTGAAGACAGTTACACTGTATTGAGACAGTTGAGAAATAATAATAGTTTACAGTTTTCAACAATAATTGTCATCGTTGAACCCTTGCTCTTATTATGTTTCTGATTTCTAAAATAAATTTTGAAATAATTTATTTTATATGTTTTGAGACAGTTTGTTTTAAGAAGTTTCAAATAGTAAAAGAAAAAGTAAAAGTTAAAACTTTTTTTTATTTAAGTAGGCATCTATTTTTTAATACAAAAAGTATTTATTTTAACCTCACTCACTGTATTCATTTATAATGTATCATTATTGCATGACATTTGTGTCAATAATCGTCAAGCACAGGTGACTGCGGGTAGTGGGAGGGGGCCCCCAAATCAAATTCTGCTTAGGGCCCCCAAAAGGCTCGGGCCGGCACTGGTCCCTGGGGGTGAGTTTCCATAAATATTAAAGTTTTTTGTTTTGTGTTCATTCTAAGAACACGTACACGCTATCTCATGTTTAGTCTGTTTAGACCTTCCCATACCTACTATTATTGTTAGCTAGCAGGAAAGAAAAAAAAGCTGTAAAGCACATTGGGGGAGCTTTACAGGGGTATGGCTTATCTAAATGAGATGTAAATGAGCGCTATTGTCACTCCCAGCGCCAGAGAGAGGTGAGAACTGCAGATCTTTAGAGGCAATTTTCTCCGCTTTTAGTTTTTCTGAGTGCCTACCTTCAAATGGCCACAACTTCTCAAAATATTATCAGATTTCCATGTGTTACACATCGTTGGAAAGCTTGGAGACTACACTTTCATAATCTGTGAATAACTCAAAATGCCCCAGAACCGACTTGTGTCCCTAGTTTCCGTAACTGGTCACATATGTGTACTGAAGAATTCCTCACATTCCATTCTTTCTATAGGGTATTCTGTCCTCTCCATGCGTGAGCGTTGGGCATGCAGATAACTAAACATTGTATATCGTGATGAAGAGGCTTTAATGACCACTCAGACGTAAAATTTCTTCTTTACTTGAATGCAATCATGTCTCTCAATGTTACATTATTTTGTGAAACTGAAAACAAATTATACAAAAATGCTTATTTAAATATAAATAACCAAAATACAATTACTCTTTACACAATGTTTACGTTAACATCGTTAAATTACAGTAGATGTTACGAGATCACATGACATTCTTTTGAAATGTCCGTACAAAGCACGTGGAACCGCTAACGTGCGTCTAATATACATCTTAATAAGATACAGACACAAAGTATATAAAATAACAATTATATGCAATAATCTTACAAGCAAAGCTTATCTGGGGCTTTACATGACAAACTGGTATCAGGTGTAAAGAGCACGCAATCTCTCTGCTGCGCCAAAGAGTATAGAAACACAAGAGGCGAAACTCTGATGCTTTTTTGATAACAGCCACTAGGTGACGCTTCGGTAGCGCGGCCGCCATTTTGGAGTGAAGATTCCAACTGAAGTTACTGGACAACAGAACAGATAACAGTTTTTTGAGGTTGTTTTTTCTTGCATTATTGAGTATTTCCATTTTATGCAACTTTACACATTTACTACTATTATTAGTTACCAACTCCACTAGGCCTGAAATATATGTTGTACATTTTAATCCCCTGGATCATGCTACACACATGATGATCTTATAGAACATGATGCATTGCTGTGTCCGTTATCCTATAATTGCCACTTTTGTACAGTGGCTGTGTTTTTGTTTACATAGTCTTGCTTTAACGGTCATTACGATATAAGAAGTTTACTGTAAAGCTATTCTATTGCTGTTATATATTTGTTGTCCAACATTTTCATTTTAGGCTACAATTAGCCTACACTCTAAAAAATGCTGGGTTGTTTTAACCCAACTTTGGGTCAAATATGGACAAACCCAAACGTTGGGTTAAAAATGTAGTGTAAAAATCTAACCCAACAGCTGGATTTGTCCATATTTGACCCAAAGTTGGGTTGAAACAACCCAGCAGTTTTTAGAGTGTACATGTATTTGCTGAATTCATTTATTTCATTGATAACTAATTTTGTATGTAAAGTTATGTGTACCTCCTGGGAAACGGTCTGAACTCATATCACTTTATTCTTACCTGCATGCATTGGCGGCGCTAGGGAAGGGCTAGCAGGTGCTTCAGCACCCCCAAGAAAGACCAAAGCACCCCCAATAATAATTTCCGGAAGCAACATATCTCGTTATTTCAACATATTCTGGGACATTCTAATCTGCATTAAGCAAGTGTTCTTCTAATCCCATACGGAAATGTAATATATGACATATATGTCCCTATATCGCAAGTGATGCTGTCATATATGCTAAATATAAGACAATATATTACTATCACATATATAATTATATCTAGATATATGTTGATATAGGTTTATAACATATATAAATTGTCCATATTAAATGAGTATATTGACATATATTAATACAATATATATGATTATTGTTTATATAATATTGTATGTTATAACCATATATTTCACCAATATGTTTAATTTATATATGCCAATTTATTTAAACAACATACATACATTTTACATGCTTATGGTTCCTTATTAATTCATTCCTTGTTTTCCTTATTTGAACATCTTGAACTTTGAACAAGTAATTCAAACGCAATCAAAAGACCGCCAAATTACGCGCATTCAGAGACCAACGGATGAAGAATGTTCGCTCTTGTCGAGTGGAAAGAAGAAACGGATAATGAAAGTTGGAGCATTGTTCCAATATCACACATAAAAGACTGTATTATACATACATAAAATATATGGGCTAGTTTTATATGTCAATATATGAAATTGTTCCATTTTCTAATAGGTTTTATATATGGCCAGATATATGTAGGCTACATATATGTTTTCACTTTCTATGTGGATATATGTAATATATGTATATTTCATATGTGTACATATATTACATTTCCGTATGGATGGTTTTCTATGGGAGGAAAATGCTTAATGTGTAAGCTAATTAAACACGTTGCGTTTATATTCTGGGCTTATCTGATTTTAGTATAACCTACTTTATTATGATTTTAGTATAATGATTAATAAATGCATGCACAATTATCCGTGAACTTGATAAATGTTGCAGATATGTTTTACTATGCACAAAAAATGCCTTTCAACGTGCAATTAGAAATTCAGCATTAAAGTTGACAATGTGCATGCAATTTGTCAAATATAGGCCTACTGTATCATGTGTTAGTAGCAATATAATGAAATAAGTGCATTAGTTTTCATAATTTGTTCAAATATTTAAATGTTTTTTTCCATGTATAATGATCTAATAAAAAGTGAACACTAAAGGATATGATTGGAACATGACAGTGTCATACATGAATTTTACTCATTACAATCGTTGTGTTTGTAAAAGCCTTCTTTAAAGAATTTCGTTTTGTATAAATGTTCTTAATAAAAAATTATAATTACACAACAGGTATCTGATTCACCTGCAGTTGACAAATCTTCATGAAGCTTGTAAACATCACACGTATACCATTTACCTTTAACACAACACACAGTTTAATATTTTATTTTATTTTTCTGATTTCTTTTATATTTTTGGTCTAAAAGTTTGTGTTATCCATGGTGTATTGTATTCCAATATCTCAGCTTGTTTTAATGGCGCTGTTTTGTAATATATTAGCGTGTGACTTTGAAATAATTTACTTGACATGACTTAAATAATAAATTTTAACCTTGTTTCTATTAGCGGCAACAAAAAAAATACCGTTGGTATCTTGGTCCTCATACACTTAGTGCGCATGACCGGTGACCTATGCAAATTCGGAATTAGGAGAACGCCTACTCTACCACGTCACAATTTTGACGCTGTACTGAAACCCCTGGAAATAAGTGACTGCCGATCACAGAGAGGTTGCGGCAGCTATACCAGAGCCAGCCAAAGTAGCGCATTTTAAAATAAAATTGACTTTAATCAAACCACGGATCCGTGATAAGTATTCTGCCCTACAAAGGCAAAAGACCTTAAAGGCCATGTTGCAGGGTTAATTTTTCAACAAATTTGTGCAATTTGCTTGTTGGTAATACACATTTAAACTGTTATCCATTGTATTTTATGTTGTTGGGTATCACAAAACGGAATATAATACGAAAAAGTTACAGCGGTTTGCAATTCTCCTTTCCACCACAATGCATTGGATGACGTCACCTTGGGGAGAGAATTTACCAAAGCCCGCCTTGAGAGCACTGAGAGTGACTAGAGAGACGAGTAGTAGACGAGAGTATTCAGATAGCGCAGATTATAGATAAATACATAGATATAGATAGATAGAATAAAAATATAGATAGATAGACAGACAGATAGATAGAAATAGATAGATAGGCTAGTATATGCGGCAACTGCACATCCAACGGCGCGGGCGCCTCTGACGTGCGACCAATGAGCCAACTCTACGTTGTCAATCTACCTACTATATATTTCTATCTATTTATCTATCTAGCTGCTAGCTATCTATGCTAACGTCTATGCTATCTGGATGTCTACCTATCTCTCTCTAAACTGCCCACACAAGCACCTGCCAAACACAGCGACCGGACAGCGACTGACACGCGGCGGCTACGTTTGGAACAACATTTTCACCGGAGGAAGAGATAAACGCTTAGAAACGCCAATATAGCTAGCTTGATGCCTTCTATTTATAGATGAGAAAGACCAAGTTTACCAGTACTACGACACTATGACAAAGGTTACCGGTACTTATCTGAACTAACGTCATGATCACTGCCACTAGATATAAAGAAAACGTTGATTTTTCACTCGGCCCTATTCAATGACAGTAGAAATATATATATATGTGTCGTTATTGTGCACTGCTGCTCGTAGACTAGCTCCAGTGCTCATTGCTGCGGTGCTAAATGATAGCAACTCACCAGGACACTTCACCAACTCTTCCTCATCCCAGTCAGTCGCCATAGTTCTAATACTAGGCTGAGAATCCACAAATGAGTTACTAAGAGTGCTACTTGGGTGTTGAAAGGTGTGTTCCTTTGGTGCTCTTCAGTTTGGAGATCCAAAATGTTTCCCAAATAAACAATAATTCTGAGGCACTCAAAAGGAATAGAAATTAAAAAGCCTTTATTTAGACTTGGCTATCCATTAAAAAACATATGCCAACATGTTTCGGCCTCTTTGGCCTTCTTCAGGGCAAATTCAAAATGGCAGTCCGTAGACTGCATGCTATAGATCTGCATGTGGTCACATGACCTAGAAGCACAGGTGCTCATCTGCACATATCACCTGACAGAACAATTACAAGAAGTTATTTCACATAAGACAAGTCACATCAGGACAGTTTAAAACATCAATATAAATGGATACATATAGCAAGAGGTTACTTTATATGACTAATTTCAGAAAAATGTTACATTATAAAAAAATTTAAGTTCATTTCATGCTCTAATAAATCTATACAGTCTCAGATGTTGAATACTTTTACAATTTCTATATTTTACCGCTTTCACATCAAGATACAAGTTTAAATATTCATATAGACAGATACATAGCAAAACATTGACATTTATTCAAATTTGTTTATGGGTCTCTGGAAGAAACATTTGTCTATTCGAGTTTGAATGAATATGTGAATAAGATTGTATGGTGGGGTAGGTATATTGACGACGTTCTTCTTATATGGTCTGGATCACAGCAAGAGTTGCTACAGTTTCATGCATATCTTAATAACACTAATCCTAATTTGAAGCTGAGTCTAGAGTTCTCATTAACAAATATTCATTTCCTAGACCTGGAGATATCAAAAGATGACAAAGGTGAATTGCATACGTCCGTGTTTAGAAAACCCACTGATCGCAATACCATACTGAGGGCAGAAAGCTACCATCCACCTTGGTTAATAGAGAATATCCCTTTTGGCCAATTTCAAAGGATTAAACGCATATGTGATTCTGAAGATGTTTTTGATAAAAATGCTCAAGACATGGTTCAAAGGTTTAAAAAAAGAGGTTATAAACATAAGACCCTAGATAAAGCCTATAATAGAGTTAAAGAAATTAGTAGAGAACAGCTGTTGGTTCAAAAACAGAGGCGACAACAAGAGCCAAACCAAGTTTATTTTGTTACACAATACAGTAGTCAAGCTAATAAGATAAAGCAAATAATCAAGAAGAATTGGGACATAATAAAAAGTGATACCGTTTTGAGAGATGTACTGCCGAGGTACCTACGATCACTTTTAAACGAGCTCCTACTCTCAAAGATAGTCTTGTGAAAAGCTATATGGCTCCTGTACAGAATAAAACCTGGTTAGGCATAAAAAGAGGTAACTATAAGTGCGGAAACTGTAATCACTGTAGTAATATGGTCAAGACCAATATTTTTACAGATGTGACATCAAATCGTGAATACAGTATACACTCATTTATTAATTGCAATACCTCATTCGTTGTCTATAGACTTGAATGTCCTTGTGGCTGTTTTTATATTGGAAGAACTAAGCGAAAACTTAAAGAAAGATTAGCAGAGCACAAATATGCGATAAGAACAAGCAACCACCAGTATCCTATGGCTGTACATTATAAAGAGGCGAATCACGGAAGTAGCGATACTCTAAAAATCTTTGGGATAGAACATGTTAAAATATCACCAAGAGGGGAGATAGACTAAAAAAACTTTTGCAAAGAGAATCTTTTTGGATTTATACTTTAAAAAGCCAATCAATATCCAGGTCTAAACTTGGAATTGGATTTTTCTCCTTTCTTGTAACTGACTATATGCACTTGTCAATGTTTTGCTATGTATCTGTCTATATGAATATTTAAACTTGTATCTTGATGTGAAAGCGGTAAAATATAGAAATTGTAAAAGTATTCAACATCTGAGACTGTATAGATTTATTAGAGCATGAAATGAACTTAAATTTTTTTATAATGTAACATTTTTCTGAAATTAGTCATATAAAGTAACCTCTTGCTATATGTATCCATTTATATTGATGTTTTAAACTGTCCTGATGTGACTTGTCTTATGTGAAATAACTTCTTGTAATTGTTCTGTCAGGTGATATGTGCAGATGAGCACCTGTGCTTCTAGGTCATGTGACCACATGCAGATCTATAGCATGCAGTCTACGGACTGCCATTTTGAATTTGCCCTGAAGAAGGCCAAAGAGGCCGAAACATGTTGGCATATGTTTTTTAATGGATAGCCAAGTCTAAATAAAGGCTTTTTAATTTCTATTCCTTTTGAGTGCCTCAGAATTATTGTTTACTAGGCTGAGAATGTCTAATAGTAGACGGGCTCTGATACTAGGCTGAGGCTGCCTTTCCTCCACTGCTCCCCAACGTGACGTCATCGCCGAATCGCATAAAAAAAACATTAATACCAAAAACGTAAAAAACTGGTCTTTAAGACCATTTTTGAGACATTTTAAAAATGATATACATATCTTGAGTGATTTATACACCCATTAATCGACAGTGGTGGTTAACCTGCAACATGGCCTTTAACTCGCCAGAGTGTAAAACTGAGAAAAATTACTTTGAAGTTATGTCACGGGGTGACCAGGGCCGGAACCTTTTTGCATGGGAGTTGTTGCCATGGAGGAACACTTCCGGTGCAACACCGGCTGGTTCCGGTGTCTCACGAACGGTGTGGAAATGCAGCGAGAGCTGATCGGGGCGAAATCATCGGCACGTGCGAGGAGAAAATCCTAAATGGTGATTGGGGCGTGAGAAGCATAAAAGAGGCGGACATGGGAAGTAGGCGCAGCGAGGGTAGGAGGAAAGAAACAGCGGGAGACGCAGAACAGATGGAGGAGTAGGACTGAGGACGGAGGAAGCAGGATTCTCACAGTTAAGTGGCTAACTTCCTTTGGGCTGAATATTACACGAAGAACAATCATATCTCTATATTGCCTAAGTGGAGAGTATGGGGAAAAAGATTCCGTTCTAAGCCAGTGTATGAAGATTCCATTGATGCAGGGTCCCTTTGAGCCCGAACACTGCCTTATCCAGTGCAAGGTTTGGAATGATTTGCGGTGCTGATTTGATGTTTTCACATGTGGCGTGAGTGTTTTGCAGTGTACACACGAGTGTGGGACCCCCGCGGACCGTTCGGGTGATCGAGTGGATAAATCCCCTTGATGTAACTGCGCCAGCTCATGGAATCCAGTCCTGTGAGTACGAAATACAGATTTAATGTTGACATCTTCGTCTGTTCTCTCGTCTGTGCTGAAGCACATCAGAGTTGCTGAACTGAGTATATCTTCTGTGGAATTGAGCCCATCTTCTGCCGTAATCCAGTCCTGTGAGTACAAAATACAGAGTTAATGTTGACATCTTCGTCTGTTCTCTCTCGTCTGTGCTGAAGCACATCAGAGTTGCTGAACTGAGTATATCTTCTGTGGAATTGAGCCCATCTTCTGCCGTAATCCAGTCCTGTGAGTACAAAATACAGAGTTAATGTTGACATCTTCGTCGGTTCTCTCGTCTGTGCTGAAGCACATCAGAGCTGCTGAACTGAGTTTATCTTCTGTGGAATTGAGCCCATCTTCTGCCGTTATCCAGTCCTGTGAGTACAAAATACAGAGTGAATGTTGACATCTCCGTCTGTGCTGAAGCACATCAGAGCTGCTGAATTCAGTCCACCTTCTGCCGTAATCCAGCCCTGTGAGTACAAAATACAGAGTGAACATTGAATTCTCCGTCTGTTCCCCCCTGTCTGTGCTGAAGCACATTAGAACAGCTGAACTGAGTCCACCTTCTGCCGTAATCCAGCCCTGTGAGTAGAACATACAGAGTGAACGTTGACATCTCCGTCTGTGCTGAAGCACATCAGAGCTGCTGAACTGAGTCCACCTTCTGCCGTAATCCAGCCCTGTGAGTAGAACATACAGAGTGAACGTTGACATCTCCGTCTGTGCTGAAGCACATCAGAGCTGCTGGACTGAGTCCACCTTCTGCCGTAATCCAGCCCTGTGAGTGCAAAATACAGAGTGAACGTTGACATCTCCGTCTGTTCCCCCGTCGGTGCTGAAGCACATCAGAACTGCTGAACTGAGTCCACCTTCTGCCGTACAAAGTATTACTACTGACCTATAAAGCCCTAAATGGGTTAGCTCCTGTGTATTTAACAGACCTTCTATCGCCATACAATCCATCGCGCTCTTTAAGATCACTAAATTCGAGGCTTCTGGTCATTCCCAGGATATCTAAGTCCACTAGAGGAGGAGGGCGTTCTCACATTTAGCTCCTAATCTCTGGAATAGCCTTCCTGATATTGTTCGAGACTCAGACTCGCTGTCCCAGTTTAAAACTAGATTAAAGACGCATCTCTTTAACCAAGCATTCACTTAATGCTTACCTTTTATACTACTGCTGAATCAGTTCGAATGCATTAAAATTATGAACATCAGCTATGCTAATTATTTCCCATCTGCCTTTCTGCTGTTATCTCGGGACGCTAGTCCCGAGGTAAATAGCGTTCGTCAGCTCCAGTTTGTATCCAGCCTCTCACGGAGACTTCAGATGCCCCAACACCTGTGATGAGACGACTCGACGCCTGTGAAGAGACGACTCAACGCCGGCGATATGTTATTCCCTAAATTAATACATGATTATCTAACTGTATTTTTCTATGTACATTCCAAAATGCACTTTCTGTAAAGCTGCTTTGAGACAATGTGTATTGTGAAAAGCGCTATACAAATAAATTTGAATTGAAAAAAATTGAATTGTAATCCAGCCCTGCAAGTACAAGATACAGAGTGAACGTCGACGTCTCCGTCTGTGCTGAAGCACATCTGAGCTGCTGAACCGAGTCCACCTTCTGCCGTAATCCAGCCCTGTGAGTACAAAATACGGAGTGGACGTCGACATCTTCGTCTGTGCTGAAGCACATCAGAGTCGCTGCACTGAGTTCATCTTCTGCTGTAATCCAGTTCAGTGGAGAAGTACAGAGCCAACGTGTGTTGGAGAGACACGGGAAGAGACTGCTTAATTTTAAGAGATTCCTTTAATAAATGAAAGCTTGAATTGTATCTCCTGTTGTCTGGCCTCTTCTGTCTTGCGGGGTAGCTCCTCAAGGGGGTTCGGTAGTTTAAGGGGTTCGTTGGCTAGCTCCATAGCAGGAACCCCTTGGTCTGTGACAGTTATCTTAATGTCCTGACAATTGAGTTATAGGTATAATATTGTAATTTTCACATTTTGTAGTTTATACCTGTATTAACCTATCTATATATATATATATGTGTATATGTATATATATATATTTAATCAACCAATTGTCTGAATTTAATAAATAAGCAAATATAGCAGACATTATAATCATGACATGGAGGCGCCGGCGCGGTCACTTCTAGTGCGCGTGAACTTGAGCGCATCTCATCATAAATTAACCAAAATATGCCTCACAGACATGAGAAATATAGAAAGCTTGCAACTAAATCTTTAAACGAAACTATTCCAAACGAAAAGAAATAGGCTACTCTCTGATTTTGTTGCACACGCACATATTTTGTCGAAATAACGAGATATTGTGTTGAAATAACATTATAAATAATAAATCTTTAAATATATTTGATTGATTATATTTGATTGATTATATTTGATTGATAAGATTATATTTGATTGCTTAATGTTGTGCTTATTCAATTTAGTAAAATTAAAACTAGTTGTGATAATTCAAATTATTAAATAATGATCTAGCACCCCCTCAGCACCTGCGTTAAAAACTTAATGTAGACAGTAGCCTAATATAATTAATTAAATCCTTGAACTTCACTGTCTCAAGTTATGTGGGGGGAAAAGCTTGGTTAGCAACTTCTTTTTCTTTTACCTATTTATTTTAACCTAAAAATGACCTCTGCACTGGACTAAATATTTGTATAATATATAATATACTGCCGAGTGGCTTTCACCCCAAAATGGCGGAAGAGTAGCGCTGCTGCTGGGCGCTGGTGTTGCAATGGAATGTTCTATTGGCTTTCACTTCTTGTAAATATACGTTCTTTGGCTGCACAGAACTGGAAAATGGCTGCTGTGCTTTGCGTGATTGTCACGGGATTGTCGCTATGAAGCATAACAAATAAAGTTTTTTCCAATGGAAGTTTAACTAAAGCCATAGACATATACACTAGACGTCACCTGGGCTACAGCAGTTCATTGGAACGAATGCGTCAATAGAGCCGCCATCTTGGAACAGGGGAGCCCCTTCTCTTTATGCATCAGCGTCAATGTATAGGCAAAGGTCTAAAGGAAATAAAATCACCATAAATCGTCATGAATGCGATTTTCTAGTTTTTCGGTTCGTTCCAACAGTCAGACATGTATTTATCATCGAGTCCAGAGAAATTTCTTAAATAATTTTTTTTTTTAAACATTCTTCCTAGTTCAGATTTCGTAACATCCATACGCAGCACAAAAGTCCGGCATCATCCATGAATTTGAAGTACAGGCGGAGATAGCAGTGTTACCTACATACTTCCTATGACAAGACCCCTGTTCCAAGATGGCGGCGGTTTTGACGCATGCTTAGAACCCCAAGGTGACGTCTAGTGTATATGTCTATGAACTAAAGCTATGGCAAACAGCGCCATCTAGTGGATAAGAATGGTTAACATTAGACATGGCATAATATAGGGCAGGGTTTCTCAAACTCGGTCCTGGAGGGCCACTGTCCTGCAGAGTTTAGTTCCAACCCTGATTAAACACACCTACCTGTGAGTTTCTAGTGATCCTGAAGACCATGCTTAGCTTTCTCAGGTGTTTGATCAGGGTTGGAGCTAAACTCTGCAGGACAGTGGCCCTCCAGGACCGAGTTTGAGAAACCCTGATATAGGGGGTCAAATTGACCCGCGAGGGAAGGATTTGTTACTTTTTTTTAACCACAAAACTCCTTGAATCCATTAAAAAAAATCTGTGTGTATTCATGGTTCAAGTGTGACAAAAGTCCTAGGGTCTTGGACCTACGGTGGCCGAGAGGTGCAAAACAAATCACTATTATAAAAACAAAATAACAATTCAGAAAACACAATAACAATTCAGAAAACACATTGACAATTCAGAAAACACAATAACAATTCAGAAAACACAATAACAATTCAGAAAACACAATAACAATTCGGAAAACACAATAACAATTCAGAAAACACAACGACATTTCATAGAAAACGGAAAAGGTAGGTACATTTTGAGAATGGCAAACTTGTCGCTGATTGGACGAGACACCTGTCAATCAGCTTTACAGGAAGTAAGTAATTTGTGATCAAAATGGAACACACACATTAAACATTACTTTGAAGAAGGACAATAATATGCCGTGATTGTGGACATGCTGGCGACATACCACGACATTAAAATGAGCTTGTGCTCAAATGGCTTAAGTTTATCGCACCCATCAACATGCCAAAGATAGTTCGGTCCCATGGAGTGATATGCAGACATCCCAAGTCTCCCAGAAGTTCCCCGCACATTGATAGCGGCTCCCTGATGCCCGCAAATTAGTTAAAAACTCGGAGCTCTAGAGCTCGCGAGCTCCAAACCGTGTAGCACACGGCAGAGAGGTAGAGACAGAGAGCGAGAGACCTTGCTTGTGTGTGCAAATGTACGTGTGTGCCTCACAAAGCATGTAAAAAATTTTAGTAATCTTGTAAATAGTTTTAATATCGTGGTATTTCGCCAGCATGTCCACAATCACGGCATATGAATGTCCTTCTTCAAAGTAATGTTTAATGTGTTCCATTTTCGCATTTAGCAAAACAAAGTTGGTCACAAATTTCTTAATTCCTGTAAAGCTTGATTGACAGGTGTCTCGTCCAATCAGCGACAAGTTTGCCATTCTCAAAATGTACCTACCTTTTCCGTTTTCTTTGAAATGTCGTTGTGTTTTCTGATTTGTTATTGTGTTTTCTGATTTGTTATTGTGTTTTCTGAATTGTTATTGTGTTTTCTGAATTGTTATTTTGTTTTCTGAATTGTTATTGTGTTTTCTGATTTGTTATTGTGTTTTCTGAATTTGAATTGTTATTGTGTTTTCTGAATTGTTATTGTGTTTTCTGAATTGTTATTTTGTTTTCTGAATTGTTATTGTGTTTTCTGACTTGTTATTTTGTTTTTATAATAGTGATTTGTTTTGCACCTCTCGGCCACCGTATGGACCCCTCTGATGAACACTCAATAAAAAAAAACAAAAAAAAAAAAAACGAGTTTCAGGTCAAAATGACCCGAGGGAAGTTAAGTAGCTTTTTTAAACAAGCCTTAGAAAAAAAACATGATCTTGAGACAAAAAGTTGCTTTCAGCTCAAACATGCATTTTAGTCCGGGACTAGGTTTAAGCCTTATCTGTGACACAACTATTTTTTACTGTCAGTTGCACTAAGAATCACGATACTTTTGTCAGTTCTGGAAAATAAACTCATGTGAATTATTATAGAATTTTTTCTTTAAAGTATAACATTATGAAAACATTCTTCCATTGGTTTGTCTGTGTACACAGACTAGAGGAAATGTCAGAGCAGATCTTTAAAAATGTAAAACACCAGCGGCATCCCTGAAGGTCAAACAGAGTAAGCCGGCACATGGGAACCAAACGCATCTGAGGATACTGGAATTGACATTTTAAGAGATAAAAAATTGTCCCCTGATGCTTAGAGACTCTGATTGGAGGAAGGAATTGAATGCGAGCTGTTGATGTAAAAGAGAATACTATCTCACAGTCTGGACAGAAACCTAATGCCCATCTCACACCTGTATGTACATGGAGGCTGCTGGGAAACAAGAGACCACTCCAGACTTACACTGAAAGCACCACCATATTTTTGCAATGTTCGTATACCAATTAAGTGAAACCGTGACTGTGTAATCAGATGAGAGTTCAGCCGGGGAGATGTCGATGATTTTTTCATTTTTTTTTGATGATCTTTAAAAACAAAAAAACAAAACAAAAAACTTTGAACTTTCATCACTTTGGGCCACTACTATGTTTAGTTAGCCTGGGTTTCCCCATACTGCCTTACCGCAGTGCGATTCAATTCACGCTGAAAGGCAGTCTGGATACCATGGCCAGATTTTTCGCCTCATTTAGGGAACCAATCACAGAACGGGGAGGGAGCAGCTAGACGATGACGACATCTATGCGACACACGGAAACAGTTTGTTTATATCGATTTAACATGGCTGAAGACGCGAAGCTACTCTTTGATAAAAAACTTAACGTCATTGTTTACAAAAAAGATCTTTCCCATCGTCTTCTTCCTTGTCTAATTTCTGTCGCTCTACATACGTCATCTGGTATAATCGAAACGATTGGCTATGAGCTACGTACAGGCATATTTGATAGACATTCTTAGCACCCAATAAACTGCGACGGGCATTCTGAAACCACACCTCAAATACGAGAAATTGCGCATGTGGTTCCCAGACCCAATTCTCAACGAGATTGGGTCTGGCGTGAGCCAGGCTAATGTTTAGTGTGGTTAGTGCCACAATAGACCCCTTATCAGTTGGTAAACATGGTGACGTTTTTCTGTGGGCAGAGCTTAGGTGGCTGCAGAACGATCCATCCCGCCGCTTCCCTAACGTTAATTTGCAAGTTTTGTTAGCTTGTTTTTTAACAATGACTGGAGAAAATCCGATTTTATCTTAATGTGCAAGGTCACTCAGTGTCCAGGACTCCGATTTTTATTTGCAAAAGTTAATTTTAACGGACGGAACCAGACGTAAACAACGTTTTACGGCTGGACCCGTACACGTTCACTCAATAGACGATCTGACAGGATTAACAATACCTCCGGTTGAGTGGCCTGACTTCTACACCTACCTGATAGAGAAACCGAGCGTAAAGAGAAACTGAGGGCATATAAATCTTTAGATGCCTATAACTATGTGCTGAATGGTCATGTACAAGACTTGTGTACGATCCGCAGTTCTGCCGAGCCAGCGCCAAGAAGACGACAATGTAAAGAGTGACATTACGTGCAATGTTAATGATGTGAATCTTTTCTAGAAATAAAAATTCCAGATACAGCATACTTATTTTTCATTGATTCTTGCACCCAACAACACATCAAGATGACATTTAATAATAATTATAATAATTTAAGCTCCTTATTATGTAGCCGAATCTGTGCTGGTTTGTATTATCCGCCTGCAGTTTTCCGTTTGTTTTGCCTCCAGCTAGCGCCGTGACGTAACTGTGACGTCGGCTGATAAGGGGTCTAGTGCTATTTCAGAACCTGCTTACTGTGGTCAGTTACAAAAAGAATACCTTTAAAATCAAGCCTGTCTCTATAAGCCTGTATTTATTTAACTGCCTGTCAATATACCATAATATAGGCTAAATAACATCATATACATGTACATAACTCCAATATGTTCGTTAGAAAGTTTGTGCCTCCTCTGTGCTGTCATCTTGTTACTCCTAACTAGTGCTGCATTCCAGTCCACTTTTAGACACGCACTTGCGAACTGAGCACTTCCCTTCGGGGGAATCCCTGACGCCATTTTGAAGTGCGTTCCACTTCGTGAAGTAGACGAGGGAAGTTTATATGGACAGACCCTCACTCCCTCGATTTTGACTGAGGGAGCGAGTCTACTTCATATATACACTTTAGGTAGCTCCATATTAACCTGACTCCGCCAGATGGATTTGCTCCGCATATCCATCTGGAAACCTTCCGTTGAAGTAGTTTTGGTAAGGGGCGAAAATACTGGTTAGCTGATTGGCCTATGTTGGTGATAGACGGGCCAAATCAACCAATCAGATCAACGAAGCATATGAGAGTGACGACGAAAACACAACCACAAGCCAGGCTACTCTTGCTGCTGCAGGTAAAGGCTCGTTAGCTCTGTAATTCCGTAATAACTCTGTAATTCCGATAAAACTTGCTCGATAGCCACACTGATGCTAGTTTCATCCGCTGAAGCCGCCATGTTCTTAAGACTGAACTGTCGCGCTTCTCGTTGCGTCACACCTCAACCCGCCTCAAAGCCAACGCTGATTGGACGTTCGTTTGGTGAACTGCTCCCAAATTTTCTTTAACGGAAAGTATCCAGACTGATCTGCGAGTGAAACCTTGAAAGCTCGCGAGATCAGGATGGTCTCACGAGGCTAGCTCCATATACCACAATGCAACACGATTGTGACGTCACCGCAGATCTTGTCTAATCACCACCACGACAAAACTCTATAATATATTAATTATGATTTTTTTTTATTTAAAACAACCCAAACACATCTATATACATTTGGATGCTGCATAAATGCTGCATTTGGATCTTAAAGGGAGAACAATTTTTAAATAATAAATCAACATAGCTGATTCCAAGTGATCAAGGGATTAGGACGTTCCAATGGACTATATGCACGGAGCGTTCTTTAGAACTTCCGCATAAAGATAAGCCAGCTCGTAAACTTCCGGTGGAACGCCATTTGATGTTGTGGTAGCCTACTTTTAGGTTGGTGAACGTGATTTCACCAAGTACCACATGATCCAGGATCAACATCTTTGTTGATCCTGGATCAACTTTCCAATCAACCAATCAGATTTGAGGGACAAGTTTACTGTTTATGTCAGGTTTAGGCTTAGAACCAGGGTGAAGTACTTAAATATCAGTGTTATTCATTTTTCATTACCCTCTGATTTTAGGGAAAAGTTATGGGTAGGGTTAGGTTTAGGGGTAGGAATTGGGTAAGGAATACATTTTGGGACAGGAATGTTGATCCAGGACCAACAACATATGTTGATCCAGGACCATGTCTTACTTGGCAAAATCACGGTGACCCTTTTGGGTTAGTGGGCGGCACCTTCAAATCCGTGAGGTAACAATTCACAGACTCTAGTATTTTTTTAATAGACAAAGTTAGAACTAGAAGTTGTTTATTTAATGTTTTATTAATTGAATATGTGAAAATAAAGTAATAATAACTTAGGTAAACGAAATGAAAAAGGCGTTTAAATTTCAGCGTTGTGAGGGGACGTCAGCTGAGCACTGTTGTGTCCCTCAGTGTTCGTCCTCAGCTAAATTTAATTCATATATTAGTTTTCATACTTTCCCTTCCGACGCACAACAGAGAAAGAAATGATAATAAATATAAGAAAAGACAATTTAATTATATCTCACCATACACAGGTGTGCAGTCGGCACTGTGGCAGAAGAGCTCAACGAGCCTGCTGTAGTCGGGGGGAGGCGAAGGCTGAAGCCTTGTGCCGTACCTGTTCTGTTCCCTTGGAATTACTACTCTCTTGGAGAGAGAAGGTTTGAGAAAGGAGAACGAGACCAGAGAGTATGGAATCTAGGGAATATTCTGAACATACATCTACCAACGACCACGATTACAGCACAGCACTGCAGCCCGCGTTTGTTGACTTGGCCTTCGCGAAGAAATCATCCATGTGAGGCAGCAGCTGGAACAGCTGTCACTCAAACATCGATTTGCAGGTTCTGACAGTGACATCCGTTTCTACACCAGGTATGTAAAATATTTAATTGAATAAAAACCCATTATAGCCTACTGTAGAAACACTTTAAATATCTTGCATTTAAAGACTGATATTATACAGTGATCATACTATCTTTACTAATAGTGATATTAAAACACTTTTTAGGCTTAATATTAAGATTGTGCAATAAACAAGTACTCCAAATAAATAATATTTATATCAGTAAGCTTCAAGCATTATGTCAGTAAATGTCAATTTGTAGTATACCTAGTATGAAATAAATATATTTTGGTTTAGGTTTTTTTTTTTTTAACTGGGGTGTCCAAACCAAAAACATTGAAAATTAAATATAATCAGCATGACAAATAGACCAGTGCAAGTTACTTCCTACTTCAGGTTCACCTTTGACCTTGACAAATTGATGTGGACTGTCAAAATAAGAACCTGTAAATGTAATAACATGTATGCATGGACGCGGGAAGTAGGGGTGCTGCAGGTGCTGCAGCACCCCCTGTTGGCAAACTGTGATGACAATAAAATTATAGCTTATAAATATATATCTGATTATTGTTTCTGTTCCACAACATTTTGTATGTCATGTTTGGGGTGTGGAATGAAGAGAGGGATATTTTTAGTAATTATTTAATTAAAAATTATTTAATTTATCTTCAGTGTGTAGTATTAGCCAATCAGGTGTCTTGACGCGAATCACACAATTACGATTCAGCCTACGCAGCACAAAAAACAAACAAAAAAATACCTAGTCTAAAAAACTGCTAGTGATATTACGTTAGTCTATATAGTCTATAGCAATATAATTAGTTATCAATGTCACAAAAGAGAATATTGGATTTTTTTCAATCCAACCCCAAAACTAGCGAGACTAGCGAGAATTCTCCAACTGACTCCTCATCGAGAGGTAACGTTACAGCCCCTACGCCCGAGCAGGACAAGCTAGCTTCTGTCGTTCCCGGTGCTAGCCAATACGACCAGGCTGCTGGTGACACTAACGCTAGCACTTCATATTCAAAAAAGTCTCAGTCTGCCCCCGACAAGAGTGAGACTGCTGCAGCAGGGACATCACCTTTACCATCTGAGCCATTTCAGTCAAGGAATTTCGGCTTCCCCACCAAGCGTTTTGGGACTGAAGGTTTTTCAAGATCGTTTAAATCAGCTTGGTTTGAAAGATGGAAATGGCTCCATTATGTCAATTACACTGACAAAGCACTGTGTTTTATTTGTTGTTCTGTGGTAGCCAAAAAGTTGGTACATGAATTTTACAGAGCTGACGCCGTATTCATCAGAGGGGGATTTTCGAATTGGCGTGAAACGCCAACGGAAAATTTAGAGATCACGAAAACTCATTATTCCACCTTGAAGCTGTGAACAAAATCGCTGCGCTAAATAGTACACCGATCAGTGCCCTGCTCTCAGACGCGGTTGCGAAGGAGCAGAATACTGGCAGAGCTGTTCTCCAAGATGCCTTCAAGTCAGTACGCTATTTGGTCCGACAGGGCTTACCTCTCCGAGGCCGCGATCACCGTGAAGGACATTTCTGGCGTATGATGATTGACCGCACCGAGTCGCTTCCCACAGCTCGCCAGTGGATGCTCCGCATGGATAACTGGCTGTCAGATACGATCCAAAACGAGATGATAGAACTGCTTGCACATGCTGTGCAGCGAAGGTTGGTTTCTGGGGCAATGGTTTCTCATTACTTTGGACTGACGGCTGATGGCACTACAGACATTAGCTCATCCGAGCAGTTTTCCTGCCATGTGCATTATGTGGATGCTGATTTGTGTCAACAGAGTGTGTTTTTGGGATTTTACAGCGCACCAGATTCGAAAGCAGACACTCTATTCCAGTGGCGTAGCCACGAGGGGGCCTGGGTGGGCCTAGGCCCCCTCATTTACATGTCCGGCCCCCTCATATTTCTGATTGCTTAAAAAAAAAAAAAAAACTAGGAGGCAAAATATTTTTTAGTGATTATGTGAATTAGGCCTACACTGCGCAAACCAAAGTAATACTATCCACCGGATGAAGAAGGGTTGGCTCTCAGTCTCCACACAGTACATAAAATATTCATTTTATTTTATTTATTTTTCGTGTTCGCATTTATGAGGAAAAAACAATGTCACGGACATGTTCTCCGTTACAGACGTGAGCGCCCTGAAAGCGGCACTAAAAGATGCTTTAAAACTCTCACAGAGACATCAAAAAGAAAGCACTTTTTAACCTGAATTTTAAACTTTCTTTAACCTGAATTTCGTTTTGTATTAATTGTATCTTAATTTTAATCAATGTTTCATCAACCAATTGATTTAATTAACAAGAAGTAAATGAGGAGCTCTTTTCCAAAACGCGATAAATCCATTTCAATAGTTTTCAGGAAAATTACATTTCTTACCTAGACCCACACATTTTGTGAATATTCAATTTATCCTGTTAAAATGTTTTTTTTTCCTCAGTCTGAACATGTTGAACAACGATTATTAAATCAAACAACAATATTGTTGATGATAAATTCAAAGTTAATTTAATTTTTTTTCAAAACGCTATAAATCCACACAAAAAAAATCCAAAAATGGATGATTTTGCCCACTTAATTAAGTTTTGTTTTGTAGAAAGCCTTTCTTTAAAGTGAATTTCGTTTAGTATAAATTATCTTAATTTTAATAATATTTTCATCAACCAATTTGCCTGGATTTATTAAATAAGAAGCAAATAAATAATATAATCATGGCATGGAGGCACCGCCGCCGTCACTTGCATTGCACGTGAGCTGGAGCGCATCTCATCATAAATTAACCGAAATTCAGGTATGCCTCCCAGACATGAGAAATATATCTATATAGAAAGCTTGAAATGTCTTTAAACGAAACAATTAAAAACGAAAATAAATAGCATAGCCTACTCTGATTATGTAATCCATTACAGGCCTTTCTCTCTATACAGAAATGCGGATCGTCAATTTCCTCTTTGAAGACACTGACACAGACACACAGAAAACAGTTGATTAATAAAAATAAAATAAAAATTTCGATTTTTGAACGATATTCGACTTTTGCTCCTTGATTGTCGAATGCCATTTTTGGCAGAAATGATCAAATAGACAGAAACATTTGGCAGCAGCATCTACCCCCATGAATAGGTCTCACTGGCTCATCAGGCCATCAAAAGTGTTATCACTGTTTAAAGCACTCATTTTGAGGAATGAATGAACATAAACAAACCTCTTTTGAGCACGCCGATGTTGGATTGCGTAGAACGCTCACTGAAGATTTATTTGTCAAGAGAGGATTTCTTGCGTTTAGCTACAAATAGGTTTGGCGCTTATTGAGGTTTGGAAAAGAACTGCATGTTGCAGTACGTTAAACAAGGAAATATAGCGACTTGGCATGAAAAATTGATGGAGCAGTGAATAGGTTCAGAACACAGCAAAATGACATGACAAACTATTTTTTTTTTTTTTTTTTAAATGGCGTTTATCGCGTTTTGGAAAAGAGCTCCTCAAATATAGCAGACGATGGATAAGAAACGGAGGCACCGGCGCGTGAACTGGAGCTCGTCTCATAATGAACCGAAACTCAGCATATAAGGTAGGCTACCCTACTTGCGTCACAGAAATGTCTACTTTTAAACAGAACAATTAAAAACAAAAGAGTACAGACTGCTCTCTGCTTATGTAATCCAGGCGTAAATGTGCATTTCTCTCTGGCTAACACAGTCTCGCGTTCACTACTGAAGATCGCGAGTCAGCATCGTCAACTTTATATATAGGCCTATGTATATATATATATATATATATATATATATATATATATATATATATATATATATATATGTGTGTGTGTGTGTGTGTGTGTGTGTGTGTATGTATATGTGTGTGTATATATGTTGCCCCCTCATTTAAAGACGGGACCCCCCAAAAATAAAATTCTGGCTACGCCCCTGCTCTATTCAGGTGCATCACTGACATATTTTGTGCATATATTGCGCTTGCACCTGCCGATTGAAAAGCTTCAAGGCTACTGTTTTGACGGGGCAAGTAATATGTCTGGACGTTTCACCGGCGTACGTGCGCGTCTTGCAGAGGTCTGCCCTGGCTCCTTGTTTGTCCATTGTTGCAATCACTCGTTGGAGGTGGCTCGGAATGTGGCTCTCGTCGCAGACGTATTTAACTTTGTACAGAACACCTCCAACCTCATCCGAGAGTCAGTAAAACACAAGAGTTTGTATCAGTCTCTTTTCCCCGACGGAGAACCCGTGTCCAATGTCGCAGCTCTGTGTCCGACAAGATGGTGCGTAAGGACCAAGGCGATATCCAGACTCCTGCAAGGATATGGGCCGCTGTTGGAGACCCTATGAGCTCTCGAAAAGGACCAGAGTGTTCGTGGGGAAACATGGTCGAAAATATCAGGACTTCTCAAGCAAGCTATGAAGGGCAGAACTGTCTTCGGGCTGTTGTGCTGTGAGGCTATGTTTGGACCTTGTGAGGCTGTGGCAAGAAGTTTGCAGAAGGCTGATGCAAGCGTTTCTGGTGCACTTGAGTGCATTAAAGTTCTCAAAGAGCGCATAGGTAAGCTCTATTCTTTGCTTTTGTTACCTATAATTGCTATTATTTTGTGGACGATTTGCATGTCAATGTCTTTTGCGCGTGTTGGTGTGGTCAAATTAAAACTCTAATTTTACAAAAAAGGTCAGACGGGGAGGAAAAAAAGCACACCGTGTTAATTTTTTTATTTAACAAAAGCACAATGTTTTGATTTGATTGTAAGTGGACACATAAAAAAGTAGAAATATCACAGATTCTTTTTTCATAATTATTTCTTCTTTCTGTATGAGCATAAATGACGAAGTAATTTAAGTTTATTGTGCTACAATGTGAAGAAAATCCAGCAAAACGCGCCGGCGACCTCAGAGGGTTAAACGTAAATAATAACATGTATTATTATTATTATTATTATTATAGATGCACTGAGGGGAGAAGGAGTTGTGGACACTATTTTGTTGAAAGCAAAAGCATCTGCATCAGCTCTCAGCCTGAAGTGGCCAAAAGATTCCAGGGTCAGCAGAACACCAAATCATTTTCGGGACACCACTGTGCTGGAGGATTTAGCAGACAGTGGTGAATTAAAGTAGTGACGGGACTTTGAGGCCGTGGATTTAATGAATTTGGAAATGGAGCGCAGATTCGATCAAGCTGGCTTGTCAACATCTGCAAAGAGGGAGAGAGTGCTGCTGGATTCTGCAAAGGGCCTTGTTTCAGATGCTGACTTGAGTAACCTTCAGCTTCCACAGATGGACATTGCGTCCCTAGGCCTGCAACTGAGGATGCTGGGTGGCCTCACCAAACAACATGCATTCCACTCATTCCAAGAACTTGCTCGCTTTGTATCAGCTCTACATCCACAAACAAGAGGACTTTTCACCGAGGTGGAACGGCTGATCCACTTGTTCCTTTGTTTACCAGTGTCTACTGCTGGCTCCGAAAGGTCTTTCTCAGCTCTTCGCCGCCTGAAAACCTGGCTCCGTAGCACTATCACTCAGAGTAGACTTTCTCACATGGCACTGCTTCACATCCACAAAAACATTTTGGATGATCTGGATATTCAGGGTCTCATGGCAGAGTTTATCAGCCGAACTCCAGAGCACAAATCTAATTTTGGTGTTCCGAAATCATCTTAAGGTAGAGACATGGTGTCTTGCATCTCTGCGTCTTTTTCCTGCTGCCGTGCAGGCTCAGATGGTAGCCTATATGATTGTGATTAGCATGCCTATTATAAAGAAACGAATAGTCTGTAACTTTTTAGAATTTAATTTAATTTAGAATCACATATTACTGTCGGATAAAACTGATTTTGCATAGTCTGTTACTTTGTGGCACTTAGGCCTTTTTTTGTCCGTTATGCGGTTTATGAACACAATCTACTTGTGGTTGTTTTAAAATAAACATACATTGCCATCTAGAAAACCGATCCTGGTGTCGACCTCCTTGTTTTTAGACATTTTGATTATGCATGTATTGCTAATAATATATAATATAACATACATTTATACATTGGTTATAAATTACATTTTAGCTTATATGCACGCGGCAACATATTTAGATAGGCCTACTAGACTTTTTTTTGTGTGTGTGTGTGTGTATTTGTTTTCTGATTTTAACTATAAAGATCGTTGCCGTGCTTGCATCACTCCCTTACTCCTCCTATAGTCCCTATGGCCACTTGGCCTGTGTGAATGCAAATGGGAAAAAAAAAGGTTTTGAGGTAGAGTAGTAATAATCTGTTACATATAGCGCTTTTCTAGGTACCAGTAATTAATAGATCAGTTTAAAAGTGGACTTTTCCTATAACCACGTTCCTCTAATTGCTTGGTCGGAACCCCAGCACCCCCTGTCGAAAATGACTTCCCGCGTCTCTGCATGTATGGTGCTAAATGCAAGAAATGTCAATGCTTTGACATTTTCACTATTTACAGGTTTTCATCTTATGATCATCTGATGCGGTTCTGGCAGGTCATTGAACCATCACTGAAATTCATGGTCTTAGTTACCAGAACAGGAACTGCAAACATCGAATCTGAAAAGCAAAGTGCTTCCATGGTAGATCTGTGCTATTATGACCAAACTCTATGGCTACAGAAATTATGCATCCAACCATATACTTGTTCGGACTTTTACTTTCTGAAGCTAGGATGTTCACCTTGACCAACACTAGCCCTTTTAGAACTGAATGTAGAATGAATGGAAATAAATTTCACACCATCATATGTATGTTGTTGTAACTGTACTGTACACCTACCAGTACTGACAAATACATATACATGTAATTGTGTTTTGATCTGTCAGTCCTTACAGGCAATAGATGAACTGTTCCTCTTCCTGAACTACCTTGCCCTTGGTCTGAAGCAGAGGGACCTCGCTGAGCGGTATGGGGTGCATCAGTCTACTGTCAGCCAGTGTTGCCACAGTTACTTTGAAAAAGTAACTAAGTTACTTTACAAGTTACTTGATTTTAAAAGTAACTAAGTTACTTTTCAAGTTACTTTTTATTAGTTTACATTCAGCAGTTGCCGACAACACCCCCGCCACCTCAACATAAAAATGACAACCGGTTTTGCCAACACTCACTTTATTGGAAGTGTATTTTTAACAGTAATATCAACAATCTATCTCCTGACATTTAAAGTTGAACTTAAAAACTATTTCCTGAAAAAACAGTCTTTCTTGACTTCACTTAATATAAATACTTGTTTTTATAAAATATATATTGTTTTTTTTGTTTTTCTTGACCCTGTAATTTAGTAACTGTAGAACACGTTAACTGTAATTTTGCGTATATGATGAAATTAATACAATTTCTTGTCAATCTATGTCTATTTTAATGTGAACAATGCGCTGACACTTTAATTCAGCACGGTGCAGCACAGCAAAAATAGACTCGGTGCGGAAACGATCTCTGCACTGCTGTATACTCACGCACCTGGAACGGATCGACGGACCGCACCCGCGTGCAGTGTGAAAGCTCTAACCTGTTAACATGGGTACGGGAAAAAATATGCACTGCAGACGGAGACAAGTATGTGTGAAACGGGCGTAAGTTTGACTGTGCGGTGCTGCGACTCCATATGTTTTTTCAAATTCGACGAAGTGTTTCTGTAGGTAGATAACACTTTGTCGCCAACAGCACAGAGTTTACAACGGACCTTAATGTTGCCATCTTTAGCTGACAGACACAAACTCAAAATAGTGACTGTATTTCCAGCTAGAAAAAGCGCATCTCTCTCCTCCCTCCATTGTTGTTTACGTTTGTGTCGCTGCGTGGTACGTACACGTGACGTGAACCTCATGCTGAAAACGTGACTTGTCGCGCACACTCCCCGAGATGCAAGAATAAATAAATATATATTTTTACTAAGGAAAATGACAAAAATAGTATCGCACAGTGACTTGGATAAGTAACTTTAATCTGATTACTGGTTTTGAAATAGTAACGCGTTAGATTACTCGTTACTGAAAAAAGTGGTTAAATTAGAGTAACGCGTTACTAAGTAACGCGTTACCGGCATCACTGCTGTCAGCAGAATCATTCTGACATGGAGCAATTTTTTGTTCTCTGTTCTTGGTTCACAATGCATTTGGATGACTCAAGACAAAATTAAGGAACACTTGCCATCAGAGTTCGAAGACTACCCAGACACCACCACAATTCTGGACTGCACAGAGCTCCGGAGTCAAACACCTACCTCTCCTTTACTTCAGAGTGAGGTATACTCTGAAGTACAAGTCTCACTGTGCCCTGAAGGGAATGATTGGCCCCCCCATGGCGCTGTAACCTTTGTTTCCTCCCTTTTTGCTGGCTCAGTAAGTGACAAACAGATCTTTGTAGAGTCAGGTATTCTTACTCTGCTTAGGCCAGATATGGCAATTATGGTCGACAGAGGCTTCCTTGTGGATGACTGTGCCCTGTAAAGTGTACAGGCCTGCATTCCTTGCTGGGAGACCTCAGATGCCAGAGGTCAGGGAGACCCAATCTATTGCACATCTCACAGTTCATATTGAGCGCCTAATTCGCAGACTTAGGAATTTTAAATTCTTTGATACTGTCATCCCCCTAAACATGTTTGGTAACATAAATCAGCTTTATGCAGTTGCATGCCTCCTGTTAAATTATCAGAGTGGGCCACTTGTAAAAGTTTGGGCTAAGTAGAAGTGCCTCTTATTTTTATCCTCTCTTAATCCTTGTAAATATATGTTAAACACGCCTCTAGATTTAATATCTCTATATAGCACTCATCTCCTATTTAAACTTAAAATCTATTAACTAAAAATATGATTTACTTAATTATAATTACTGTTATTGTTTATACATTATTTCTATGTTTTGTATTCTTTGTTAATATTATTTAAAGGTTGTGTAGGTAAGAAATGTATTAAAAAAAAATTCAAAATTTGTTTAGACTTTCTATATATATATATCAATGCATAATTAAAATCTAAGTACTCTGAAAAATAAAGTATAAAAATCGAGTGTCTGTAGACCTCTCACGACTGTTTTAAAGACAGCTCATTATTTCCATTCACTTCACCCCCTCCCTTCTGGTCTCCTTCCAAAGCCACACCCCCAAAACAAATGAACGCGCAACTCTGACAGCTGAGCTGAAGACGCATTATTTACCTGAGACGAGCGAAGAGTAGAGGAACGAGTGCATGTAGTGACATCATGTCAGACACACATGTAAATAAAAAAATCTAACTTTATCATTATGAAGTTAAACAAATAAGTTGTATTTTATTACTCACTATCAAACTAGCATATTGATATTGGTAAACTTTACAATATATATTTATTGATTCGCTAACGAGCTAGTTATCTATAAGGCAAAGCTAAACACAGGTTGCGTGATACACGTTGTTCCATTGCCATCATTTACACTGTGATGTAGATGAATTTCGTGTAAGATTTATAACACAAAATATTAACACACACATACAACATAGTGTGTACGACACACAAAGATACACGATAAAGACATCAGTAAACATCGGTCTAGAATATAAAAACAAAACAAAGATGAAAAAAATGATAAATCATGGTAAACATGTTAAAAGAGTTAGACAGAGGGTAAATATAATACTAAGAAAAATACCAGGATGCGGAGTAACGTTAGACCTACTATCTGTTAAACCTACATTTAGTTATCTAAACAAAATTATGCACAATTCAACACTACAGCTATCATCTTGAGCTAAGTCTATTATTTACCGTCTCTACTATGGCTCGCTGAGTAATGCTATGTTAGCTATATTAGGCAGCTACGTGTGCTAATGACGCATGCTTCTTGAAAAGATAAACAAAAAAATCTGTATGATCTAATCACAAAAAGAAAGATTTACCTGTCCAGCAGAAATGAAGCCATCAAGGCGTCACTTTTCAGCCCCTTGAGGTCCCTCAGTTCTCGCCAATGCTGGAAAGCCACGCCGATATTCACCGAGTTTTATTTCTTTGTTTATCCAACAACTTTTTGTTCATTACCTTTTCTTGTAATGTAAATGACTTCCTTTTTTTGACTGGGTTGCCTTCGTGAACTGCAAATGTGGACTTTGGTCTTTCTCTGCCATTGTTTTGGTAATCCTAGGTTCCGTGGCTCTTGAATTACACAAACCAAACGAGTGCGCGCAAAAGGGCAGGTCCTGTGTGGCGAAGGGGTGGTTGCCATGGTTGCGAGAGAGTGACAGTCGCCTAGGCCAATCCGTTGTTTCGTCCCGGTTCGAAATAATGAGCTGTGTTTAATGCAGATTAAACGGTCTAGAGTCAATCGATTTTTATACTCTTTTTTTTTCAGAGTACTTAGATTTTAATTATGCATTGATATATATAAAAAGTTTAAACAAATTTGGAAAAAAGTTTTTTATAAATTTCTACCTACACAACCTTTAACTTATCATTACTTGTTAATTTGCAGTCAGGTGTGTTGTAATTTCATTTCACTGCTGATGTACCTGTACAAATAAATAAATAATTATTTTATATATATTAAGCTTACTGCTATTTTAAATATTATTTGGGGATTCAATAGATAATAGAGGGATTTTAGTAAACACCTAACATTTGAATACTTAAATGTTTTTTGTTTGTGGGACAGCAGTTTGCACCAATTCTGTAGAATGGTGATTAGACAAATGGTCAAAATCAAAATCACACCACTTCATCCCGGAAATGAATAGTTGGCCCTGCACCTGCCAGTAGTAAGTGTGAGACTGTTTGAGCTGTAGCCCTCCATCAGAGACCCTAAGGTAGGCACAGTCCACATAGCTTCTCAAATTTGGGCACTTCACTTTTACCAGTCCAAACACAGGATCAGCTTTAGGGTCGTACACCAACCAAGTCAAGCCAAGGTGCATCGGGGTGGATGATAAAACCACAAGGGTAGTGATTTACCTCCTGAATGCAGCAGTACTCCTCAATAGCTTTGGGCTCCATCTGAAGACCCCTCTTCATTTCTGCAGACTGATAGCCTGACCGCAAAATTCTCACCGCTAGACTCGCCGCTGAGGACTGCCCTCTCACATGGCAAACTTCTCTAGATAGAAATTGATACACATAAAAACAACTTTAATATTTATATGAGATGACAATAAATTATTATTTAAATGAGAAAATAAAATGTGCTGAATGTCACAGTATAGTTTATTGCCTGAATCTAGAGGAGGTCACACGTGGCTTTCTCAATAAATGCCATTCCCTCATTGTGCTTTGTAGTCTTGTGCCCATCTTAATCTGGTGTGCCATGACCTCTGTTGTTGTTAGAGAATTAATGTGCAGCTGCTGATGGTGACTCAACACAAAAATAGTAGCCATCCAGGGGTAATATGGTCGTGGTGGACAGGTCTTTGGTGAGCTCCATGCTGAAAGTTGATAGGAGAGTAAACTCCCTTCTTGGACTTTTCCAAAAGCACTGTCCACTAAAGGCACGTCCCCTGAAATCCCCATGGTGGCTATTAAAGGTGCAGATTCTCTTGACATGCCTTCGTAAATATCCTTTACTCGTAGAACTGACATGTCTGGAAGGCCACAGGTCAGGTTACAGGCAGCTTTATACAGGTTGCTCCTGAAAACATACATAAAACACATACACACAGTGTTAATTAAAGGTTAATGTAATGTGCCTTACAATGATCATAAACCAGTCTGAAAAAAATATATTTTATTGTAAAATATTTTACATTATAAAACACATTTATTTTCAATACATACATGTAGTAAAACTACTTCCCATTCCTACACCTTACCTGATGCCTTCTGCCAATCTTCTCTCCTTGGGCCTAGCTGACAATACCACCATTTCATTTGTTGGAGCAGGCTTAAAGCCCTGTAAACGAATGTTGTATAAGAACTTATTTACTTTGTCAAGTCACCTTGATTTATATAGCGCTTTTAAGACGCCATTCTTCTTATGATGTAACGAGTACATCAGTATTTATGGGAAGTGTTCCCGATTCTGGCTAAACTAATCTGAACCTGGAAACTCCGCGTGTAGAGAGCACCTCAAATGAAAGCAAGCACACAACGATTATTATTGTTAGTTCAAGATATATACATACCACACAATTAAAGCTAGCGAAAATAACTGATGTTTCAGTAGTAAAGATATTTGCTTTAAAAACAGGATTACAATTTCAGGTACATAAATACAGCATCCGATAGGAAAAACTGTGGAATTTCTCTACATAATATAAAATACTACAGCGCAAAAACACAAACACAGTCGTTGACTGACAAAGTAATTAACAAGGAAGCAAAATATTTTCCTCATTGCTTAAACCCATAATTAGAAGATTATTTTTTTCCGATAACATGCAAATGAACGATTAATGGCCTTTCACACAGAACACATTTTCATTCCATTATGTTTCTATGTATACACACGCTAAATTTACGTGTTTTGATGTTTTAGGCTGTGTGTTCACCGAAGTGTTTTTCAGCCACTGAAAAAGTCAGGCGCTTGAGTGCTTCAGCAGCATAGTAAGTTTAACGTTATTAGGGCCCAAGCCCTAAGGGCGAAGGCCCTATTGTTTTCCTAAGGATTATTTATTATTATTATTCTTCTTCTAATTATTTTTTTACTACCTTTTGGACACTTTTGGAGGCCTTAACATGCTCAAAAACTCCTGAAACTTTGCACACATGTCAGAACCCGCGGCCATCAGGGCCGGGCTGAAGATGGTACCCGGGCGTGGCAGGGGGGCTCGACAGCGCCCCCTGGAACGGGGTCCGAAAACATGGTCCATAAATCAAACACGCTTGCATGTAATAATATGAAACTCGGTACACATGTAGATCTCATCGTTTCATATATACTTCGCACTCTAACTTTTTACCCCAGCCCAACAGGAAGTCGGCTATTTAGGCTTGTTTGGAAAACGCATGCAAAGGAATGTGAAACACTCCTCCTAGAGAATTCAAACACACGGCACGAAACTCGGTCAGCGTGAAGTCAAGACATTGAGGATGAAAGTTTGCGAGGGGATTTTTGATATCTCGAACGGTTTGGCCGTGGCGAGGAAACGAAATTATGGCGAGAAACGTGAAACAGGAAGTGTGTCATAACTACTGCATACATTAACTAATCTTGATGAAACTTCAGCAGTGTGTTCGTTGTAAGAGCCCGATCACATGGATGTGACTATTGTGAGTCAAAGTTATAGCGCCACCAACTGGCAGCAGGAAGTGTGTCACTTTCAAAATGCTTTTAAATCACCCTCTTATTTTTACCCGATTTGCTTCAAACTTCATGTGCATAATGTAGACACATGCCAGATGTAGACCTGTGAAAGGATTATTGATATCTTAGACACTGTTGCCATGGCAATGCATCAAACATTAATATTCCTTTTTTTAAGCTTTTTCAAGCTTTTTTATGCTTTCGGGCACTTTTGGGGTTCTTAACGTGCTCGAAAACTCTTGAAACTTTGCACACAGGACAAAACCCGCGGCCATCAGGGCCAGGCTGAAGCTGGTACCCGGGCGTGGCAGGGGGGCTCGACAGCGCCCCCTTGAACGGGTCCGACAATTTGGTCCATATATCCAACACGCTTTACCCTATTTGCTTCAAACTTGATGTGTATAATGTAGACACAAGCCAGATGTAGACCTGTGAAAGGATTGTTGATATCTTAGATGCTGTTGCCGTGACAACGCATCAAACTTTAATATTCTTTTTGGATACTTTTGAGATTCTTAGCGCACTTTTGGGGCCCTTAACATGCTCAAAAACTCTTGAAACTTTGCACACGGGTCAGAAACCGCGGCCATCAGGGCCGGGCTGAAGCTGGTACCCGGGCGTGGCAGGGGGGCTCGACAGCGCCCCCTGGAACGGGTGTCCGAAAACTTGGTCCATAAATCAAACAGGCTTTACCCGATTTGCTTCAAACTTGATGTGTATAATGTAGACACACGCCAGATGTAGACCTGTGAAAGGATTGTTGATATCTTAGATGCTGTTGCCGTGACAACGCATCAAACTTTAATATTCTTTTTGGATACTTTTGAGATTCTTAGCACACTTTTGGGGCCCTTAACATGCTCAAAAACTCTTGAAACTTTGCACACGGGTCAGAAACCGCGGCCATCAGGGCCGGGCTGAAGCTGGTACCCGGGCGTGGCAGGGGGGCTCGACAGCGCCCCCTGGAACGGGGTCCGAAAACTTGGTCCATAAATCAAACACGCTTGCATGTAATAATATGAAACTTGGTACACATATAGATCTCATCGATTCATATATCCTTTGTACTTTTACTTTTTACCCCAGCCCAACAGGAAGTCGGCTATTATGGTTTGTTTGAAAGCGTATGCCCCTGGAATTCGATATACTACTCCTAGAGAATTCAACCAATCGCCACGAAACTCAGTCAGCATGAAGTCAAGACATTGAGGATGAAAAATTGCCAGGGGATTTTTGATATCTCGAACGGTTTGGCCGTGGCGAGGAAACGAATTTATGGCGAATAATTGAAACAGGAAGTGTGTTATAACTTCTGCATACATTAACTGATCTTGATGAAACTTCAGCAGTGTGTTCGCTGTAAGAGTCCGATCACATGGATGTGACTATTGTGAGTCAAAGTTATAGCGCCACCAACTGGCAGCAGGAAGTGTGTCACTTCCTAAAGGCTTTGAAATCACCCTCTTATTTTTACCCGATTTGCTTCAAACTTCATCTGTATAATGTAAATACACTGCAGATGAAGACCTGTGAAGGGATTCTTGATATCTTTGAAACTGTTGCTGTGGCAACGCATCAAACTTTAATATTCTTGTTTGATGCTTTTGATGCTCTGAGTCAATATGGCAAGCCGTTTTAACATTTAATCATTTTAACCTAGTAGTCTCTTTTTTCATGCTACTAGTACTTATTTTTTAGATACTAGTATCTATTCCATTAAGTAATAGTACTTATTCATTAGCGACTAGTGCTTATTCTTTAGTACTAGTGCCTATTCTTTAGATAGTAGTGCTTATTCTTTAGATATTCTTTTGAATACGTATTAGTAGCTAATGAATAAGTACTGGTATCTATTTAATAGGTACTAGTATGTAATGACTTAGAACTAGTATTTATTGAATAAATACTAGTATCTATTAATAGGTGCTATTATCTAAAATGTCATTTTCTCTCTCTCTCTCTCTGAGCCAATATGGCAAGCCGTTTTAACATTTAATCATTTTAACATACTAGTCTCTATTTTCATGCTACTAGTACTTATTTTTTAGATATTAGTATCTATTCCATTAAGTACTAGTACTTATTCATTAGCGACTAATGCTTATTCTGTTTAGAATATTCAAAGTGCTTATTCAATTTGTATGCTTATTTATATTTTCAGAGCAGAAAATCCGATTTTTCTGCTTATTCAATATTGCATCTAAAATGTAAGTGACTTGACGTGTGTGTGTGTGGTGTGTGTGTGTGTGTGTGTGTGTGTGTGTGTGTGTGTGTGTGTGTGTGTGTGTGTGTGTGTGTGTGTGTGTGTGTGAGAGAGAGAGAGATTGTGTCTGTTACAGTGACAAGAGTTTTTAAGCCTTGTCTTTTTGGATATATATATTTTTTTATTAAAAAAAATGTGCATACAACCCATGTATTTTAAATGTATTGTTTGCTTTAAATTAAATTAAGATTGTATATTTGGTAATTGAACCTAAATAAATGTAAAATGAATGTGCTATATTTCAGATCAATATATTTGTTTTCCTTCATTTTAATCAACACTAACTTTATTCTCATCTGAATTATAAATAACTTATTTCTGTATAAAATAATAAATCCTGAATAATCCAGACCAACCAGAGCACACTATTTCTACAACATCATCAGTGCTGAAGCGGGACTACCAGAGCCGTTCGGCAGATAGCGAGCAGATATTTTGTCACGTCGTGCACAATAACCCTAAAGGGACCAGGGTGGCGGTGCCACCGGCTTTATATATATATATATATATATATATATATATATATATATATATATATATATATATATATAAATATAGCTGCGAGCAGCGATGAAGGGCCAAAGCCGGCGGTACCGCCACCCTGGTGCACCAGGGTTGCGGTGCCACCGGCTTGGGCCCGTAATCGCTGCTCGCAGCTATATTTCTAATTATTTTTTTACTACCTTTTGGACACTTTTGGAGGCCTTAACATGCTCAAAAACTCCTGAAACTTTGCCCACATGTCAGAACCCGCGGCCATCAGGGCCGGGCTGAAGATGGTACCCGGGCATGGCAGGGGGGCTCGACAGCGCCCCCTGGAACGGGGTCCGAAAACATGGTCCATAAATCAAACACGCTTGCATGTAATAATATGAAACTCGGTACACATGTAGATCTCATCGTTTCATATATACTTCGCACTCTAACTTTTTACCCCAGCCCAACAGGAAGTCGGCTATTAAGGGTTGTTTGGAAAACGCATGCAATGGAATGTGAAACACTCCTCCTAGAGAATTCAAACACACGGCACGAAACTCGGTCAGCGTGAAGTCAAGACATTGAGGATGAAAGTTTGCGAGGGGATTTTTGATATCTCGAACGGTTTGGCCGTGGCGAGGAAACGAAATTATGGCGAGAAACGTGAAACAGGAAGTGTGTCATAACTACTGCATACATTAACTAATCTTGATGAAACTTCAGCAGTGTGTTCGTTGTAAGAGCGCGATCACATGGATGTGACTATTGTGAGTCAAAGTTATAGCGCCACCAACTGGCAGCAGGAAGTGTGTCACTTTCAAAATGCTTTTTTATCACCCCTTATTTTTACCCGATTTGCTTCAAACTTCATGTGCATAATGTAGACACATGCCAGATGTAGACCTGTGAAAGAATTATTGATATCTTAGACACTGTTGCCATGGCAATGCATCAAACATTAATATTCCTTTTTTTAAGCTTTTTCATGCTTTTTTATGCTTTCGGGCACTTTTGGGGTTCTTAACGTGCTCGAAAACTCTTGAAACTTTGCACACAGGACAAAACCCGCGGCCATCAGGGCCAGGCTGAAGCTGGTACCCGGGCGTGGCAGGGGGGCTCGACAGCGCCCCCTTGAACGGGTCCGACAATTTGGTCCATATATCCAACACGCTTTACCCGATTTGCTTCAAACTTGATGTGTATAATGTAGACACAAGCCAGATGTAGACCTGTGAAAGGATTGTTGATATCTTAGATGCTGTTGCCGTGACAACGCATCAAACTTTAATATTCTTTTTGGATACTTTTGAGATTCTTAGCGCACTTTTGGGGCCCTTAACATGCTCAAAAACTCTTGAAACTTTGCACACGGGTCAGAAACCGCGGCCATCAGGGCCGGGCTGAAGCTGGTACCCAGGCGTGGCAGGGGGGCTCGACAGCGCCCCTGGAACGGGGTCCGAAAACTTGGTCCATAAATCAAACAGGCTTTACCCGATTTGCTTCAAACTTGATGTGTATAATGTAGACACATGCCAGATGTAGACCTGTGAAAGGATTGTTGATATCTTAGATGCTGTTGCCGTGACAACGCATCAAACTTTAATAGTCTTTTTGGATACTTTTGAGATTCTTAGCACACTTTTGGGGCCCTTAACATGCTCAAAAACTCTTGAATCTTTGCACACGGGTCAGAAACCGCGGCCATCAGGGCCGGGCTGAAGCTGGTACCCAGGCGTGGCAGGGGGGCTCGACAGCGCCCCCTGGAACGGGGTCCGAAAACTTGGTCCATAAATCAAACAGGCTTTACCCGATTTGCTTCAAACTTGATGTGTATAATGTAGACACATGCCAGATGTAGACCTGTGAAAGGATTGTTGATATCTTAGATGCTGTTGCCGTGACAACGCATCAAACTTTAATAGTCTTTTTGGATACTTTTGAGATTCTTAGCACACTTTTGGGGCCCTTAACATGCTCAAAAACTCTTGAATCTTTGCACACGGGTCAGAAACCGCGGCCATCAGGGCCGGGCTGAAGCTGGTACCCGGGCGTGGCAGGGGGGCTCGACAGCGCCCCCTGGAACGGGGTCCGAAAACTTGGTCCATAAATCAAACACGCTTGCATGTAATAATATGAAACTTGGTACACATATAGATCTCATCGATTCATATATCCTTTGTACTTTTACTTTTTACCCCAGCCCAACAGGAAGTCGGCTATTATGGTTTGTTTGAAAGCGTATGCCCCTGGAATTCGATATACTACTCCTAGAGAATTCAACCAATCGCCACGAAACTCAGTCAGCATGAAGTCAAGACATTGAGGATGAAAAATTGCCAGGGGATTTTTGATATCTCGAACGGTTTGGCCGTGGCGAGGAAACTAATTTATGGCGAATAATGGAAACAGGAAGTGTGTTATAACTTCTGCATACATTAACTGATTTTGATGAAACTTCAGCAGTGTGTTCGCTGTAAGAGTCCGATCACATGGATGTGACTATTGTGAGTCAAAGTTATAGCGCCACCAACTGGCAGCAGGAAGTGTGTCACTTCCTAAAGGCTTTGAAATCACCCTCTTATTTTTACCCGATTTGCTTCAAACTTCATCTGTATAATGTAAATACACTGCAGATGAAGACCTGTGAAGGGATTCTTGATATCTTTGAAACTGTTGCCGTGGCAACGCATCAAACTTTAATATTCTTGTTTGATGCTTTTGATGCTCTGAGTCAATATGGCAAGCCGTTTTAACATTTAATCATTTTAACCTACTAGTCTCTTTTTTCATGCTACTAGTACTTATTTTTTAGATACTAGTATCTATTCCATTAAGTAATAGTACTTATTCATTAGCGACTAGTGCTTATTCTTTAGTACTAGTGCCTATTCTTTAGATAGTAGTGCTTATTCTTTAGATATTCTTTTGAATACGTATTAGTAGCTAATGAATAAGTACTGGTATCTATTTAATAGGTACTAGTATGTAATGACTTAGAACTAGTATTTATTGAATAAATACTAGTATCTATTTATAGGTACTATTATCGAAAATGTCATTTTCTCTCTCTCTCTCTCTCTGAGCCAATATGGCAAGCCGTTTTAACATTTAATCATTTTAACATACTAGTCTCTATTTTCATGCTACTAGTACTTATTTTTTAGATATTAGTATCTATTCCATTAAGTACTAGTACTTATTCATTAGCGACTAATGCTTATTCTGTTTAGAATATTCAAAGTGCTTATTCAATTTGTATGCTTATTTATATTTTCAGAGCAGAAAATCCGATTTTTCTGCTTATTCAATATTGAATCTAAAATGTGACTTGACGTGTGTGTGTGTGTGTGTGTGTGTGTGTGTGTGTGTGTGTGTGTGTGTGTGTGTGTGTGTGTGTGTGTGTGTGTGTGTGTGTGTGTTTGTGTGTGTGTGTGTGTGTGAGAGAGAGATTGTGTCTGTTACAGTGACAAGAGTTTTTAAGCCTTGTCTTTTTGGATATTATATATATTTTTATAAAAAAAAAATGTGCATACAACCCATGTATTTTTAATGTATAGTTTGCTTTAAATTAAATTAAGATTGTATGTTTGGTAATTGAACCTAAATAAATGTAAAATGAATGTGCTATATTTCAGATCAATATATTTGTTTTCCTTCATTTTAATCAACACTAACTTTATTCTCATCTGAATTATAAATAACTTATTTCTGTATAAAATAAAAAATCCCGAATAATCCAGACCAACCAGAGCACACTCTACAACATCATCAGTGCTGAAGCGAGACTACCAGAGCCGTTCGGCAGATAGCGAGCAGATATTTTGTGTCACGTCGTGCACAATAACCCTAAAGGCACCAGGGTGGCGATGCCACCGGCTTTATATATATATATATATATATATATATATATATATATATATATATATATATATATATATATATATATATATATATATATATACATATATATATATATATATATATATATATATATATATATATATATATATATATATATATATATATATATAAACATAGCTGTGAGCAGCGATAAAGGGCCAAAGGCGGCGGTACCGCCACCCTGGTTCACCAGGGTTGCGGTGCCACCGGCTTGGGCCCGTAATCGCTGCTCGCAGCTATATTTTTTTATTTAAATTTTTTTGCTAACACTGCCCCTCCACCAAAACAAATTGCTCTAGAACAAATAATAGACTATTAAGATAAAATATTACTCGCCAAAACTATTTATATCTCATGTGTAACCACCAAAGACACATTAGAAGCCGCAGCAGATTCTTGAAGGACTGTTCTCGGCGGGTATGGCCGATGATGGCCTGGAGCTCAAAAAAACGAAGCTATTTTTAAATAGGAACTCTCTTTACAAACAAACAGCATATTAAAAGTTTATAAAGCAACATTCTTACCTAAAAATATCTTAAAAGTACATAACGTGACATAAAATTGGGAATATGTTTAAAAGTGCGCCTAACGTTATGTGACGGTTGGTCACTGTGAAAATAGTCCGTGGATGACGTGTTCTGAACCTGAGCAATTTATATTCATTGTACAGTCAACAAACGGTTTATTGTAATAAATAGTGATACATAATATATTACTACTTACTGTGCAAATTGATGGAATGATAAAATTCTTCAGCTCACTTGCTCAGCATGAAGCTGTCTCTCTTATCTGTCTGGTAATGGCGCAAAGAATCTGTGCATTTACGCGCATGCGCAGAGAACCAACTTTTTTTTTAACTGACTTTAATTCACATAGCTTGGTTCAAAACGCATACAATTCCCATAAAACCAATGCTTTTTTAAAATTAAAAATCAACAACTAAATTTAAATGAACAAAATTTCATTATGCTTAATTTAATTGGGCCATAACCATTTTTAGGGTGTGCTATAACTGTCAAAAAACCTTTAAAAAAACATGTTTCCTTAGTAAATTGCATGTGTTGGCTGTTAATGGTCTTTTCCCATCTATGATCTAAGAGTATCTGTTTATTTGGATCCCCATTATCCCCATTATTCTTCCAGGGGCCTATACCATGAAGCCGGTTTAGGAGGCTAGCCAGCTGTTTCAGTTTAGTTTGCGCCAACCCTGGGTTTTAGGCACCATGAAAGTAGTTTGGCTTTTAGCAGTGTTCATCGCCACAGTTACTCACACTCCACAGCTAACCTGGGGTGCGTTTCCCGAAAGCATCGTTAGCCAACTATGGTTGCAAGTTCCGTCGTTTCTCCTGAAAACATACAGGAGATATTTTTCTTGCTGTGTAAACTTGTTTAAAATCTTAACATTTTAATACTTTATTTATTTATAAAGTGAATTGTGCTGGTTCTCTCATGAAAAATGAATTTCAATGAGTTTAATGAGTTTCACTCTTTCTCAGCATGTGATTGGCTGTTCACTACTGATGTCACACCTAAACTCCTAAACTCAGGATCAAAGCCTGAGTTGAGGGAGAAAGCTGATGATCAGCATCATGGTACCAACAAAGCCTGGTTGGATTGGTTTGGTTTTGTCAACTCAAAACTAATCCTGTAACCCTGAGTTTGTTCAATGGTAAATCATTCCATATTTTCATTCCTCTATACATTACAGTCCGTGGTTTTCGAAACAATAAATAAAAAACTTTTATTTTATGCACCCTTTTATGCATGCCTGGTGTTAAAATTACGACTAGTACTACAATACAGACGGTTGATCTGGGAACGCCCCGTCACGTGATGTGAATTTAGCCTGTGGGGAAAACATTGCCTTGGCGCTAATTGAAATACACGTGACAATCATGCCAAAGATTGCTGTGTCGTTTTCTGTACCGCCAATAAACTAACAAGTTATGAATTGAAGTTCTACATCCTTCCTAATAAACGCACAGCACCGGAAAGGACAAAATGGCTACAAGCAATAAGGCATGAGGATGATCAAGGGAAGTTGTGGATTCCTAAAGCCCCTTTCACACAGCACTTTGAACCCGGCAAATTGCCGGCAAATTGCCGGCAAATTGCCAGAACGCCTTCTGTGTGAACGCAAACACGACCCGGGATTGATGCAGGGATCGATCCCGGGTTGAGGACCTAGTAACATTGCCGTGTTCAGACCCGGAACGCGCGCTGTGTGAACAAAAGCCAGAACCAATGCCGTAAGGGGTGTGTAATAGTGATGACGCATGTGCCATCAATAATGCACCTGAACTTCTCCTTAAGTGGACTTCGTGAAACCTGAAGGACTCGAGGTGCCATTGCAGAGAGTTGTGTGACAATCTGTTGGTCTGCATCAATATTTGTGTGGTCTCGCAGGTCCCAAAGGAGCTTATGTTAAGATGAAGTAAAGTAGAAGAAAAGACATGTATTAAAATATAGTTACAACTCATACAATTAAATAATGAGGTACACTACTGTACTTACCATTTTGGCCAGTCTGAAACACGGAAACTCAGAGAGAGTTTCCTCTGTGCTGTGGTTGGACACATAATTTCTTCTATAGCCTTTTATCAGTGCCATCCTTTCTTTGAGGAGCTCTAAGTTTGGTCGAAGCTTCTCTGTTTCCACTTTAATTACTCTCAGATGTTCCCGGATGCTTCGTTCATCTTCTCCTGAATCAACCTATTGAGGTAGTTAAATTGTTACATATTGGGGGCTGTCAGTAAAATGTAATGTCCTAGTTGTTATCCCACCATATTTATAGAGACAACTTTTTGAAACCTTAAAGGTCAAGTTTGCTTTTTTTTTAAACTCCGGTCCTATTTAAAGTGTAAATTGCAGGTAAAAATTTTCACGAAGATAATGCAATGTGCTTACTAAATATAAAGATAAGAACCGCCCACCATTGTTTTTTTTATATATTTTTTATACCAAATGCTGAATATAATGAAAAGTTGGTTCGTTTTACAGTGCTTTTAAGCACGCCCCCTCCTTCCACTAGGCTGGGCGTGATGTCATAACAGGGACTCCAAGCTTTTACGGTCTATGCTCCAAGCTGGAGTCAGGTTATATTGGAGACCTAGCTAGCAAAAATGGTTAACTATTGTGTTTGTGCGGGATGTACGAATACATCAAAAACGGGGGAGAGGCTCCACAAGTTTCCCAAGGACAAACGGCTGATTCGTGCCTGTAAGTGTTAGCATAACTTACCCAAGGTAGAGCTTAGATCAGGCCCAAAACATCAAGCAAGACCCTAACGTTACCCGAGCCCGCTGTGTCCGAGTCCGGCCCGACACATTAACTGTAATTATGAGCCCGAGCCCGGTTTAAACCCGGCTATTTTTGAATACGTGGGTCGTTATAACTGACGTGCTCAACTACTTTCTTATTACTTTCTCCCGACCGCATCATTCATGTTTTGTCCCGCTCCCGCCCGCAAAGATACTTTTTTCTGTACCTCCAAATACTTTCAAGTTAGCCTACGTGTTAGCCCACCATACACATCAGCATACATGCTCCTGATCAATTATTTGTAATAAAGCATTAACACACAAACCACTGTTATAACATAAAAGCAAGCGGGCTACTGCGTGCATGGTTTGGCATGACTGCACGCAAAGTGCGATCCCATAATAATTCCTAAAGCAGACATCAGTTCATCGCGATCTCACACATCTCTGTTATTATCAATGAAGCTTTCATAATATATAACGTTACACTATGTTTGTTATAATTAGAGGATTTGCCAGCAAACAGAATTCAGCACTGAACAAAAAGTCTGTATTGAGCGGTGAGGGGAGTCTATCGTAAATGCTTCTGATTGGCTATTATTGCGTTCAAGAAATCAACACATATGTCTGTGATTGGCTACATCGCTCCTCGCTGCTGACATGTTAGAAATAGAAACTCTGCCTGCAAACCGTTTCTATTTTGTTTTAGATGTTCTTATTGATTTTCTGCAACAGATGAATAAAATTGTATTAGTTTTTACGTTTTATTCAGATATTTCTAGTTTGCAGGAGTACCGCAAATCGTTTTATTCTCCCTCATGCCGCACACACAGAGTGAGTGCATTACTGCCCGCAGCTCCCTGTTATGACATCATCGCCCAGTTACGGTAAAAAACACGCTACCTTTGAAGAAACCCCAATAAATGTTATTTTAACCCATTTTAACTTTAGATATGATTAATATGGGCAGATTTGTTGCTGCACAAACACTTCAGTGTAAGTTAGTGTAACTGGGGTCGTTCATTTGTTGTGCTCTCTTCAAATCTCTTTTATATCGCTGACAGTGATGACAGGCAGCAGATGACGGTGGGCTAACGGCTGACAATAAAATGGCGGCTGGAACCGCTTTTAGCCAGTTGACTCAAAGAAGGGATGTCTGATCCCGCGGTGACAGGCTTTATAGCTGCATGTGTAGCAGCAAGTACTAAATAAACTTAAGAATATGAAAGTAACACACCTTACAACAAAAAAATGAGTGACAAAATTAATTAGGCCTATTAATGTTATATTACAAGAATTAACTAATAGATATAGTAACCATTTAAAGCTCAAATGATGTATTAATGTAACGTTACTTACCATGCAATATGTATATGTGACATTAGCCAGTGTATGTAACCTAATGTCAAACACTTCTTTGCAAGTGTACTAGAATGAAAACAAACAATAATGCTGTTAAGTTAAATGTTGGCTGAATTTAGGCTATTTATCATTATTTATTGATGTAAACCAATATTTTAATGAATCATGTTAATTAATTTTATTTCAGTTAACAATTTAACATTACTGTTACTGTAGCTACTGTTCTTTTTATCTAGTATTTTTGTTTATTATAAGTTATAAGTTAAGTTAGCTTAGCTAATATGAGTCATATGAGGCCTAATGTTTGTCATCACTATGTTGCAGATAGAGCTAAAGACTAACATTCATCCTAGTTTTGTAATTTGATTTTTTTTCTCTCTCTCTATATTCAGGTTATGACAGACTTCACATGTTGGACTTATGTCCAAGTTTGTCAATGGTTGAGAGATATTGACTTGGGGGAATTCTGTGAAACATTTGTAGGTGAGCTTCAAGTATTGTGATGCACCAGTGCCCTAACTACCATGTAAGAACAGTCTCTTACAACAGATACCTCAAACACCTGCAGTATTTCCACGAGAATGAGCCAAATTTCAATGTTGTATGTGGACACAATGGCTGCCAAAAAAGTTACAAAAGAGTAAGTTCTTTACGTGTCCATGTTTTTCGGACTCACAAAATTTGAGAAATGCAGAGGATTCAGAGAACAATCAGGAGATTCCAGGCACCTCACCTACTTTTAACGATTTCGAGGAAACTTTTTATGAAACTGATTATTAAGAACCAAATATCTCTTTTTCTGAAAAAATATGTGGGTTCAGATCACTAATTGAGAGACATTTTGCATTGTTTTGTTTAAAACTTCAAAAAAGCACATCCTCCCCAAAACTGTTCGGCATACTGTTACTCATGAGGTGCAAATACTGCTTGAACTTTTTAATGAACAGTCTAGAGGCCTTCTACGGTTCTGTCTTGAAGAAGCAAATATCAAGATTGAAAATCATTCAAACTTGAAGTCCTTGGTTGAAGACAACTTCTTTGGGAAGTGTTTTGATGCTATTGTGTCAGACTATCAGTTTGAGAGGTACTGTATTAGAGAGTTTGGGTTAATTGAACCAGTCGAGTATTTACTTGGATACGACTCAGTAGGAAGAAAAGAGACTTTCCAGTACATTCCCATTTTGGAAGTTTTGAAAAATATTCTGAGAAGAGAGGATGTTTTTCATTATGTTGTGGAGGACACGTTGTTTGATGAGGAAACACTAAAAGACTCAACAGATGGATTAATTTTTCAACAGCATGCCTTTTTTGATGGCTCTGAGACACAGCTGAGACTCCAGTTGTACACTGATGAATTTGAAATTGTAAATTGTTTAGGATCCAAAAAGCAGATTCACAAAATTTCAAGTGTCTACTTTGCTCTTGGAAATATTCCTCTGAAGTATCGTTCCAGTCTTCAAAATATACACGTGGCTGTTCTTGTGAGACACAGATTGCTTCAGAAGTATGGTTATGAGCCAATTTTGCAGCCTCTTCTGCGTGACCTTTGTGAACTTCAGTGCCACGGGGTATCAGTTGAAATTGAAGACCGGTCCTGTGTTCTCAAAGGCTCTGTAATTTCCATTTGTGCCGATAATTTATCAGCCCATTCCTTGGCCGGCTTCAGTACTTGCTTTAGTCAAGGACGGATCTGTCGTTTCTGTCTGTGCCACCACAGTGACATTGGTAACAAAACTGAGGAAAGTGAATGTATTCTCCGGACTCCTGACACACACCGAAGACATTTACAAGTGTCAAATGGTAAATCCTTGTATGGTGTTACTGGACGCTGCCCTTTTGATAAACTGCCTCATTTTGAAGTTACTGAATCCTTTCCGCCCGACTTGATGCATGATATTCTTGAAGGAGTCATCCCACAGGTTCTGAAGTTAGTCTTGCTAAAGCTTAGCTGTGAAAGACTGGTAACGCTGCAACAGTTTAATGACCAGCTACAACAGTTCCCGTTTGGACAAAATGATGTCACTCACAAGCCTGTTTTGCTGAAGCCATCTGCTCTGCAGCAAGGTGTCATCCCAGGAAAAGCAGTTGAAAAACTGACCCTTTTCCGTCTCTTACCTTTTTTGATCGGAAACTTCGTCCCTCAGGAAAACACTTACTGGGGTCTATATTTGATATTGAGATCTATATGTGACATAGTACTGGCACCTGTGATCAAAAGAAGTTGGCTGAGTCCACTGTCTGCTCTCATCACAGAATTTCTGAAGAGCTTTCAGAAGCTTTTCCCTGACAACTTCACTCCAAAGATTCACTTTCTGCTTCACTATCCTCGATTAATCCAACAGCACGGTCCGCTGAGAGCACATTGGTGTCTCAGGTATGAATCCAAACACCTATACTTTAAACGCCTTTCATCGATTGTAAACAATTACCAGAATATTGCAAAGACTTTGGCAAAGCGCTATCAAATGCGCCAATGTTGGGAAACACAATCAACTAGAAACCATGGCTTGGAAGATGTCCCGTACTCTTTAATTGAGATACCTCTGCATGCACTACCCTCACAGCTTAGGGAGATTATTGCAAAGGACACATCTGAACTGAGTGAGACACTTTGGAAAACCAAACAATTGCTATACGACAGAGTCAAATACACCACTGGAGACTTCTTGATCCTTGAACGTGTGCATGCTGAGGAAATCCCAATTTTTTTAAAAGTTATACATATTGTTAAGTACCACAGTCAGTGGAAATTGTGCGGAAGACTCTACAAAACTTGGTGCTTCTCTGAGCATCTGCATGCCTACGGGGTCCAATCAACAACTCAGTGGGTGGCCATTACACCTGGGGAGGAAACTGACTTCCATGCACTTGACGCATATGCAGATCAAGAGGACAACCTGTACATCTCATTGCTTCATAGGCCTGTGAGAGTATATCTAAGTTATTTGTAACTTCAAATTGATTAAAATTTAATGATTTGTTTGATTGCAGTGGTGAACAATCAGATTTTTTTCCTGGAATGTAGCTCAGCCAATCACAATGTAATGTATAATTGATAGATTCATAACAATGCTGGCCATTTATGAGTTATTGAACCTCTCGTTCTTGTGAAATGCTTTCCCTTCCTAGAACATGAAATAGATGGGCCACTCTTGCTGTGATTCAGAGAGGATGTCTGAGAGGCTCATTCCAGTCATTCGAAGCATGATCTGTTTTGGCCCAATGGAGAAACTTATGGCACTTTTCACTGCATGGTACGCTCGTAGGTACGGTTCGATTCGACGCGGACGGTTCGGTTCGGCTTCGCTTTCCTGCGTGGTACGACTCGGTACGGGCGGTTCGGTTCGCTAGCTCGGTTGCTTTCATGCGGGTAGTACCATCAAAGTGGGTGGACTGATCGTTACATGTTTGAGGCCCGTGATAGCCGTGTGCGGTAAGAGCTGAGCTAGCTGCTATTCTGGACACTTTTCATTCTGTTGCCCCATCCAGCTCTCGCTGGACCGCTCCTAGGCAACCACGAGAGATGTCTGCACTCGACCACGATTCATCCATTCTTTTAAGTGTGATCTCTTCTTTTTTCAAGTAAGTAAAACACAGGTGCTACCTGTTGGCTGTTGTCTATGGTTATATGACTCTTATAGCGGTTTAGTGTCTCGTGTCGCAATCCAATGACGCTGGTAGTGACGATTCTGTCTGTCTGACCAATCAGTGATCTGCAGTGTTTCACGTCACATTTTAGTACGGTACGGACGCTTGGAACTCAACAGATCAGGTACATTAAAGCGCGCCGAAGCGCACGTACCGTACCGTACAGCGTGGAAAAGCACACAAGTGAGCCGTACGACCGAACCGTCCGTACCATGCAGTGAAAGCGCCAAAGCGTGCCGTACCGAACGAACCGTACGTACCATGCGTGGAAAGCGCCATAAAACAACCGATCGAACAGGTAATCAACAGTTCCCATACGTCAAAATGCAGCACTGTGCCCACTTGTTCTACTTGTTGTTCACAGTTATTTGCTAACTGTTAATTTGCTAATTTTATTTTTATTCCATTCTTTGATGGCCATCTCCGTATTCAGTGTCTCTTTTTTTTCTCCTCTTATTTTTCCTCTGTAGAGAGCACCCTCCGAGAAGCAGTGATGACTCCACTCAAGCACAGTCCAGTCCTAATACCTCTTTAGTATTTCCAACAGTGCTGAGGATGGCAATAGACAGAAGAGATTCTGATCTGAAGAGTGCAAGTAAAACAAAACTTTGCACTCTTTTGATCCAGACTCTTTTTGACCACCTTAGTAAGAAGTCAATGTAAGTTGCTACTACTTGTGCCTTTCTAGCATGAAAAAATGAAAAATATATGACCAAGAGGGTCATATGTAACAAATAGTGAGTGGAGAGATAGTTGCAACCACATGTACGGTGGTCACACAGACACAGTGGAGAGGCCTGCCAGTTGCATGTTTTAAAGAATGTGAGTGGCACTTCATTAACACCATGCTTTTCTCCTTCTGATTTTCCTGTTAGGTACCCAACTCATCTTCAGTATATTGAACTTCTGTCGATCGTGTTAATGGACCATCCATTCCTCAGGGAAAGTATTGGGTCAGGATATGTAAGTTTTCATTTCATGTTGTTAAATTTTATTAAGCACATCACTGTTAAATGGTAACTGAAACACTAGAAATAAAAGTGATCATTCAAAATGAATTCATATTTGCAATAGGGATGTGACGGTGAGGATTTTTTCACACCGGTTAATCGACGTGTGACAACACCGGTAATACCGGTATCACCGGCGGGGGCTTTTAAATCGCTAATTTTAAGGCAAATGTAAAATGTGCGCGTTTGCACGGGCATGCATAAGGTGGTCGTGACTCGTGCGGAGCAACACTGTTTTGTTATAGTGCACTGAATTAGCACTAATTTGAAAACGAAACAATATTTTTTTACATCGCTTATAAAAAGCTGGTGCAGCAGTGTGCACTTCACATTCACTTACATTAGCGTCAATTCAACCATCGCAGGGAATTTGATGCGATCTGACAAATCAAAATCCACCATTTTTGTCCGATAAAGCAGTCAGGAGAGTTAGTAGATTAACGTCGGTGGATTTGAACTTGTCTTTAACTGAGGCAATCTCTCACGACACATTAGAGCCACAAAACGGTAAGGCCTATTTATTGTTTAATTTTCTTTGACTGACCAAATTTGAAAGTTGAGACTTTGTATATATATGTTGTATATATATATATATATATATATATATATATATATATATATATATATATATATATATATATATATATATATTATTTATTTATTATTTATTTTTTTTAAAAATTTTTTTGCTGTGTCGCGGTGGACAAGTGATGAAACCAGTGTTGCGCCTGAACACCGGTAACACCGACTACCGTAGCAAGCCTAATTTGCAAGTTATGGATTTACTTTATAACCAAGTAAGTAGTTTATTCTATGGCAGTAAAACGTTTTAAGAGCAAGATGGCTGATGCATTAAGTGTTTTTTAATAACTTTTTAATAACATACTGCAAGTAAGCATGTACCCAAAATGTAGATGGTCAAGAAGGACAGGTGAAACTTGAAAAATTAGAATATCAAAGTGCAAAAAAGTGAGATATTTCATAAGCTGTACGCAATAATCATTATTTCAATAAAGGCTTGAAAAAGAGAAACGTAATTATGAACTAGTTGTGCACTTAAAGTTTACCAATGTTACACTTATAGTACACTTAAACATTATACTTTTATATACTACAAGTGGGCCAATTTAGTCCCAAGCGGTATTAAAATAGTACACTTAAAAGTTTACTACTAGTACATATTGACATTAGTATACTTACTACATAATTATACTTGAAAATATACTTGAACATTACTTAAGTATACTTCATAAAATTAACTTGAAGTATACTTCTTTTTCGTAAGGGTAGATCCGGTGTGGTGTTGTAGTTTTACGCCAGTTTTCAAAACTTTTTGGATGCCCCCGTTTCTATTGGCTGCGCTGGTAATCGTCACAGCGGCAAAAGTTGAACTATTTTGAACTTTGACCGCAGTGTGCGCGCCGCTGTGCTTGCGCTTTGGTCGACGAAGCAACAAAGCGTCCTCGTAAGCCATTGAAATAAATGGGTTTCATAGCGCAGCGCCGCGCATGCCACGTCCTGTTGCAAAAGCATGTGGGAAAAAACCGACAAAGTTTGCTAGGCCAAAAAGACCGTTAATCTCGCGATAAAAAAATTTACGCCATTAAAATGGGTTTGTGTTAACGCCATTAATAACGCGTTTAACTGACATCCCTAATTTTAAGTTAAAATACTGAAATAAATGAACTTTTACACGATATTCAAATTTTTCGAGTTTCACCTGTATATACAACCCAAACTTGCTCCAACAGTTTTGCAGTGTGGCTCACTGTGTTAGCAGTGTTTCACCAAATCTACAATCCCCCACCCCCCTCTTCCGTTTAACAGGACTCCCTGCTTGAATCGCTAAGGAATAAGTTCAAGAAGGAAAGGCAGCCACTTGTGGCCAACAGTGAAATCCAGCGAATGAAAGGGAGATGGGCAGGAAGGAAGCGGCCTCACCAGACAGCTAACCCTAATCCAAGCACCACGGTAAAAATCTCAAATTCTGCAGTAGACTTTGCAATTTCTCAATTAATCACTGAAAAAGCTTTTTAAGGGATTTAAAGTGATCGTTCAATTTTTTTAAACTAAATGGTATAAAATACTTGTCAGTAGTATAATTGATGCAGGAATTGATGCAGAAGCCAGCTGCAAGACTCACACAGGAGATTCGTAGGCCGCCCCGTTTACAGTTACAAAGATTACAGCAGTTATACCATTTCCAAGGTCTAAGCTACGTCATTGCTTAATGATTCTCATTGGCTAAGAAATAGATAAACATAGTAATTTTCCACACATATACAGATAGACGGAAGCATATCTCCTTTTGATTATGCAGCTGACACTCGGACCCTGAAGTTAGGCACGTCGTGACCTTCCAGGTCTCCAGATTTGTAGGCCAGATTTGGGTTGCTGGACATCAGCCTGTCCTGAACAACAACTCATTCAATCAAGTCAATCTCCAATAATGCCTGTGTATTGTGTATGATAATACTCTGTGTATTGTCAACGTCATGCCAAACAATGGTGTACATTAAAGTGCCCAATATGTATATATTTAAAAATTTCTGTCTTAACGTTCGTTACAGAATATTAAATTATCGCTCTCTCTGTCTCTCCAGAGTTGTCAGTTAACTTAGCTAAGTTAGATCAAAGGCATTTCAGTAATGTTAACGTTATCTTTGGTTAATGTAATGGCTCGTTTCCACTGAGCAGTACGGTACGGTACAGTACGGTTCGGGTCGGGTCGGGTCAGTAAACCATGATCCGGCTAGCGTTTCCACTGCCAACAGTACCCTACTTGATAGGCGTGGCGTTTGCTGGAAATAAGCGATCAACGTCATTTTCGTGCGAAGAAGAAAGCGACACCAAGAAAGTAAACACAAATGGATGGCATACAGCAGAACTTGTCCCTGCTTCTCGGCATGTTTATCATAAGAAGATGCCGACATTAGGCATTTCTCAATACCAAGTACGCAAAGTTCTCAGCAGAAGCACTCCCGAGGACGCGAGTCCGGTAATTCTCTAAATTGAACAGCGCGTTCTGAAAGCGTCACTCAGCTCGCTCTGCATGTTATTTTAGGCAACAATAAAACGAAATATGTTATAAAACACCACTCTGCCTCTTTTCGTTTTCATTTAAATACATTTTAAACATTATAGGCACACAATTGTGGTTCGGCAATGTATAGACCTGATTATATTATTCACTGCATGTATAACGTTAGCCTATTTATAACAAAACAAAATATAAAACACAACCCTGCATCTTTTCGTTTAAATTTTAAAAAATATTAAACATATTCCAGACAATATGCATTCGTACAAATGCTGCAATGAACAACATTACAGTGATAATCTTGTAATAAAATAAATAATGACAAAATTCAAACCTATCTCTTTGTGTTAAATTTCAGTTTTATTAATAATAGCCATTATAAAATTATAAGTAGAAGGTAACGTTACAAGAAGCTGTACAATAAGATATAAAGCAAACAATTCAGTCAAAATACAAATTCAGCGCTAGTCTAACGTTAACGTTACAACGGAAAAGTTAAATAGCCTAAATTATATGAAACTTCACTTAGTCCTCAGCCAAAACGATTGGCCAGGGAACGAATTATCGATTCACGAGACCAAAGATCACCCGTTAGATATACACAAGACGAATTACCACTAGCTGCTACAGAGCCAGCGGCATACCTCAGAACGACTAGCCGAGGAAAGGCTGTTCCGGGCGGGGAACATGATCGCCAAGCGTCCGGTGATCGCCGGGAATGGATCAAATTATCATAAATCATTATAAATAAACCACAGATTTGAGCTTTAAACAACTACATTCTCGCCTGAAAAACTCTTAAAACTAGATTTCGTGAAAGAATAACCGTAGTATTTTATTCCAACTGTATATTAAAAAATGGCGCTTCTTATGTTGTCATTCCCTTGTAGCACATGCAAGTGACGATACTCTGTCAACCAATCAACGTTCTGCAGTGAGTCTAGCTCCACCCTTTAGTACCGTACCACTGTGCTAGGTACCCCAACGGAAGGGTACCCAAAAAGTGGTACGGTACGGTTCGGCTTTTTGGTACCATTCACAACTTTTGACAGTGGAAACGCAAATAATTGCGTACCGTACCGAACTGTACCGTACCGTACCGCCCAGTGGAAACGGGGCATAACTTAAGTTACTATAATATCGCAATTTAATATCTGCAACTATCTCGACTAACGTTAATAATTCGATGTTTTAGTTAGCCCGTTGGTCAGCTAACGTTAGCATGACTCATTAACGTTACAAAACACGTAAAACGTTTGAAAATACGTTACAATGAAACATTTCCCCTGACAAGCAAGTAACTTTACGTTAATAGTCTGTTTCTCTGGCAAAAGCTGTTATTAAGACACTCACCTCAAAAATATCTGCGTATAACTCTGAAGCCGGTTCCTCCAAGTTTTCGAGTCCAACGTCGCAGACGCAGTTGTTTCCAGATTTTTCGCGAATTAAATTCCATTAGGAAATATCCCCCTCACCTCCATGTGTGATGGTGAAACTTCGGTGGCATTCACTGCAATCTCCTTTTTTAGGGTCACCTGTAACTGGTTACCATATATATTTTTTCTCCCATTCCTTATTATACGAACAAAGACGCTTTTTCTTCTCGGGAGCTCCGGATAGATCCATTATTCTGTTGCAGTTTTTTGTTCGTTTTTTTTTCACAGTGTTTGTTTTCCCGCACTGGCTAGAGCCAATAATAATGGCTAAGCTGTGCATGTTCATTGTTTTCTTATTACCATTTTTTATTGTAGAATTGTAATTTAAAGGACGATGAAATAAAATGATGCAGACAAAATTAAAATGCGGGACACTGCTTATGACGTGCGGGACGCGGGACAAAGCTTCAAATTTCGGGACTTGGTCAGCCTAGTTACTCCACTCATGTTTAACAGGGATTCATTTTCAACAATGGCAAGCTGTTTCAAATCACTTGCATGCTTTTCTGAGGCCAAAAAGTCTCCTGTGGGCGCCCTGGAATATAGGCCAATCTTTGTTGGGGGGGAAAAGGTTGAAAACCACTGCTTTAATATGTTATCCTCAGGAAATACATTGTTTTATTGTATTCAATATTTATAAAATTCTGAAATATGAGAAGACAGAGTTTATAAAACCTTTAAAGAACCAAACAGGGCCTTAACAGGTTCTTTGTATAGTTGAGGTGCTATATAGCACCTCAACTATACAAAGAACCACTAAAGAACCATACTGGGCTGAACTGGTTCTTTTTATGGTAGTGGTGCTATATAGCACCTCAACCACCCCAAAGAACCACTGAAGAACCGCTGAAGAACCAACATTTTTTTGTGTGTAGGCTACGTTAACATTGTTCATTATTAACGTTATCAAAACTGTGTAAGGTTGTTATAGAATTACCCTTATCCTACCTTAAGCAAAACTATATACCCTAGTGTCGAACCTAAACTAGTCGCATGAAAATGTGTCTGCCAAGAAACACTTGGCACCGAGTAGGCCTAACTCTTTCCCTTTAAACATAGTCATATTGATAACTCCTGTCAGATATAATTTAGGCATAACCTCCCATATTCATTCGTTTGTTTACACCGTTTTGCTGTAGGTTTTAAAAGTGACAAGGAAGATCATCCAGACTACATACCATCAGTGTTTCTACAAATAACACAATCGAAGTTGAAATTGCAGAGACTGAAGAATCACTCTCGTAAAAAACTTCAATGTGAACTCAACAAGTCCCCACGCATGCCAGACACAGAGACTCCGGAGAGTGAACACGAGCTGGATACCGATCCAGTGGCGCTAGAGAGTCAAACACTGCTTCCCCCAAGTGAACACAAGCTGGATAGATACCAATCCAGTGCTGCTAGAGAGTCAACAAACACTGTCGGTGCCTCCCATGGAAAATGAACTGCTGGTTGAATCTGCCATGCCTCCATGGGGAGATAATGCATTTAAGGAGAGAGCGGGATGAAGCCAGGCAGAAAAGACTTGATGTGGTGATGGAGCTGGAAAGGGTGAGATTTTCAGCAAACAATGTCAAGGGAAATGATGAGAAATGCAGAGATATGACAGGCCTGTCATGGACATTGTTTGAGATGCTGCATCAGTTCCTTGCACAATTTGTGGTGCCACATCCTCTGTGAAAGCGGTCAACACAGGATCAGCTATTCATCACATTAGTGAAATTACGACAAAATCCATCAACAGACCTGATGTGCTATATCTTAAATGTAGCACCTTCCTTGGTATATTCTCCCGTTGGCTGGATTTAATGTATGCCAAAGTCTCTTTTTTGGTCGCCTGGCCAGACAGGGAGTGTAGGAGTACAGTTCCTGCCGAGGTTCTGCTTATTATCCAGTCCCTCCAGGATTTCGCGGGCCTTTTTTGTGATTGTTGCGGCCTAAAATGCCTGATGTTGCGGCCGCTTTTCTAAAAAGTTGCAATGAAAGTTGCGATGTTTTTCTGCATTTGTTTTTAGGTTAAAACAGCAAAGGTAGATAGATTTTTACTTAAAGTACTCATATTATGCTTTTTGGCTTTTCCCCTTTCTTTTATTGTGTTATATATCTTTTTTTTGTGCATGTTATAGGTTTACTAAGTGAAAAAAAAGCCCAAAGTCCACCCCAAAGGGACTTATGTCCCACAGAAAACACTGTTCACCATCTGCTCTGTAGTCCAGAATTTACTTCAGAGACAAACGTGCTCACTTTGTAACACACGTTAATGAGCACAAAACCAGTTAACTAACCTTTAGTAACCTTATAAAGGCAAAACAAACGATTTAAAGACACAGCAAAATCTAACAAACTAAGGGTGTATTCACACCTGCCTTGTTTGGTTCGATTGAATCGAACTCTAGTTCGTTTCCCCCCTTGGTGCGGACCTTTTGGGCAGGTGTGAATACAGCAATCGAACTCGGGTGCGGACCAAACAACCGAACCGAGACCCAGCTGAAGAGGTGGTCTCGGTACGGTTCCAAACGAACTCTGGTACGGTTCGTTTACGGTCTGAACATGAACCGACCCAATTGCAAGAAAGCACTGCGCCACTGAGTTAACAAGCTTCTGACTTATTATGAAAAAATCATGTTTTGTCCCGTATTTAATCGTTAATATATATTTTTATATATTAGCCTATAGGTTTCGTTGAATACGCGCACGAGAGGGAGAGAGCGCGAGAGACCTTGCGTGTGTGTGCTAGAGTATGCATTAATTACACGCGCGCACGACGACAGAGAGGGAGAGGGAGAGCGCGAGAGACCTTGCGTGTGTGTGCTAGAGTATGCATTAATTACACGCGCGCACGACGACAGAGAGGGAGAGGGAGAGCGCGAGAGACCTTGCGTGTGTGTGCTAGTACGCATTAATACGCACGCGTCTCTAATATCCCTCTCCCATAATATCCCTGAGCCTTTTTTGCACTTCCTGATTTCCCTACTTGAGAATCCTTGTCCAATGAATGGACGACCTTAGCACACGTGTGGTTTTGTTTACAAATTTTGGTTCACTTGCAAAAAGAGCATTGTGAAAGCGAACCGTACCAAAAAAAAAAAAAAACATTTTTATTTGGTCCGGACCAAAGCAAGTGAACTATCGGACTTTCCTGGTGTGAATACACCCTATGCTTTTTTTAAAAAACAAGATCTGCACCTGCAAAAATGTAAATGTGCAGAACCTCACAAACATTAAGTAGCATTTATGTTGAAAGATGCCAATATAGCCTACTAATAAAGTGCAAAATACCGTTTTCTAGCCACAAAAGTTAAATGGTGGAAAAATCAAAAGTTTAATACTGTATTTTAATATAATATAATATAATATTATATACCCGAATATCCAATAAAGCTGTTCTCATTTCCTTAATTTTTTTGTCAGACAATAGAACGAGTAGCTATTTTTTATGTGTAAAATTATCTGAATTGAGAGAGTTCGGGAACTGGGTGAACTAATGCACTGTGATAGTTAGTAGCCTATTACAAGTGATAAACACAAGAAAAGAAAGGAAAATAAAATGGTCAAACTCAATTCTTTAAATATAAAACAAAAGAGAAGCAGATACGTGATAAGTCCGTGGAAACAACACTAAACACTTTGCTGTTGGAATGTCCTGCATAAACAAAATAAACGTCATTTTGTTCATGTTTCCACTGTTCGATCGCGACACACACACACACACACACACACACACACACACACACACACACACACACACACACACACACACACACACACACACACTCCGATCGCGCCCCGCGTCTCTCTCTCTCTCTCTCTCTCTCTCTCTCTCTCTCTCTCTCTCTCTCTCTCTCTCTCTCTCTCTCTCTCTCTCTCTCCACACACACACACAGTCCGATCGCGCCTCGCGTCTCTCTCTCTCTCTCTCACACACACACACACACACACACACACACACACACACACAGTCCGATCGCGTGCGCACGCACGCACACACACACACACACACACACACACACACACACACACACACACACAGACAGTCCGATCGCGCCCCCCCAGCACACATGTCTGCTGCGTCTTCTGAACAAAACAAAGAAGTGAGTTTGATGACGCTTAGCAGGAGACCACGACGATTGGTCAAAGTTGCAGAAAAGTTGCGGTGATTGGTCAAAATTGCAACGCGCACTGAATTCACGGGGATTTGTTGAAGTTGCGTTAATAGTTGCGATCGCGACATCGCGAAATCCTGGAGGGACTGATTATCCCAGACTTACCAGTATAATAGACTGTTTTGAGATACGAATCAAACATTCCAAGCAGCTGAAAACCAGGTGAGCCCCCAACCCCCCCCTCAGAAGTACATATGGGTATAAATGTTTAATAGACTTTATAACGATATTTTTGTCATTCAAATACACATGATGTTCGCAGCAATCTGTGCTCTCTCAATCTGCATGCTAAAAATTAGAGAGCAAATTATTCTCCTTAAAGAGTAACTAAACACTAAACCAACTTTTTTTAGTTAATGGTCTGTAAGACTGGGGCTTTATTAGTACTGTTCATTGATTCAAGTAACTTTTTTGACATTTGTGTAAAGTGTTTTAATTCTACAATATATGGTGTAAAAACGTCTGAGTGCTGCCCTCTTCAGGTTGAACGGTGGCTACTGCAGTTGAATTTTCCTATTGGATCTTTGCGGTGGTTCGTGATGTAAGCGGTGAGAGCTGATGTAAGCGCGTGATTTTTTTCCCAAACCACTTCAGCGGAAATCCCGCCCTGCAGCTGATTCTAATGGCTCGTTTCCACTGAGCAGTACGGTACGGTACAGTTCGGTTCGGGTCGGGTCGGGTCAGTAAACCATAGATCCGGCTAGCGTTTCCACTGCCAACAGTACCCTACTTGATAGGCGTGGCGTTTGCTGGAAATAAGCGATCAACGTCATTTTCGCGCGAAGAAGAAAGCTACACCAAGAAAGTAAACACAAATGGATGGCATACAGCAGAACTTGTCCCTGCTTCTCGGCATGTTTATCATAAGAAGATGCCGACATTAGGCATTTCTCAATACCAAGTACGCAAAGTTCTCAGCAGAAGGAGTCCCGAGGACGCGAGTGCGGTAATTCTCTAAATTGAACAGCGCGTTCTGAAAGCGTCACTCAGCTCGCTCTGCATGTTATTTTAGGCAACAATAAAACGAAATATGTTATAAAACACCACTCTGCCTCTTTTCTTTTTCATTTAAATACATTTTAAACATTATAGGCACACAAGTGTGGTTCGGCAATGTATAGACCTGATTATATTATTCACTGCATGTATAACGTTAGCCTATTTATAACAAAACGAAATATAAAACACAACCCTGCATCTTTTCGTTTAAATTTCAAAAAATATTAAACATATTCCAGACAATATGCATTCGTACAAATGCTGCAATAAACAACATTACAGTGATAATCTTGTAATAAAATAAATAATGACAAAATTCAAACCTATCTCTTTGTGTTAAATTTCAGTTTTATTAATAATAGCCATTATAAGTAGAAGGTAACGTTACAAGAAGCTGTACAATAAGATATAAAGCAAACAATTCAGTCAAAATACAAATTCAGCGCTAGTCTAACGTTAACGTTACAACGGAAAAGTTAAATAGCCTAAATTATATGAAACTTAACTTAGTCCTCAGCCAAAACGATTGGCCAGGGAACGAATTATCGATTCACGAGACCAAAGATTACCCTTTAGATATAACGTTACACAAGACGAACCACTAGCTGCTACAGAGCCAGCGGCATACCTCAGAACGACCAGCCGAGGAAAGGCTGTTCCGGGCGGGGAACATGATCGCCGAGCGTCCGGTGATCGCCGGGAATGGATCAAATTATCATAAATCATTATAAATAAACCACAGATTTGAGCTTTAAACAACTACATTCTCGCCTGAAAAACTCTTAAAACTAGATTTCGTGAAAGAATAACCGTAGTATTTTATTCCAACTGTATATTAAAAAATGGCGCTTCTTATGTTGTCATTCCCCTTGTAGCACGCGCAAGTGACGATACTCTGTCAACCAATCAACGTTCTGCAGTGAGTCTAGCTCCACCCTTTAGTACCGTACTACTGTGCTAGGTACCCCAACGGAAGGGTACCCAAAAAGTGGTACGGTACGGTTCGGCTTTTTGGTACCATTCACAACTTTTGACAGTGGAAACGCAAATAATTGCGTACCGTACCGAACTGTACCGTACCGTACCGCTCAGTGGAAACAGGGCATAAAGTTTTCATTGGTCATGTCAATCACTGTACAGATTGCCTACACCCAACCCTGATCCCTAAACCTACCCGTCACTGTAACCTAAACCAATGAAATCGGTTGCAGGGCGGGATTTCCACTGAAGTGGTTTGGGAAAAAAAAAATCACGCGATGTAAGCAGGTTCCAGCTAACCACGCTCTTGGTACGAGCTACCACGCCCTTGGCAGTGTAAAAACCATCTTGTTTCGTCAAAACCACTGTAGTGAGTCAGGAGTTGGAATTGCCAGTATGGAAAAATGATCAGGATAGAGTATTTAACTGCCCTCAGTTCATCCCCTCTATCTCCGCTAGGCTCCGCCCACTTTTCCAGCATTTTCAAATATTGCCAGTGGGTGGAGTCAGGCTCTGACCAGGGGTTTAGTTACCCTTTAAAGAATAATTCAATTTGCTCACAAACTATAATTTTCAATACTTTGCTAAGAACTGGTAGCAAACTTATTGGTCGACTATTATGACCATTAATGTAGGTAATCAACTGGGAAAGTTTCATGGTGATATCTGCTAGTTACAAATTTTACCCTATTCACATGTAGTCTCGCCTTAAAAAAGGCTGTTTTTTGGGGCTGTATTCTTCCTCTTTATATAAAAAAAATGTTATACCAAAAATGTTTTGCACTGGTTAGGGGGTACTTGGCTTAAAAAAGCTATTCAAAGGGGGTACAATGTTGAAAAAAAGTTTGAGAAACACTGCTGTAGAGAAGACCCGGGAATTCTAACATACACAACATAGACGCCATCTTCTAACGCTAAACTGTGTTACACAGTTCCACGTGCACAAATGGAATCGAACATCATCCAACATCTTCAACTTATAAATATACAATGCCCGTACACTAAACACTTACAAAATTGATTATCTACATAGCTGCAGCACTATTTAGACATCAACTTCACTTTAACTCAACTTTTCAGTTGAGTACGTTGGCTGTATGAGGGAAACGATAGCTGTAGCCAACTTTAAGCTAGCTAGCTAGTCAGCTGAATTGACTGGCAACTGGTATCTTACAAATAAGTCCCGATATAATGTTAGCTTGATCTAACTGTAGGTAACGTGGGCTGGCGTTAGCTAACGTTACGCGAAATTAGCAAATGCTGATCAGCCAACTTTAATCAGCGGGCCGCAAGTGTCACTTTCAATTGTACGACAGTATTACTCACCTCTGAATTTCTGCGCTTCCCTTCTGTCATAAACCCCTTCTCTCAATGTTTGGAACAGCTCATCTGAGGATAAAGTTGGCAGGGCCATTGTTGAGCTATCAAGCGTCCTGCAGGCTCCAGCGACTGCCGATCCGAGTGAAAGAAAGAGGCGTGACCACTGACCTTGAACGCGAATACCGGCGCGAAAAAACAGCAAAGACAGGAGGCCGAGACAGGAAGTAGGGCAGCGATACGTCCGGTCGCGCCACCGCCCTCTACGATAGACTGTGAACAGTTTGTTTTCTCTCAGTCATTAATTTATCTGCCATAAGTAAGAATAGCAGATGTTGTCTGTTTTGTTGATAGTTTTCAGTCCCCGCATTTGTTCTCCGTTATATTAGACAGACCAACAACAGGACAATTTGAACAATGTTCGCCATTTTATTCATCACTAAATTCACTTATGAGAACATTTTAGGCGAGAAATGAACTGTTTAGATTTCGAATATAGGCAGTCTTGTGAAAATTGATGCCGAATTGACAATTTGCTTGAAGTGAGGCGACAGCCAGCAGGCGTCTGCCTACCTGCCCCGGCCGCTAGCTCGTCACTTGGTCAGCTCAGAGACCCCGCTGTGAGCTGGAGGTCCTCGTAAATAAGAGGATTTTATTTCGCCGTTGACGGTTCGTTTGTTTAAATATCACAACACATGTCCATCATAAGATTAATGGGAATCTGTGGTTAACTGTCTTTTCGTCACACACACACACACACACACACACACACACACACACACACACACACACACACACACACACACACACACACACACACACACACACACACACACACACACACACACACACACACACACACACACACACACACACACACACACACACACACACACACACAGGTGGGGGAGAGAGAAATACCATTTTCTCTTCAGCAGACTTGTTTACAAATTATGACAAAGGCTCTATCAGTCTTTGAAAAGGCACACATAAGTAACTGCTATCCCAGAGGACTGTGTACCCTGTCACTTGAAAAGTACTTGTTAGTACCCCACTGGAAGTGTACCCTTTGACTTGAATAAGATACTTTTTTGTACCCTACAGGATGTGTACCTGAAAGGTACTTCTTAGTACCCCATGGGAACACGATAGGATCTTTAATGGTACATTTTGCGCATGAGCTGACAGATCCCTACCCTCTGGTTCATTACGTGGTTGGAGGACGGCGCCTCATCTCTCTGAAGAGATACATACACGCATAAGGTTGTACTGTATATGGGTTTGAGGTTACAAATGTACAAATGAGACTTTCTAATTATTTTTATAAATTCTGTTTAATTTTCAGATAATGCACCCTCTTTTCAGAGAATGTCCCCTTGACCTTTAGTTACTTTTGATCTAATTTTTAATTTAATAGAATGGGCAGATATTTATTGTTGTATCTGTGCAATACACTACATGAAGTTTTATTAACTAAGTTCCTGAGGAGCACGTTCAGATAATTAACACGAGTGGTCAGCAATCAGCAATCAATGATAAGAGGGTATAGGCTGCATTTACACTTTGCATTAAGATGCGATCACCGTGATCCGATCAAGCAGATCAGATCATTAGCCAATCAGGACATGGTGCGTTTATATTTGTTCACATTGAGGCCCCGTCCGAACGGACACGGGTATTTTTAAAACCGGGACTTTTTTAACGCGGTTCGGCCGTTCAGCCACACGAAAACGCACTGAAACCGAACATTTTTGAAAACCCCTGCTGAGGGTGAGTATTTTCAGAAACGCCGGTTACGTGTTGTCGTGTAGACAGTGAAACCGGGGTTTTTGCCTTGCGACGTCAGAGCGTGCGTCCTCGACTACCTCCGAACCGGGACTCGCTGATCGGGTAACATTCCCATCAGATGTGCGTTTACACTTGTCTTTTCAATGTGTATGTGGACAACATCCAGATACAGGTCGCATGTTAATGCCAAGTGTAAACGCAGCCATAGACTCAGCAGTCTTACCTCGATCCATTGACAGTTTGCAGCATCCCCCCACCACCCCTTCTCCACACTCCTAGTTCTAAAAAAACACTTACATGGGGGGGGGGGGGGGGGGGGGGGGGGGGGGGGTACTATGGGTTCGGGCCGAATTCCGAGCTCGGAGCCATCACTCCGGACAGCACGCCAAATACGCATTAAATCTTACTTCCTTAAAAATTATATGTAAGTGTGAACTCGTGAAATGCTATTTAATTCATAGCTGAATAGTAAAAAAAAAAAATGTAAAAATTAGACTGCTACGGTCGCATAATGCCATAGCAGATTAATTTAAATAGATATTCAGAATTTCCTAATTTATATTGACTCTGAATTTTTTTTTCCACCAGAATTGTCAAATGATAGTTGTTTTTCAATGAGTTTGTGAATGTGAATTTAATGCAAGTTATGCCCAATTTTTGTAATATACAGCTAATACTATTGTTTCTTTTCTTGTTTTGACTAGATCCTTTTGGATGGGCAGACATGGCAGTCAAAAGGCTCCGCTAAGTTGCGGGTTATTCTGAATCCCGATGACACCAGGAAGCTAGTTTTGCCTGATGGCATTCCAGAGTCACTGGAGAAGCTTATGGATGAAGTCAGGAAAGTGTGAGGGTTAAATGGCAATTTAAGACTGCAGTACCAAGACAGAGACTTTGGAGATGCACTAGTGAACTTGACATCTACTGCGGAACTTCAGGATTTGGCAACTATTAAGGTCATCCCATTAACTGATGATTGTAGCCAAGTAATTACTCTCAATGTCTGTGATGATATAGTGTCTGCTCAATCATCAGGTGACACAGAGCTCCTGTCCACATCCTCTAGTTCGGTCTCTACAAGAACTCAAATGTGGCCACATGAGTTTCTGATACCAACATTCTCCTATGACACTGAACTACAGTTAGAAAGGAGAAATGCTGCTTAAATCATGAATGTGTAAATGTGTTTAGGTCAAATAACACAAGGTTGACACTAAGTTCAAAAAACAAAGTCAGATATTTTGGAAAAGTTAGCAGAAGAGATATTCAAGTTCAAGGCCTACCCAACAGATGCTGACTTCAGTCACGTTGCTGAGACACTAATCAAGAAACACCCATGCCTATCTGAACCTGGCTCAATGGTTGCTACAGGTGGAAGCAGCGGCTGAAGACAAAAATGGGCAACTACCAAACTCAGCTGAAGGGCCTTGGGTGTTCTGAAATACTTGCACATGCCCTTAAGTCTAAAGCTCCAGAGGATGGATTCCCAGCCAAAAAAGTCAAGAGACATAAGAGAGGAGAGGCCAACCACATGTACCTGACATTCCAACTGGAGAGACCCCAGAAAAATTGGAAAATGAGAGACTGTCACTTTTGAGTGAAGTAAAGAAGCGAAACAATTGTGCAGTGGTAAAGGCCAAAATGGACAAGACTTTCTCCCTGCGAAGGCAGGACATCGTGGCAAAATAATCACCAGTGGAAGAGTTGAAAGAAAGATGGCCTGCATTTTTTACAATGGATGAGGCAAGGTACTTTTTTTTTTCAAATAATGGCAATAGATCAGTAAAGATCTGTAAAGTAAATTATTATCCCCTGTCATTAGAAACTGGCAATTGAGCGAAAATGCACGTTTTGGCACCTGATGTCAAACCCAAGATCTCACACACCACACCACACAGTTGTACATTTGTATTTCCTATTCTTTGTTTTTCTTTTTTTAAGATCAATACTGAATTTATACGAATAACAACTATTCCATTTAAAACACGATTCCTGGCTTCTTTGGACAAGCACAACAGCAAGCTAATCGAGATCGTCTGAAACAAGGGAGGAATTGTCAGAGAGAAGACGCAGAATATTCTGAATGTTCTTGATCAGGAATGTACTTGCACAACACATCAACTTGTATATAACAAAAATAGTAAATCAGAATAGAAATCATTTTAATTGTGTCAATAAGTTGCAGAGTTAGATTTGGCCTTTTAACTTTTTTTTCTCCAAAGCTTTTGTAACTATACAACTACTATAACTCTATGAGCACATAATTGTGTGCATTGTGTATAGTTTGCATCAGTGAAAATGCAAAATAAGACTGCATAATAATGCATTATGTGTGTGTTTGCACTCTCACCTAGAGCCTGGAGGTGAATCAAAAAAGGGAGTGTCTGCTGAAATGCCTTATTGTGTACCTTGGAGAAGATGTGGACAAACTTTTAAGTAGTTAGTAGTTTTGCATTAATCACTTAAGCTTTAGACTTTAGACAGAGTTGAAACATTGAATTTTTTACTTTTAAACATATAAACATGGTCTCAGGTCTGATAAAAATACTAAGTAATAAGGACATTTGCCTAAATCTCATACATCTGTTCATTGTACCACCCACATTTAGCTGATACTCCTTAATGCTTCCATTGTTCCTGCAAGTAAAACACATTCAATGGCCAGTCATTTTTGACTGGGAACATCACAAGTGACTCTTTGCCATTTTGTACAAAATAAAAGCATTTCAAAGCAAACTTCCTGGTTAAACATTAAAGTAGACTAGTGTGATAAACAGTGCAACTTTTTTCATATTTGATTTAATATTTCCAAAATTATTGAAAAATAATGCTTTTTGTACTCATCAATTTATCATTAATAAATCTCTTATTTAAAGGCACACTATGCAAGACTTGTACCTTAATATAACAGCTTCAAAGGGGTATCAGGCCGTGAGTGCAGAGTGGTCCTGCGTGAGTGGTATTTACGACAGCAATGTTAAATACAAGTACTCCACAGCGACTCTAGGGGTCGCTGTTTGACAAAAACGGAATTCCTGCACAGTGTGGCTTTAACAACACACATAAACAATCATGTTTTGCCGCCGGAATCCTGCCAACATGGCGGAGAGGGTGAGGATCCCGTGAGATCCAGTGATATCGAGGGGAGGGGCTCTGTACCATGACGACAACTCCTCACTCATCAGTGGCGGGCTGTGCATTTCACACCTAGGCCTTCTGTCCTACCTGAATTAATAACTTTTAATAGTGTAGCAGCGCAAATACTCTCTATAATTGTTGTTTTTATTTTGCACCGGCAGTTATTGGGTTAATGCGGTGAGTTCGGGAAAGGCCGGTAGAGAGAAACGAGCGCGTGAGTTCGGCTGGTGCGTTTGTGTACAGTGGTTCTTGGGTTCTGATTATAAGTTCAGAAACGGAGCCTCCCTTGACTTGTCGTTCAAAGGTTACAATAGTCCCTTTTCAGACTTTGCAATAGTATGAATGTTTGAAAAAAAAAAAAAAAAAACGTTTCGATCATTAAAGGAGTAGTTTACTTTAAGAAAAACTTTTGCTGATAATTTACTCACCCCCATGTCATCCAAGATGTCCATGTCTTTCTTTCTTCAGTCGAAAAGAAATTAAGGTTTTTGATGAAAACATTCCAGGATTTTTTTTTGTCAATGGACTTCATTGGGAACTAAACGGTTCAAGGTCCAAATGAGAGTTTCAGTGCAGCTTCAAAGGGCTTTAAACGACTCCAGACGATGAATAAGGGTCTTATCTAGGACCCTTCGAGTCATGACTTGAAAAAAGATTTGTTAATTTTGATGAACGAGTTCGAACAGGAGAGTCGCGAACGCTCATCACAGAACAGAGCAAGGCGAGCATTTGTGCTTATAAAACTTAAACTTTGTTATTTATTTTTTAAATGACCGATCGTCTGAAATCGTTTAAAGTCCTTTGAAGCTTCACTGAAACTGTCTTTTGGACCTTGAACCGTTTGGTTCCCATTGAACTCCATTATATGGAGCAAATCAGGCACGGCGCCAGGATTCCAGGTTTGGATGGGCCAGACCAATTGTGGGTGGGCCTTAAATTAAAAACGTTATCCAATCACTGTTTAACCTAATAAAAATTACTGACTAATATACGTAGGCTATACATAATATACATTTTAATAGCTTAATGCTCTTTAAATATTTTGTTATTTTGTCAATGTTAAAAAGTTTCGGTGCATATATATGGAGTCAGGACGGACCTATCCGCGATCGCTCTCCTTGGTTCTGACCAAAAGAAGAGTGCTTTGGAATCTCCATTAGCTACGCATCATACCTGCATTGCTGCGTTTCGCGATAAAAGAAAAAGCGGTGTTCTTTATAAAAGAAGCACTTCAGAAATAGTTGAAATTGCATTTATTAGGACTCATGGAATAGGCAGAGGCGCTGGAGCCCCCCTAGCAACGGCGCTGGTCGCGCTAGCTGCGCTAGTCGCACTATAGCGGGTGGCAGAGATGTGCTGGGTGGTGGATCTCAGCTCTCCTTCATCTCCTGCTTGCAGCGATGACTCAGAGACTGTACGTGCGCGTTTTTAAGGTACCTAAACAATGACTGTTGCAACATTGTCCTTTACTGGAAATTATTTTCACACTTTCACAAGCTAATGATAAGCGCTGAAGCTGCAATATTTCTGGAGACATGGAGTGGGTAAAACATTATTTTGACCACTTGAGTTTTGTTTTGTTGAAAGATTTTTTTATTTTATTTTTATTTTTTAAAGATTTTCGTTTTGTAGCCTATAAATTGGCCTAGGCCCGTCAGGCCCACCCATAACGCCGTGCCTGGTGTAACATCGTGAAAGACAATCAAGTCTTGAGGTTTACACATCTTGACAAAGGTTCTAAAAGGCTCCAAAATTTGTCCCGTCGGACCTGACCGTCAATAAAACGTTTTAATCACGTGTACACATTACAAACAAGAACACATTATTTGTGGATATAAGAAAAAAGCAGCATGTTCTGATTTAGCCAGCATTTTATTGATCTTGAACAGCCTATATTTCTCTTAATTTTTTTCAATGTTTAACATTTGTTAACCAAACTAAAATACAAATTACAATTATTATATAAAGGGATAGTTCACCCAAAAATTTAATTTAAATTCTTTCATTTACTCAACCTCATGTTCCAAACCTGTATGAGTTTCTTTCTTCTGCTGAACACAAAAGATGATATTTTGAAGAATGTTTGTAACCAAGCAAATAGAGCATCCATTGACTACCATTATTGGAGAAAGATTATTATGGTAGTATGGTAAATTGCAAATATATAGCAGACAATGTAATAAGGCGCCGGCACGATCACTTGCATTGCACGACAACTGGAGCATGTTTCCGCCACAGAGTGAAAAATAAAAAATGTAATTGCGATTTTTTTAATCTCACAATTCTGACTTTTTATCTCAGAATTACGTGATATAAAGTGGCAATTGCAGGTTAACTATAAAGTCAGAATTGCGTGATATAGGCCTAAAGTCGCAACTGTGTGTTATTAAGTCAAAATTGCATAAAGTGCGAGAAATATACTTTTTTTTTTCACAGAATTGCATGTTTATATCTCGCAATTCTGACTTTATAATACGCAATTGGGATATATAAAGGCAGAATTGCATGATATAAAGTCGCAATTGCGTGTTACAAAGTCAGAATTGAATTGTGAGATAAACTATTCTGGGGTAAAATAAATAAATAAATAAAAGAAGCAATTGCGACTTTATTTCACTCAATTCTGACTTTATAACACGCAATCGCGGCTTTATTTCACGCAATTCTGATTTTATATCGCAATTCTGAGGAATAAAGTCAGAATTGTGAGATGTAAACTCGCAATTGTGAGATAAAAAGACGCAATTATCTTTTAAAATGTTTATTCTATGGCGGAAACAAGCTTCCATAGGCTATAGCCTGCCCTATTTAAGCAGCCTATAATTAAATTAATATAAAGGGGCGATTTGCCCACTAATGGCTTAAATGAACAACTTCGACTAGGGGGAAAAATAGTCGGAGGCCTTATTCCACATATCTTCGAAGTTCGAACCAGCAGGCCATTCTACACATGCTCTGATCGGAACAACCCCGAACACTCTGCTGAACTTGCGCAGAAACATCAAAATAGACATAACCAGCTTTTTAAAAAAAAAAATTTAAACTAAACATTTAGACTAGCCATTTTAGCACAAATTATGAGCTTATTGGCGATTTTTGAATAATTCTTGACAAAACATTTTTGAAGAAATGTTTTGGGTGGGCCTGTTGAAAAGTGGGTGGGCCTAGGCCCGTCAGGCCCACCCATAACGCCGTGCCTGGAGCAAATCTTGGAATGTTTTCATCAAAAACCTTAAATTTCTTTTCGACTGAAGAAAGAAAGACGTGGACATCTTGGATGACATGGGGGTGAGTAAATTATCAGCAAAAGCTTTTTTAAAAGTGAACTACTCCTTTAATTTAAAAGAAAAATTAAGACGAAAATCATATTCACCACAGGGGGAAAAAGCATTATACTCACCAAAACTACTGATTGTTTTTTACACAAAATCCATCCTTATTTCTTTCCTCAAGAAGACTTCAATTACTCTGTTGTACAGGTTATCTGCGTTTCAGTTCCAACAATGTCGTGTCCGTCCCGTCATATTTCTAGCATAAGTTTTAATTCGCTTTAGGGCTGAGAGTGTCTGCTCGACAGAAGCAGTGGACACAGTCACCGCAAAACATGACGATGTGTAGCCTACAGCTGCCCCATGCTCTCACACAGAGTTTTGAACGAAATCAATGAGATAAGTGGGACTTTTGCCTTCAAAACTTACATAACTTACATTAGTCAGTTCTGTTTTTACCCGGACAGATCGAACAGTGTTCCGTGACTCTGCGTTAAAAGCTCAGGCTGAATAAGGGATTTTCCCGGTAGGTTTGAACCTGCTGGGAGTCGAGGATGTAAAGAAACATTAATTTGTGGGTTGAAAAACTATTAAATCTACATGAATATATTTTAGTTTACGCAGTTCGCTACAGATGCGGAGACTGTCTGACTACCACTAGTACGCGCTCTGAACATCCAATCAAAGAATGTGAAAATGCAGACGTTATTGTATGCCTGCTAGATGGCCCCGGTGCAGTCAAATCGAAATCTGATTGGCTGATTAAATCTGACTGCTCATCTGATTGGTTAAAGCAACGGTTTCATTGTCATTCATTTAAGCTACAGGCGCCTGCACTATCGATTCTGAAGGCAGATTTATTTGGCCATGGCAAGGCATGATGGCTGAAATATGATTGGATAAAAGCTCTAACATAAATATACATTACTGAAAGCAACGCAACCAAGAGAAAAGCTATGAAATTAAGAGAATTAACTATTGGGAATAATTTAATACTCATTCATGGAAAAAATATATTTGATTTGATTTGATTTATTAGACAAATTAGTAGTGAAAAATACTCATTTGTCAAGGATAACACAATAAAGTTAAAAAAAAAAAACTTATTTCCATTGTGGTCCTTGATGTAAAGCACAACTTCACTCCTAAAGACAGGTTATCATGGCACTGCATACTGGTATATTTACAACACTACAATAAAAATACACATTACCAAAATAACATCATACTTAGACATCTACCCAACATTAATACAAATAAGTCACTAAAACAACTTATCAAATATATTAAAGTGCAAGTCAGTGATTCTGATAGTGTTTAGGCCAGCAGAGAAGGCCTTGCTGGCCCGGCCCACCACTGATATTATATATATATATTATATATATATATATATATATATATATTATATATATATATATATATATATATATATATATATATATATATATATATATAACATACATATATTTGCAAGCCGAATTACTTTTTAGCCATTAACTTTTTCAGACAGGAAAAGGGATGTGAAGTGACCTGAAAGAGATAGAGCCACAATATTAGACCATTAAGAAGAATAAAAAATGAAATAATTCAAATAAAAGTGATCAGATCATTCAGAAAAACAAAGTGAACACTGCCCCTGATTTTAGTAACGATTTTGCCATCTGAGGAAAAACACTCGATCTCGATTGCTCTGAACTCAGCCTTTAGTTGTCAGCTGATCAAGGTGTTTGCAATCACAGCATTCTGATTGGTTGTGTTGTTGGAAGCAGCTTGAGATTGGCTGTGTTCTCTAGGATCGGTGCACTTTCTGATTGGAATGTTTCCTTCGGGGTTGCGGCTCATATAGACGAACCCGCTTCAGAACCTAATTTTATTCTCAATATATTTTTATACCAAACAATTTATAATCGTTTAAATATTGATCGCAAAGGATGGAAAACGACCCAAACAATCTGTAAAATAGTGTAAATGTGCCTTATCCATCACATTCCGTGGCTTTTATTGGTTCATCATTACCATCATAAGTAACAAGATTAATATTCTTTATTTACACGTATCAATTCAGAAGGTGCTATATACATCATCATTATTATTAATCAAGCTGGGCCTAAACAGAGAATAGATGTTGTAAAAAAACACATTCTGTTCATTTATTTACTTTATTTATAGTAGGCTACTTTCCAAGTACTTCCAGTTTTCCTTGATGGTGGCAGCAGTTGTATAAAGATTGTAATCGCATTGGCAAACTAAAAACAGAAACTCTTTGTGAGGCAAGTTCAGGCAACCAATGTCTTAAAAGTGCAAACCTATGAGAAATTTGTGGGTCTGTGCTGCAATTTCAGATTTCATCAGTCAAGCAAGAGGATTATCGCTATTTCAACATGAGTCAGCTCACAAGTAATGCATTTCAAAAGGGTGAATATGACAACATCATAATAATAAATAAAATATATTTATTTTCTCAAATAGAGTTTCAGTATTTGGCACAAAAGACAGTGTTTGGCAATGATACAGTGTTACAGGCACTACAGTAAAATAAAGCACTTTGGAAATTATTCTGTAAACTAAACCAAAATGTTCACAGAAGATTAAAAACATATTCACTCAGAATTCTTTTGTTTTACTTTTGTGAAATTGAGGGACTGAAGAGATGAGATTAGCAGAATCTACTGGCCCTTTGCAACCCCTTTTTGAGAAAAAAAAAGTATGAACTTTAACCATAATTTACAGTATAGATGTGGATATTTGATCAAAACAAAATTCCAAATCAAATCCCATGATTAAATGAAGTGGCAGTAAAGCTACACAAACCAGTCCAGAAATAAAAATAATAATAAAAAAAACCAACACCTGGTGAATGTCTAAACAAATATACAACATAAATGAACCACTAATCTAAATATGAATACGATAACATCTAAATATATTATTATATTTGTCTGACACATCTACAAGACTAGAGATAACATAGTAACACACTTAAAAGTGTTCTATAAATGTGAAGGACGTTTGATTCATCATCCGTCCACTAGAGGGGGACAACCAGCACAAGTTATTAAAGGAAGAGTTCACGGGATGAGATAATAATGACAATAATTGTTTAAAGTATATTTTTTAAATGTATTTTTAGAATTTTGTGAGGTGAGGTTTTCATTTAGAAATCAACACAAACCTCATTTTCTAACAACTGTTTTAACAGTAAATGTGCACTAACAGTGAAACACACACAGTGAGAGAAATCAAGCCCTTGATACACACCTGGTCTGATGTATTAGGGTTCGAATGAAGGATTTGTAAAGTGCTCTCAATGGGAACTGGTAACAGCAGCTTGTAATGTAGGTGTTAGTCATCTTAGAAAAACTAAGTGAGATGTGCACCTGTTATGCAGGCCAGGTTTATCTTACATCATGAATTAAACGAATGTATATATACATGAAAGATCAGAGGCCTCGTGCTGAAGCAGGCCAGAGGATCATTTCATTAGCAGCACACTTGCTGGTCTGTGTCGAGCTTGCCAGTCGCTGGTGGTAGTGTCGACGTTCGTCGGGTACCAGGTTGTCCACACATTTCTCATGCGCTTATGATCAAATCAGCAGACTCCAAGCTGGCTCACGTTTCACGTCGCAGCGCTTGTCTCAGTACGGGACACTGCAAAAAGAAGAGACAAATGAAATGATTCATCCAATTCCACAGAGTTGAATAGGTTGTTAAGAATGATAGTGCTCAAAGCATAAAAATTGATATTGGATAATGTCATTTTCAGTAGTTGCTTCTGTTAGCTCATTCAATACACATTAGAGTTGTCAAAAAGAACGTGTACCAATCGTACTGAAATTTAATTTGAGGCTGCGTTATGAAAGTATACAGATTTTGTAGTCTCCCACTTTAAGTGTAAATTCAGGACATCATCGTCACGAAGATAATGCAAGTGCCTACAATATAAGTAGAACGCACATTGTATTTTTATATTTTTATACAATTGAATAAGAAAGTGGTTCGTTTTACAGTGCTTTAGCGCCCTCCTTTCCACTAGGCTGGCGTGATGTCAAACAGGGACTCAGCTTAGGTCTATGCCAGCTAGAGTACGTTATATTGGGGCCTGCTAGCGAATGGTTAACTATGTGCTTGTGCGGTGACGAACCAAAGGGAGGGCTCAAAGTTCCAGCAACGGTGATCGGCTGTAAGTGTTAGCATACTTACGAGTAGCTTAGATCGGCCAAAACATCAGCAAGACCTCTTCTACCAGCCGCTGTGTCGAGTCCGCGACATTAACTGTAATTATGAGCCCGAGCCGGTTAAACCCCATTTGAATAGTGTCGTATAATGCGTGCTCAATACTTCTCCGTCGCACTTTCATGTTTTTCCGCTCCCGCCGCGAAAATCTTTTTTTTGCACTCATACTTTCAAGTTAGCTACGTGCCGTTGTCAAATAAAGCAAGGGCTACTGGTGCATGGCATAAGCTGACATCATTCAGGCATCTCACAATCTCTTATTATATGAGCTTCATATATATAGTACATGTTTGTTAAATAGAGATTTGCAGCATACAATTCAGTACTGAAAAAGTTGTTTGAGCGAGGGAGTCCATCGAATCTTGATTGGATATTGTTGCGTTCAAAGAATCAAACATATGCTGTGTTTGCTAATGCTCTCGCTGAATGTAGAAATAGTACTTGTTAACGTTTCTATTGTTTAGTGTCTTATTGATTCGAAGATGATAATTATGCTTTTCGTTATTCAGATATTCACGTTTGCGGGAGTCCGCAATGTTTTTCTCTAAAACAGACACACGGAGTGAGTGCTAGCTGTCCGCAGCTCCTGTTATGACACATCCGTTACGGTAAAACACGTACTTTAAAGAACCCATATGTTATTTTAACGCATTTTAAGACAGAATTTTAAATATAACATTGGCATTTAGTACAATTAATCAGTTGTGAGTGGTACTGCATTTACACTTTAAATGCTCGATTTTAAGGCAGGGTGGATACTGATTGGCTGTCAATGTATTTATCGCTCATAAACTAGAAAAAAAAAAATTTCTGAAAGGGATTTCAACAATATTGATTATATGTGCCATTATCGTTAAAGTTGTGGACATTTGGAACAATTTTTAAAACTATATCATTATGATTATAGCTATTGTCCTGTTTGTGAACGGTATAGATTTAGATGAGGTTTAAAATGCGTTGTAGGATTGTGGAGTTTTATTTTTCCAAACATTATTATTATTATTATTAGATGGGCATCCACTCTGAGCTACTACTACTAAAGGCCTGTTCACACCGGGACGAATTTCGCGTGTGATAATCGCCGACGTTTAACGCCTCGTGACTAAACAATGGGTGCCAATGCACACCGACGCGTAAAACGCCACGCGTAAAGCGTCATTTTTTTTAAAACGCCTCGGGTTCTTTTTTTTGTTTGACGCGCCGCGTCAAAAACCATCCGACCAATGAGATTTCGCTTTTGCTCACGTGTCTGGAGCTTCTGAAGTTACAGTAAACACAACTTGTGGGCGCTCAACCAACGGTCTTGCGGCACACATAGTAAGGGCGAAGAAATATCAGGTTCTCAAGTCTCATGCATTGGCGTAGACACACGCAATTCAACCAGTTCACACCACACGCCACACGTGTATTTCTCACGCTGAAGGCAATGCAACATTTGTCCTGCAAGCTTATAACGTTATATCGAGGCACACAAAGTGAAGTTTCTGCCGCCAGCGCTCGTATCTCGGCCGATTGCGTTGTTACTAGCAACATAGATGCGCGAACAACGAAAGTCGACTCGCGCTACATAGACAAGGCGCGAACACCGCACACCTTCTGCCACATTAGTTGTATAGGTAACAACATACGCGCGAACACAGTCGTGATCTAGGTCGTGATGGAGAAGGTAAGTTGGAAAAAGCTGTCTAACATTTTTGCTAGAACATTTATATGTTACATTATTATTGTGGAGTCAAACTACAACTACTTGCCCAGGCAGAAGCTTTGGCTAGGAATGTTAGTGGTATGGAAGGAATGAAGATGCATTTCTATTTATTTTAATGATATATTATACTGTATTAATTCTTAGAGTACATTAGGTCAGTATAAAGCAGGTGCCTGGGTATATTTATTCGTCCAACTACATTAATTGCATTGCATTTGTATTTTCAAGATGCAGGGGAAATGCAAAGATGTGTTTTCAATGTTTGGAGCAATTGTTATATTTGTAATTGAATATAACTAAAGAGCATTGATGTGATGATTGCTCTGTCATTTATCAGATTTACATTGTTATAGTTTCATTTGTGCTGGTTAATTATGAAAATGGTAAATTTGGGGGCGGGATGGGCGGGCTCACTGGGGCTCCTACCCTTTGACCTCCCCTAACCGCATGTGATCTCACTCCAAGGTTTGATAAACTTGAGAACCTGAATATACAGCGTCTAAACTCTGCCGGGAAGAAATAAGATGAGGAAGATGCAAGGCAAGATGAATGTAGAGCTGCTGGTCTTGTTGGTGTATTTATAAAGAGACACTAACGAGAATAAAGAACTATATGACAAACGCGACAAACTTGCTCTCTTCTTCTGAGTGACAAAGAGTGTCAGAAGCGTAAAATTGCACAGCGCCACTTTGTGGACCGGGGTATTTCTGTTTTACATTAAGCGCCATCTAATGTCAGGGAATGAATTTGCATGTTCACTCAGCTCATCGTCAGCGAAAATCGCTTGGGTGTGAACACAAAAAACGCGTTGAAAAACGCTGACGAATAACGCGAGCCGATATTCGTCCCGGTGTGTACGAGGCTTAATAATACTAAAAACAATTAAGATTGCTACAATTATTACATTATAATATAGTATAACATAAGATTTTTTAAAAATGTTTTTGAAAGAAGTCTCTAATCAGGGTTCCCACACCTTGGTTAACTTCGAATTAAAGGATCTTTCAAGGACTTTCCAGGTCCCACACCCTCAAATTCAAGCACTTAATAAGGGGACACATTTCAAGTGAGATCACGGTTACATTGTGTTACCTTGTAAGATATATTGTTACAGTTTTTATGTGTCCAACAACTATGCAAAAAGCATTTTTTTGGCCACATAACAGAGATCTGATATTCTATTTGTCGTATTTCTGTTTTGCATTTCACTGAAGAATATTCGGTACATCCCACAGTATTCTAAAATGATCTGATTATTAACTTTTGAATGGATTTTATTGAAAAGAGCTTACTGTCATGTAACCAGAAGTTTTAAAGGTACACTGTGTAATTCTTAGCGATATCTAGTGGTGAGGTTGTGAACTGCAACCAACAAAAGTTACGGTAAGTTTGTAGTCTGAGAAAGCAGAGAGTAGCCAGTTAAGCAATGAGGTTTCTTTGCAAAGATAAATTAAGAAATTAGGTGTACTTAATTAATCAGTAAAATTAAGAATATTATTGTTACTTGTTCATCATTGTGTCAGTATTTTATTTGCTGACTTTAGCTAGCTTCTTTACACGAAGAACGATATATGAATATTATTTTCAGTTTTTCTTGCATCATGGTTTTACATTATCTCAACAAGCAAAGCAATTCAACATTACATAAAAAAATATTTGGCAACAGATTATCACAAAGGTTTTAATGTTTATGAACTTATTGACGCAGAAAATAAATTCAGTACACCTTTGAAAAACTCATGCATTCAGATGGCGATTTATGATGGTGAGAATGCGATTTTGTAATTCCACTAACCATGAACGGCTTACTGGTCAGTCGCTGATTGTCTGTAAACAAAATGTTATTGGCTTGGAATAATATGAAAATGTGTATTTAATTCAATAAATAATGTTCATATGATTTAATTATCATTATAAAAATAGGATAGCTAGACACTGAGCATATCGAATGGTCTTATATGCATTTTATCTCAAAATTGTCATTATAAAAATATGGAAATTACAGAAACATTAAAGCAGCTTCTTATTACATGAGGTAAACATAAGCTCATGTTGTATTTTAATGTTTAGTGCATTTCTCTTTTGTTCGCTGGGGTAGCGGTAATGAATATTGTTCCTGTTAATCGCATCAGAAAATAAAAAAAGTACAACTTAAAAGCATCAAATTACAGTTAAGCGCAGTCGTACTATGTGATCGCAAGAGATCAAAAGGATTTAAACAATGAATTTTGAAGTGATCACTTGTAATTCAGTAGAATGCGGATGCAGACGGCAATTAATTACCACACGATCTTGTGTTTATCAAAAAATAAAGAATAATTCGTATTTGGCCAATTATTAACCGGTGGTGGGAAAAACACTGACATTCTGATTCGGACGAATAAAATCACTGTAACCCTGTAAAAGACCCCGAAATCTACAAGACAACCCTGAAAACTTACACCATGAGAAATAATACTGTCCGAATAGGGCTATTGACTGAAATATGGTCACTGAAAACGCAGATAAATACATTATAAACATTCCAAATATTTGAACTTGCATTTTGCATCACGTTCAGCCATTTGCAATGTGTGTCTGGAACGTTGAGGTACATCGTAAAGTTTCGTGCGACATGGTGAAATCATGGCAACGTCAACACACAAAGTACCTAAGCGGAAAAGTACCTTAACACTTAACGTAAGTGTAAATGCGCGTAACTAAGGTAACGTTAAATCAAGCAAAGCTAGTATGCATAACAAAGTGTTGGCGAAATAACACATTAGCGGACAGGAGATAAGATGGACATTTTTCCAGAAAACTCTTGCACAAATAAATTCAAGCACTTTCAGGGACCTTATATTATGTTATTTTCAAAAAATTTCCACGGCCTGACATTTTTTTCATAGATTCAAGGATTTATGCATTTTGCAGAAGACACGTTTTGATTGTGCTTCGGCCTGTGGTTGACATAATTTAAAGTAATCCTATGCTCATAAAACATACACTACTGTACTAGGCTTAAAGTATGTAATCAGTTGGAAAGGATATAAAGTGACAAGCTGAAGACATTATGTTGCCATAACCCATTAATAACACAGTACTCCTTGAAAATAATTTCCCAGACAGCGCTACAAACTAACAAAATGACCTCACAATAGTTAATGCTTTAAAATGACTCTGTAGAGAGCTACATATGGAATTACTGTTCAATAAAATACCTTACCATTCCGTACAACATTTCAAATCCCTCAGTTCTCGCCATATCTGAAAAGGCAAGCAAATTTTGATTCTTGTTTTATTACGAGCTCTGTCGCGTTCTCTTTTTTTGCCAGCAGACTCACCCCTCTCTTCTGTTATTTTTTAAATGGGTGATTTCCAGGACGTTTGAGCACACCTTACACACATCGAAGTAGCCAGAGCTACTTTTCTCAATTTATGGATATGACGGAGACACGCACAGGCGAGTGACGCAAGTATGCAATTTCCCGCAAAACAATCCTGCCTGGTCTAAAATATAAACACTTATAATAGGCTTACCACAGTGAATCAGGGTAAGACTAAACATGTTTGGGAAGAAGGATTAATGATGTATTGAACAAAAAAGTTGCTTATGGTGCTTTTCCACTGCATGGTACGGCTCGTCTCGCTTTGCTTTTCCACTGCATGGTACGGCTCGGTACGGCTCAGTACGGTTCGGCTCGTGTTGCTTTTCCACTGCAGTTAGTACCGTTAGGGTGGGATTAGACTGATCGTTATAGTTTATCCGCTCCTCTGCAACCAACAAGAGGAACGTCTGCACTTCGTCCACTGAACATGATTCAGCCATTTCTTTTTGGAAGTTTTTTTTCTTTCTTTTTACTTCAAGCAAGTCAAGCAAGTAGTTTAAAACAGGTGCTACAGCAGTGGCTGTTACTGGCTATTTAAGTCTCGCAAATACAATGACGCTGGTAGTGACGATTCTGTCTGACCAATCAGTGATCTGCAGTGTTTTCACGTCACATTTTAGTATCGGTGCGGTACGCTTGGAACCTCAACAGAGGTCGTACCATTTAAAGCGAGCCGTACCCTACCGTACCATGCAGTGGAAATGCGCCACAAAGTAAGCCGTACCGACCCGAGCCGTACCGTACCATGCAGTGGAAAAGCGGCAATAGTGTCTCTTTGAAAAAATTAGAACAAAAAAGATTGAGAACCCCTGCAGTGATAGATTCAAATGTCTCTATTGTTTGTACAAAGACAAGCCTGGGAGTAGTTTATATGTGAGGATCAGTCAACACAATCGATGGACTCTCATAACATTTAACAGATGAGTCACTGCAAACTCACTGCTGAGAACTAGGGATACACACATTATCAACATTATTGACAATAACAAACTTGCACTCTCGAATAGTTGCTTGATCTTACGAGATCTAACATGATGTAACTACTAGCCTGTCGCAATTAACACTGTGAGACATTATAACTAAATTATAGTAAATATCTAAATGCGCAGTGTAGACAAGCACAGGATTACATGCTATATTGCAGTAGTAGTATACTGATTTAAATTCTTGCATTATTCATATAAATAGTAGATTAACTGCTGCAATAATAGTTAGATTAGACCATAATCAAAATAGTTATTAGCCTTACCATAAACCCAAAGGAAAAAACAATCCCTTCTCTTCTTCGGGATGGACAATTTTTTATTTTTATTATATATATATATATAATATATAAAACTACAACTGAAGTCAGAACATTGGATCAAGAATGAGAAGTTTAACAAGTGACTCTTAAGTTTTAATGTAACTTAACATAATTAAGAGCAAAGACATTTTTATTTTCCTGACACCTAAAATCTGTTCATGAGGCCAAAACTTTCTTAGATGTCATAAAAGACTTCTGAAGTTATACCAAGCATTATTAATAAAACGAGCGAGCAGGCTTCACATGAATAAAGCAGCTTTGTAAGTGCTTTACAAAGCAGCAAGCAGATTACGAGCACATGCAAGTGCTTTTCTAAACTGAAGACTCCTCACATTAACACAGTAAATATTAGTTTTTCGTATACCGCCATCTTAAAGTGTCACATTAACAAGAGATGCCCTCATCTTAGCAAACACGTACAGACACGGCCCTTAAAACAAACATCCTTGGAGTCGCCCGCACCTGTGAACACGTATGAAGACCTACATTGAGATAGGACTCGCACACACCAGCAAATCATTTCCCACGTCACGTTACTGCACGCCTGGGAATTCGCCTTTATCAGACAAACCCGTACAACTTCCCTAGCATTTCATGTCATTTTAGCACCACAATCAAATAGTTTGCGATGACCTCGTAACTAACTTGCCAGCAGCCCCCGCTTCATAACTTGATCCGGCGCCCCTGCATCCAGATACTTCAAAACCTAAATACTTTCAATCCACAGATCATTCCACAGGCGAGTAGTGAAGCATTTCTGTCTACAATAAAATAAAACTATTGCTTTTCAAAGCAGACAAGTTCACGTGTGACGTCACATTTTGACAAAACAGGGAAGTTTCTTCAAGTCTGATGGATCAGGTGAATGTGGCTTCTCACCCATATTTTCCGCCGTCTCCGCAATTCCGTTTCACTGCGCGCTGGTCCAGGTCGGATTTGTTTCCAACAAGACATTTTCTCACAGAATCATGCGTCTGCGCTGCGCTGCCACACACAGTCAGGAATTTCCAACAGACAATGTGGATTATTGACTCACATATGTGTCATGCAGCTGCCCACAATCATAACAGATTTCATAGAATAATTTGAACATTAACAAAGTAATAACAGATTAGTGGTTCTAATTAATTAATAATAATAATAATATATTATTAGATAGCCAATCACTATAAGCTGCTAGTTAAAAAAAGAAAAAAAAATTTCAATTATTTGTTATTTTTATTATTATAAGAAAATGTGCAACCACTAAGCTGCTAGATAAAAATACAAATAAAATTTGCATGATAATTTGTTGCAAAAATAAACAATTTATGAAGAAAAGGTATGTAGCTACTCTTTAAATGTGGTAAAAGAGTTTCAGTGAGTCTGGACTCAGTAAGGTATGAAGGACTTACTCATCCAGTTCCGCACATTAAGGAAGCTCTGCTCGCTGTGAGGTCAAAGAGCAACAGGAAACCCATAGCATCCCTGAAGAACGCTGTGGTCAAACTCCGAAATCTGCATGAGTGTTTAGAGAAAACACAGGTCACACAACAGTGAAAAACCAGCCAGAACATTAAATAAAACCTCTTTGACAATTTCTTTCATTGAGTGCATATTATGAAGTAAAGCACAAGTACTGATCTGTATCTCACCTCTCCTGTCCGGCTGTATCCCACAGCTGAATGTGGATCCTCTGACCTCTCCCGGCTGTGCCATCAGGACCGTTTGATTTGTACACCTTATTTAGAGACCAGTAAGAGACTATGTTAGTGCTAATGCTTGAATATCCTTGCCACTTCGACAAATAAACTATGTTCTCTGCAGAAAATGTGAGGTTTGCCTGATGCAAAATGTGCTACCACATTGCTACAGTTGTTGTGGTGGTTGCCAGGGTGTTACTATGTGGTTGCCGTGTGTGTTTTATTTAGTACATTGGTATGTAGTTCCAGGAAACTTGAATTTACTTTTGACTTTGTTAAACACAACCACGAAATGCACACTTGATGATTCAATCCTGGAAGTGTCTCATTAGTAGTATGACTCATGATCGTGTGGCCCTGCCTAAACGATAAGCATTTGTTTGATGTCTTAAGTGCTCAAGTGTTTGTTCTTAAGGAGAGATCCCTGCTCTATTATGCCGTTTGAAGGTGGGAGGATGGGAGGTTCATCTTTCTCCTAAAACACACCACAATCTGCTTAACTGAATTCACATTTCCATTTCTATACCAGCCATCCCGATTCAGTTTTCTCAAAGCAAATGTTCAGTCAGTTCTTTTTACCATGGCATGGTTTTGAGTGCAACAGTCTGGATTTAAAAATCCCATTTATTTTGTCAAAGGGAAACATGAAAAGAGATTTTTCACAATAACTTATAACCCATTAAAGACAGATCTCCTGTAAGCTACAAGGTTGTTAAAGGGATAGTTCACCAACAATTTCAAAATTTTGTCATCATTTAACGGTAGCCATTGACTTCCATAGTATTTTTTCTCTTGAGTACGTACATTACTTCCATATATTTTTTTCCTAATATGGAAGTCAATAGCTACCGTCAACTGTCTGGTTGCCAACATTCTTCAAAATATCTTCTTTTGTGTTCAACAGAAGAAAAAAACTAATTTTGGAACAACTTGAGTGTGAGTAAATAATGACAACATTTTATTTTTTAGTGAACTATCCCTTTAAAGTGGTGTTTCAGGATTTTGGACATCGGACCTTATTTCCAAGTTAGCCTGGTTGTTATTTATCAGTGGTGACAGTTTTCAAAAATTTTCATCCAGTCCTTCCAGTTGCATAGTTCGCCGGTGCTAGGCTAGCGCAAGTCAACGGTATCTGCTAGCCTGCCATTAAAAACAGTTTTACCCACTCCACAGTACACCAAAAGCAAATAAATTATAACACCAGACTATCAATGTATATGTCTGTTGAGAGAATGTTAGAAATCAAACTACCCTTTCATCACATTGCAATAGTTATATTTATTAGCACAGTCTACACAGCAGCGGTGGAGTGATATTAAGTTACCTAGGCAACCGAAAGAGGTTCCACACTTTATGATGGAATTTATAACGAGGACCGTGATGTCACATGGCGCAGCTAGGGCCCTACCCTGGAGCCAGGCCTAGGGCTGGGGCTCGTATGCGAGTGCCTGGTGGCCGGGCCTCCCCCCGATGGGGCCCGGCCGGGCTCAGCCCAAAGGACCGACGTGGGGCCGCCCTTCCATGGGCTCATCACCCACATGAGGGACCGTAAGGGGGCAGTGCAAAGTGGATCGGGCAGCAGTTGAAGACGGGGGGCCTCAACAGCCCGATCCCTGGACACGGAAACTAGCTTTAGGGACGTGGTAACGTCACCTCGCTGGCGGGGAAGGAGCCTAAGATTGTGCGTGAGGTTGAGTGACACCAACTAGAGATAGTCGGGATCACCTCCACTCATGGCTTGGGCTCTGGAACCACACTCCTCGAGAGAGGATGACTCTCAAACTGAAAACAAACTGAACACATTTCACAGACATCTGACGAACAGAATTGAAATAATAAAGAGTCCCTGATGAAAGTGGGGTCAATATCAAAAGTAGCAGCCAGTATGTGTTTTCCTGTAGCACTGACTCACATTACAAATATTGAAGTTTATAGCTCTGTTTACATCTGCAGTCCCTGTGCCTCCTGCAGCAGGACTATCATGTTCACACAACCCTCAGGGACCATGGGCATCTTTCTCCTGGTGTTTTTTAGAGTCAGTAGAAAGGTCTCTTTAAACTAGTTTAGGCAATTTTGGAGAGGCTAGCAATAGCAAGCTAGCTTTGAAAGCATAAGATTCCACTTTCCCTTCAGAGCATCTCCAAAGCCACACCTCCTTCAAAACACAGTCTGCAAAGTGTCACGACACAAGACGGCGTTAAATTACCTCAGGTCTCAAAGCACATAACATTACAAATATAATAAACGAATAGAAGTACAAGCGCTGACTTGTACCACCTGACTGCTGCAGATTCATTTTGGCATTTACTGTGTGCCATAATTCCGAGGACGTGAACAGCTCCGAGTAGAACGTTACAGGATGCCATCAGTGGGATTCTTTTTTTGCTGAGTTTATATATTTAAACCAGTAGTTTTATAATTCTACATTGTTTTGAATTTGATTATATCATTCACAATGGGTTGGAATTGTAGTTCTTTCACTCACTAAAGCTGTAAACTAAACTAAACTAAACTAAACTAAACTAAGCTGTCACTAAACTTTTTCTTGTTCAGCTCCTAAATCAAGGACTAAATCATGGCTTATAACTTTAAAAATCCCTATGGGAAATTCAAAATTGTATAAGAAAAAATCAAGGCCATTAAAAAAATTGTGCGTCCACTAATGCACTCTTTGTTGCATGTCTCTGTGAAATACTTGATTCTGATTGGTCAAATGCGGAATTCTGCCAATAAAATTGTCTTTACAGCTGCTAGATTTAAGTCTTGCATATCACGCCACACTCTTTCTTCCCATCTTTTTAATCCAATTAAATAGCTTCTACTTTAATCAATATTTATACCCATGTATTTTATTTGAGAAGTCATAGTAATAGGTGGGATAATATAGTTTAGTCATTATCATAAAATAAAACCCTTTAAGAGAATAAACCACTTACATTGGAGTTAATTTTACTACAACAATTAGTTGATTGCACATATTATATTACATAATACATATTATTAATGTGGATATTATTGTATCCTGTATACACTGTATCTATCTATCTGACATATGTGACCCTGGACGACAAAACCAGTCATAAGTAGCATGGGTATATTTGTGGCAATAGCCAACAAACGCCTGTATTGGTCAAAATTATCGAAAAAAAATTATGCCAAAAATCATTAGGATATTAAGTAAAGATCATGATCCATGAATATTATTTTGTACATTTCCTACCTTAAATATATCAAACATTTATTTTTGTGAGTGGATGCAGCACAACCGTCAACATAAATGGAAACCTTTAAAGGTGATTAATACATATATCAATGGAAAGCTTTATTCAGATGATGTATAAATCTCAATTTAAAAAAATTGACCCATAAGACAGGTTTTGTGGTCCAGGGTCGCATATTTTAAGGTGTGTATCATGTGAATTATGTGGACTCTGCCTCTTGTCGAAGCGTGTTCCCAACAAATTAAGCAGCCTTAGGCATCATATTGCATTCAGGAAAAGCATAATTACTCCGAGAACGTCTGTTTGCTTTCGCAGGCGTGCAGTGTTTTGCATGTGTTTTTTCTGCATCTAGTATTCATGACCATGTTCAGACGAACATGTGTATATCTCCCTTCACCTGAGGCTGCGATTTACAATGAATTGCTGTTTTTAACCTCTGGGCAAGATTCCATGTGCAGAGCTGAACAAGACGATTGGATTTCACAGTCCAGTTAACCCCGGCCGGGACTCCAAAACACTAAACCTCCATTACAAATCAAGCAGAAAACATCTAAACCAATGAGACCTGATAAAGTCATCTCATTTTCATAGAACTGTAAATATATCACATAGCCGAATACTCAAAGCTAAAAAAGTTGAAATGTCAACATATACATATAGCAATGCATGCATATACACATCAAAAGAAATGGAAGAAACATCAATACAACTACCGTATGAAAATGTCAACGTCATTTTAGTTCCAGTAATTAAAATACTCACCACACGTTTTTCTCTGAAGTCTATTCCCACTGTGGTGATGAATTTGGAGTTGAATTTGCTGTCTGTGTACTGATATAGGAAGCTGGTCTTTCCCACCCCAGAGTCCCCCAGTGCGAGGAACTTGATGAGGTAATCATAGTCCCCATCGGACATCCTGAGAGCTGAGTGAGGACCTGCGATGGACAAACACAAAGCAGTGTTATTGTAGTATCATTGATGTACAATGCCATTAAAATGTTTGGGGTCAGTAAGATTTGTTTTGAAAGAAATTGATACTTTTATTCAGCAAGGAGCATTAAATTGATTAAAAGTGACAGTAAGACATTTATAATGTTACAAAAGCTTCTATTTAAAAAAAAATGTTGTTCTTTTGAACTTCCCATTCATCAAAGAATCTTAAGAAAAAAAAAATTTCATGTGGCACTAAAGACTGGAGTAATGATGCTGAAAATTCAGCTTTGCATCACAGGAATAAGTTACATTTCAAAATATATTACAGTAGACAACTGTTATTTTAAATTGCAAATAATATTTCACATCACAACTACTGTTTTTTTTTACTGTATTTTTGATAAATGCAGCTTTGGTTATGGTTAGGGGTCATTCCACTATTTAATAGACAGGCGTCGAAATTACAATTTTCACCTGAGATTTGGAGCCAAATTAGAGGGGTGTAAAAATGACTTTAGAAAGATGGGCAGCATAATTATTTTATTTTATATTTTAAAACATGTTGACTTTAGTAATCTTTGTTGCATTATATGCCAACAGTGACAGTTCAAAAATGACAAAAAGCACTTGTGTTTTTTTGCCTCAAGAACCAGAATCCAAAAGGATATTAAGATATCTTTATTTACAGGCATGCAACCTTAAACTTTCTTTTTGGTATCTACATTTTAAAGGCCCTCGAATCTCGTTGGTTCAATCCCAGAGATATGGTGATCTCAATGTGGCTCCACGAGTAGCCTAAATTGGTAAAATTGTACACATTTTCAGTGGTCGAAAATCAAACGTGGGTCACACTCTATACACCTAACACTTTTTTTCCTTTTAAAGAGAAATATCTGAAGAAGTGTTTTCTATCAACACAATTGCATGCTTATAACTCTATGGGCTCTATCTTGCACCCGGCGCAAATGACTTTGTACACTGACGCATGTATCATTCCTAAAGCGGGCTTTTCCCTTCGCAGACGCACGTCGGTTATACTAGGAAATGAACTTGCGCTCCCTGGGCGGTTCAGCGCAAAAAATGAGGCGTGTTTCGGCGCAAACATTCCATAGAGCTATTTTGCACTTCCAGAAAACAATTCCGCCACTGACCAAAAAAAACCTGGTCTAAAATCAGTGGCGCGTTGCGGGTTGTTCATAATGCTATTTTAAGCGCGCATGCTTGGCCATAATTTAACAGGTGCACAACGCGCATACACTTTGATTCTCTCATCAACAAAGATGCAGCAGTTTTTATTTGTGCAAATCATACATTATAACCGGGAAATATATTACCACACGAGGGAAATCATTGTGGTGTCCATGAAGATGTGAAAAAATAGGCATAAATCTAGCTTACACATTTACCCAAAATTTTCAGGCAAATTGTAGTAATGACGGATCAGAGCTGTTTGCCCAATAGTGGCAAGACACATATGTATATAAGGACATCTGACAAAAGTCTTGTCCGTCAAGAACCAGGAAAAAAAAAATCTGAAGAATGCAAAATCACCTTTACCATAATGTAAGTACATTAAAAACCTTACTCTTTAACTTGCCAGTTAAGTTGAGTTTTCTCATGTTTTTTTCTATTAATTTGGGTGGGTTTGTCCCATCCCCAATGTCAATTCTCTTTCTTTTACGGCCCTGATGAGAACATCGATCTCCTCGGCTGTGAACCGATTCTGAAGCGCGCCTGGTAAATGCGCCATAAAAATAACAATCTGCCATGCAACATGCGCACCTGCTCTTAAAGGGTATGTTGGATGACGCTCTTATTGGTTTATTTCACGTTACGCCCAAACCACACCTATGAATAATGAAGCTACTCCAGACCAACCTCTTTTAAACTTGCGTCGGGCGCAAGAGTCATTTATCCCGCCGGGGAAATAGCACCAGCGCCGGGATCCGCCCACAAAGTTACTTGCGCTTTGACACTTGCGTTTCAGATCGTTAAAATAGGGCCCTATGTTTTCAATATCTTAATATCCTTCTAGATTCTCATTCTTAATAAACTTTCCTTTTGAAATCTTCCTTTTCAAGGCCATAGATAGTTCAGATAGTCTAAATTAAAAGTTTGTAATATACTTTAATTAACAATTCTCATTAGTATTGTAAGAAAACACTTATTTTACCTGGTCAAAAACAGCTCTGTTGTCAGCACGCCGTTTAAGTGTATGTGCCTTTAAAGTGTAAATTGCAGGTTAACCACCACAACCGATTAATGTGTACATTAAAGTGCACAATATGGATATATTTAAACATTTCTGTCTTAAAATGCGTTAAAATAGCATTTATTGGGGTTTCTTCAAAGGTAGCGTGTTTTTTACCGTAACTGGGTGATGATGTCATAACAGGGAGCTGCGGGCAGTAATGCACTCACTCCGTGTGTGCTGTTTGAGGGAGAATAAAACGATTTGCGGGACTCCCGCAAACTAGAAATATCTGAATAAAACGTAAAAACTAATACATTTTTATTCATCTGTTGCAGAAAATCAATAAGAACATCTAAAACAAAATAGAAACGGTTTACAGGCAGAGTTTCTATTTCTAACATGTCAGCAGCGAGGAGCGATGTAGCCAATCACAGACATGTGTTGATTTCTTGAACGCAATAATGGCCAATCAGAAGCATTTACGATAGATTCCCCTCACCGCTCAAAACAGACTTTTTGTTCAGTGCTGAATTCTGTATGCTGGCAAATCCTCTAATTATAACAAACATAGTGTAACGTTATATATTATGGAAGCTTCATTGATTATAACAGATATGTTCGAGATCTCTGTGAACTGATGTCAGCTTTAGGAATTATTATGGGATCGCACTTTACGCGCAGTCATGCCAAACCATGCACGCAGTAGCCCGCTTGCTTTTATGTTATAACAGTGGTTTGTGTGTTAATGCAACAAACAATCGATCAGGAGCATGTATGCTGATGTGTATGGTGGGCTAACACGTAGGCTAACTTGAAAGTATTTGGAGGTACAGAAAAAAAAGTATTTTTGCGGGCGGGATCGGGACAAAACATGAATGTTGCGGTCGGGAGAAAGTAATATAAGAAAGTAGTTGAGCACGTCAGTTATAACGACACACGTATTCAAAAATAGCCGGGTTTAAACCGGGCTTGGGCTCATAATTACAGTTTATGTGTCGGGCCGGACTCGGACACAGCGGGTAACGTTTGGGTCTTGCTTGATGTTTTGGGCCGATCTAAGCTCTACCTCGTGTAAGTAATGCTGACACTTACAGGCACGAATCAGCCGTTTGTCCTTGGGGAACTTGTGGAGCCTCTCCCCCGTTTTTGATGTAATCGTACATCCCGCACAAGCACAATAGTTAACCATTTTCGCTAGCTAGGACTCCAATATAACGTAACTCTAGGCTTGTTGCATAGACCGTAAAAGCTTGGAGTCCCTGTTATGACATCACGCCCAGCCTAGTGGAAGGAGGGGGCGTGGTTAAAAGCACTGTAAAACGAACCAACTTTTCATTATATTCAGCATTTGGTATAAAAAAAAATAAAAAAAAAACAATGGTGGGCGGTTCTTATCTTTATATTTAGTAAGCACATTGCATTATCTTCGTGAAAATTTTTACCTGCAATTTACACTTTAAATGATAATGAGCTTTGCTCACCCCGCCCCTCTGTTCTGTGTATACACCGTTTGTAACACAATAGCTGTGTCCCAATGTGAAGGCTGCATCCTCCGAAGGCCGCAGACTTCGAAGGATGCAGCCTATTCGTCCTTCGAAGGACGCACCATGTAGCCTTCGTAGGATTTCCTAATTGCGCATCCAGGTGTTCCCGATTACCGCTCCTGGCGCCAAGCAACAGTGCGAGAATACAGCTGCCATCCTGATCATTAATTTGTTATAATTGAGTAAACAGCTATGGAGCCAGAATTGGCTATTGTCATTTTTATGTTTTATATTTTACTGGAGGTAAACATGGACATGGTGAGGATGTTTCACTCATGTATTTTCGGCTTAGCCAAAACCATGGCCAGAGTTACGTAAATAATGTAATGAAATATATGAAAAGAAAAGAAAACACATTAGGCATAGGCTATATATGAATATATATGAATATATATGAATTATATATATATATATATATATATATATATATATATATATATATATATATATATATATATATATATATATATATATATATATATATATATATATACAGTATATGTGTGTGTTCAAGGCTATTGTATTCTTTTTATAATGTAGCCTACATTAATGGACCATGGTGAATTTATTTACGGTAGGCTACTCAGGTTTTCAACCCCGTAATACAGAGCCCGGGAAGTCTTCTGTGGGGGAAAAAAAACAATCCGTGGTGACGGTTTTCCAATACGTATATATATAAAAGCTCTATAATTTCTGGTCATACAGAAAAGAATAATACATCATTCGCAACTACTTTTATTTGTCCAACTCACATAACAAGAAAACGTTGTGCTTTTGTAAAAAAAAATAAAACAATCAAGCGCACTTTCATGATCTCGGTGAACTGGAGCGCGTCTCATATCATAGGCTAAATGAACTGAAATAAAATATACCTAGCCTAAAATGTTCACTTTTAAACGAACAATTAAAATGGCTCGTTATTTATTCAGACACATGTATTATCATAAATCATGGTTTCAGAGATATGGCTCTTCTCATTCAGCACTGCGGGAAAAATATAATTTACAGGTTCTAATCTGGCCTTGGAAAAACAGTAAAATCGACATTTTTTCCATAGTAATTTGTGAATATTTGAAATGTTTAATAAAGGGGCAAAAAGTAATTTTTTAATTATTTTTTGCGCAGCATTTGTGTAGCCTACAGTTCAAAGTTCGGTGTTCAACTTTGCCTTTTAAAAATACAACAACCGTTCATTTTTTGTTTTTCAATTACGGGTTAAAAAAAGAAAAACGAATGGACGTAAAGTAGCCTACCTTAAATTATGAAATATTTTTAAAAAAAATATAGGCTAGGCCAATTTGTAGAAAAGTTTGATAGTCAATCAAAATACTAATAAAATCAAAGACTTTATTCTAAAAACTATCACTAAAAATAGTGATAACTGTCACTAAACTATCTTTAGTTTGATAGTCCGTGTAAAATTGCATCCATTCGTTTTTCATTTTTTAACCCGTAAGAGCCTAATTGAAAAACGAAAAATTAATGGTTGTTGTATTTTTAAAATACAAAGTTGAACACCAACATTTGAATTTGAACTGTAGGCTACACACCAAATGCTGCACTAAAAATGCTGTCGTCACCGGCGCGCAATGAATTATGGGGTAGGATCAAGGTAGGATAGGCCGCAAAGGATCCATTTATGTATCCTTCCCTTCACGGGGAAACGAAGGGTGCATTTGGCGTCGCTTTTGAATCAGGGTAGCCTTCGTCACGCCGCGATGACGCAACCGGCCTTCGAATACGGCCTTCGAAGGATGCGGAATTGAATTGGGACAGCCTTCATCACGCCGCAGTGACGAAATCGGCCTTCAAATGCGGCCTTCGGAGGATGCAGCCTTCACATTGGGACACAGCTAATAACACAAAAACCATAACGCGTTGTTCATTATAAACGTGGGATTATAAATTATATTGAGAACGTCGTACATTGAAAAGATGCCATAATGTTCCCTGAGTGTAAACCTTAGCCGCATTCATCGTGAAGCATGCAGCTAGCGATTTGCAAAGATTAATATAAATATGAATATAAAAGTTAATAAAACGCTACACTCACTTCAGTTCTTCTGGACGTGCAGGAACACGAATAGTTGGTATCGATTCCTTTTTTCAGGAGCAGCTTCTTAGCAAAACCAGCTTTATACATCCTCGTTTATAAAGCAGTCTGGTGTGTGAAATGATTCACGCAAACATGAAAGCATTTACGTTGAGCGTGGGTAATATTCCCTTCGAAAACAAACTTCGAAAACCACTCTGCGTCTTTAGAGGTTCGGATTTAGGAACATTAATGACTGCTGTGTGCCTTATTGCACCCAAGAGAACACCACTTCACTTAGACTCCATTCTGCTGATAGACTGTGCTGCTCCAGCGTACTTTTCGGCACAACACCGGTCCGCGCGCGCATGATTGACAGCTCGCTCACGAACGAGGGCGGGTCTGTGTTGAAACGCTGATGTCAATCAACAATCATAGGAGGGGCGTCCGAGCGTGTGACGTCACAAATACGAACGGCTCAATTTGAGGCAGGGGAAAACATATAAGAAGATTAAAACAAAATCACTGGATGGATTTTTATCATTATATGATCGTTGTGTACAGGCACTGCCAACACACATTTCAGTACAATCAACTTGTAAAAGTGCATGTACCATTATATGACCCCTTTAAAAGGCGAGCGTTTTCATTGATGCAACAGTGCTGATTTAATAACAGGAAACTAAAAAAAGAATTTGAGACAAGTGCTGCATATGTGGCTTAGAAGAGCAAATATGCTTCTTAAACCCATTGTATTTGTTATTGGTCATGAGAGTCCATAAATGCTGAAATCCTGGAGATTAAATGAGGAAAAAGCACCTTCTTACACTTGAATGCATCTACACAACAGCTTTTATTTCCACTCACATTTGTCAGCTCAATTATCTTTACACTGTTAATCGAGAGCCTAAGAACTACAATACAGAGGCATCATTCTGTTAAAAGTTGTTTCATAACCAATGGTGGTATTTAACACTAGAGACAATCATTATCCGTCACTTTGGTTTTTAAAATTGTCATGCTCTATTTTTTATCCAACAGTAAAATATTTCAATGCTTGGTAATGTAGGTTTAATGTGACATTGGAATCACAAGACCTTCTGTGATGAGAGCTTGTTAAGTCTCATCAAATGCTCTCATAATGAGAACAATTCGACATAAACTGCAGAATTGTGATCTGGTCACTTACTTCATTTACTTTAAAGGGATACTCCACTTTTTTTTGGAAATAGGCTCATTTTACAACTCCCCCAGAGTTAAACAGTTGAGTTTTACCAGTAAGAATCCTTTCAGCCGATTTTCAGATATTTAGAAGAATATCAGTAAGCAGACAGTTTCTGTGGAGTATCCCTTTAAGTTTCACATAACCTCAACATTTTGTGTGCGTAAAACCTGTTCCTGTTTCAACAGCCCTAGGATTTCATAATGTCTTGATGCGCATCTTGTCTTGTCATGTCATGTCCGCAAACACAACTGAGGAGAGAAAAGCATCCAGAGAATGGCTCAGCTGTAGCTGTGAGAATGTTCAGTGGGGGTTCCTCAGACTGCATTAAAGCGGATCATATGACTGGAGAAAGAACATAAAAACTCAAACAAATGACCACATTATTTCACGAGGCAGGGCTAAAGACCATCCTGACCATAAGCTGCTTAACGTCTGGGGCAGCGAGACCACAGAAGACTTTTCTTGGGTTCATCTTTCTGGCTGATCAGAGAACTTTGACTTGCTAACTTTTTGGACTATTCTTTTGGCCATATTTCTAACATGCAGTTATACATGACACTCAACCTAGCCAGGAGTGCGCTTCCCATACAACGACGTAACTCGCTACTTTACTACCATATGATGAATTGTTGAAGAAATCAACTAGCTAGTCACGACTATTTCCCGAAACCATATTGTTGCAAATTGGTCGTTCAACCACGTTGGTTAATGATGTCATGCAAGTGGTGGAGTAATAACTACTTAATGAATCTGTTTGAGATCGAATTAATGCCAGATGTTTTGCTATAAATTACGGACATGACATCTGAGGACTATTTCCCATTTTTCTTAGTTATTTTGCTTTATTTCCAGATTCAATCATTGGCTCGTTCTTGCGTACTAAAGCACGAACACACTCTTCAAAAAAGGCGGTTTAAATCTCTTGACAAACTAAAAGACGTAAATGACATTTGTAACTCTAAATGTCAGCTTCCTTATTTGGCTCAGGATAAGGATTAATTGAGTCCACATGTCATGCAAACAAGAATCTGTTTCTCTCAACAGACATTTACATCGATAGTCTGACATTAGGTGTACTGTGGAGTGAGTAAAACTGTTTTTAATGGCAGGCTAGCAGATACTGTTGACTTGCGCTAGCCAAGCACCGGCGAACTATGCAACTGGAAGGACTGGATGACATTTTTTGAAAACTGTTTCCACTTGGAAATGAGGTCCGATGTCCAAAATTCTGAACCACCCCTTTAAAGTCTGTAAATTTTGCCAATAAACCTGATTTGGAATGGAGGTTGAATAATTTTGATTACAACTGTAATCAAACTGGGGGGGGGGGGGGGACTAAACATAAAATTGGTTCTTTTTTATTAAACAAAATTTTTTTTAACAAATGTGTCTCTGTGTTTAAATATGCTGTAAACTATATAGGGAACCCATTCTTGCACATTACTAATAAATACTAATAAAACTCTATAAAAAATAGGTGGTGAAAAAATATCATTTTAACAGATTTGCTCTGATAATTGTTGTGCATTAATTTAGGCATTTCATACATGCTATAGTGCATGTTTTCAGGAATACCACATTTATAGTCATGAAATCTGCACAAATGTGTAAAATTACGCGCAATACCCATGATCCAGTGGCTAAATTCAGACCCTATAGACCTTATTCACAGCAGCACTATATTTGATTTTTGACAGGAATGACAGCGAGGCTGTGAGGCATACCCGTGTTGAATGCCCTTATGTTGTAAGACATAAGAGTTACACCAAAAACCCTTCAGTGGGTTTTTGGATTGCTCTGCTGACGAAAGACTATAAAAATATCTTTCCAGGAAATTTCAGTAGACAAAAAAACTCACGACAATATGAGCTGTGAAAAATGATACACCTTCTTATGCCACGAAGAATTAAGGGCTATTCTGAATGCAAAAGAGGGTCCAACCCAGTTCTAGCAAGGTGTACCTAATAAACTGGCAAGTATGAGTGTGTGTATATTTATACAAATAAAAAAAACAATGATAATAATAATAATAAATGTTTCAATTAAATCATTCATGAAATCATCATTCAAGAATCATGAAATCATTCTAATATGCTGATTTAGCAAATCAGCATATAATAATGAATTCTGAAGGATCGTGTGACACTAAAGAAGACGCTGAAAATTCAGCTTTGCATCACAGGAATAAATTACATTTTAGACTATATTATTATAGAAAACAGTTACTTTAATATTTCATCATATTACTGCTTTTACCATTTTTGATCAAATAAATGCAGTCCTGGTGAGCAAATAGAGACTTCATTTCAAAAACTTTAGAAGACTTGTAACAACCCTAAACTTTTGTAAACTCCAGCGACCCAAAAAAATAAAAATAAGAATAAAAAACACAAGCACCCATCCAAACTTATCTAACAAGCACTAGTATTCCTTGGCGGTTCATCAGAGTTCGAGTTGAAACCGCTTCCTAAAGCATCTCTGGTTAACCTATGGGCGTATGAGTTTAAGATTACTATAAGGGCAAACGGTCATATTGCAAAAAAAAAAAAAAAAAAAAAAATGGTGCTATCAAAATGGAGTGAAATCATTTTGCCTAAAAAAACAAAGCATTCAGATGTTTTATGCACCATTTATGCATGGCAAGGAGAAAGTGTAAATTTATTTTGTACCAACCAACATTTAAACAAACAAAAAAAACTTTATAAATAATTTACACAAAAATGAGACCATGTTTCAATGAGACCAAATGTATTAGTTTATCACTACAGTTAGCATAGGAGCTGATGGATAGAACAGTCACTTGATTCTACATGATCTTCTTAGCTCCACAGTGCTTGTAAACAAGCATAGAATCACTATTATGAGGACAAATCTGCTCAACTTTAAGACTCTTACTTACAAGGATCACACTAAAATCTGCAACTGTGTTTTTTTACATAATGTAGGTTGCAGAAAAACAGACAAATTATGGTTAGAAAAGGTTTTCACTGTCTGGAAAGTGCACCGATTTGCAAAAACAACCTTATCTTTATGTGATATACAGGTCCTTCTCAAAAAATTTGCATATTGTGATAAAGTTCATTATTTTCCATAATGTAATGATAAAAATTAAACTTTCATATATTTTAGCACATTATTGCACACCAACTGAAATATTTCAGGTCTTTTATTGTTTTAATACTGATGATTTTGGCATACAGCTCATGAAAACCCAGAATTCCTATCTCAAAAAATTAGCATATAATAATAAATTTAATTTATAACGCACTTTACATCAATTCAATGACCTCAAAGTGCTACAATACAAAACAGAATAAAAACAGAAACATTAGAATAACACTTTAGCCATAAAAGGCTTTTCTAAAAAGAGTCCACAGACTGTTGGGCCCTTAGATGGATAGGGAGAGCATTCCACAGACTGGGAGCAACTGAACAGAAGGCGCAGTCACCCATAGTATGAAGCCTTGTCCTCAAAGGCTGGAGGAGGTTGGCCTGTCCAGAGCGGAGATGGCGTGATGAGGAAAGGGGGTTGATGAGTTGTTTGAGATATAGGGGGGCAGTGCCATGGAGGCACTGGTGAGACAGAAGGGAAACTTTGAACTTAATCCTGTACTGGACAGGAAGCCAATGGAGCGATTTAAGGATGGGAGTGATGTGGTGGTACTTCCGCACGCCCATCAGGATCCTAGCCGCACAGTTCTGAATGTACTGCAGGTGCCGGATGTTCTTGCTTGGGATCCCGATGAGGAGTGCGTTGCAATAGTCCAGCCTGGAGGAAACAAAGGCGTGGACAAGTTTTTCGGGATCGGGGAAAGTGAGCATTGGGCGGAGTTTTGCAATGTTCCTTAGATGAAAGAAAGAGGTTTTACAAAGATATTTAATGTGGGCCTCAAAGGTCAAGTGAGGGTCCATTCTAACACCAAGGTTTGTGACTGAGGATGAGAGGTGGATGTCATGACCAGAGAAGGTGATGCTGGTGATGGAGGATGACCGGGTTTGGTGCGGAGTGCCAACAGGAATGGCTTCCGTTTTTGAGCTGTTGAGTTGTAGAAAGTTAGCAGCCATCCACGTCTTTATCTCCTCCAGGCAGGTGGAAAGTGTGGAAAGGGCTGCAGAGAGTTTGGGTTTGTTTTGATGTAAATTTGGGTGTCATCAGCGTAGCAGTGTAAAGATATTCCATGCCGGCTGATGACCTGACCAAGGGGGAGCATGTACAGCGTGAAGAGGGTGGGGCCAAGGACTGATCCTTGAGGGACACCACAAGTGACAGAGTGTGTGTCCGATTTAGCAGCACCCAGGGCTACATACTCAGTTCTGTCCGTAAGATATGATGTAAACCAGGCCAGAGCAATATCAGTGAGTCCAATGGAGGAGTGTAGGCGGTGTAAAAGAATATGGTGGTCCACGGTGTCAAATGCTGCAGTGAGATCGAGAAGGATGAGAAGTGATGGAGAGCCAGCATCAGCCGTCATCAGCAGGTCATTGGTGACCCTGACCAAGGCAGTTTCCGTACTGTGGCCAGAGCGAAAACCAGACTGGAACTTCTCATAAAGACTGTTTGTTTTAAGATGATTGTGGAGTTGAACAGAAACTACCTTTTCCAGCACCTTTGACAGGAAAAGGAGGTTGGAGATAGGGTGGTAGTTGGCAGGTACTTCGGGGTCAAGGCAGGGCTTTGAGTATTGGCTTGATGACCACGGTTTTTTAGAGACTTAGGGACTTGGCCAGATCGGAGAGACTGGTTGATGATTTTGACAATCATGGGACTTATTGCAGAGGAATGACTTTTTATCAGGGCTGAGGGAAATGGGTCCAGGTCACAGGTGGAGGGCTTCATCTTCCTTAGAATCATGAAATCATATCATGAAAAGTTTCTCTAAACGAGCTATTAACCTAATTATCTGAATCAACTAATTAACTCTAAACACCTGCAAAAGATTCCTGAGGCTTTTAAAAACTCCCAGCCTGTTTCATTACTCAAAACCGAAATCATGGGTAAGACTGCCGACCTGACTGCTGTCCAGAAGGCCATCATTGACACCCCCAAGCAAGAGGGTAAGACACAGAAAGAAATTTCTGAACAAATAGGCTGTTTCCAGAGTGCTGTATCAAGGCACCTCAGTGGGAAGTCTGTGGGAAGGAAAAAGTGTGGCAAAAAACGCTGCACAACGAGAAGAAGTGACCGGACCCTGAGAAAGATTGTGGAGAAGGACCGATTCCAGACCTTGGGGGACCTGCGGAAGCAGTGGACTGAGTCTGAAGTAGAAAAAAGTACTGAGGTCCAAAGTACTTTTTTCGGATGAAAGCAAATTTTGCATGTCATTCGGAAATCAAGGTGCAAGAGTCTGGAGGAAGACTGGGGAGAAGGAAATGCTAAAATGCCTGAAGTCCAGTGTCAAGTACCCACAGTCAGTGATGTCAGCTGCTGATGTTGGTCCACTGTGTTTTATCAAGGGCAGGGTCAATGCAGCTAGCTATCAGGAGATTTTGGAGCACTTCATGCTTCCATCGGCTGAAAAGCTTTATGGAGATGAAGATTTCATTTTTCAGCACGACCTGGCACCTGCTCACAGTGCCAAAACCACTGGTAAATGGTTTACTGACCATGGTATTACTGTGCTCAATTGGCCTGCCAACTCTCCTGACCTGAACCCCATAGAGAATCTGTGGAATATTGTGAAGAGACAGTTGAGAGACGCAAGACCCAACACTCTGGATGAGCTTAAGGCCGCTATCGAAGCATCCTGGGCCTCCATAACACCTCAGCAGTGCCACAGGCTGATTGCCTCCATGCCACGCCGCATTGAAGCAGTCATTTCTGCAAAAGGATTCCCGACCAAGTATTGAGTGCATAACTGAACATAATTATTTGAAGAATTTAAAAAAAAAATATTACTTTTTTTGTATTAAAAACACTTCTTTTATTGGTCGGATGAAATATGCTAATTTTTTGAGACAGGAATTTTGGGTTTTCATGAGCTGTATGCCAAAATCATCAGTATTAAAACAATAAAAGACCTGAAATATTTCAGTTGGTGTGCAATGAATCTAAAATATATGAAAGTTTAATTTTTATCATTACATTATGGAAATTAATGAACTTTATCACAATATGCTAATTTTTGAGAAGGACCTATATAAGCATGAACACACAAACCCTGTAGAATCAGTTCTAGACACAAATGGTGAGTGTTTGGCTGCATCATCTAACACGTTTGTGATGTTCACTTGACTCTACAGTAACTTCTGAAGACCGACAGACGCTTTCATTTCAGTTAGTCACATCTACACAACACTACACAAGTGCTTAAACAATCACTGGTCTTGTGCAACAGCTCAGCTAAATGTCTGAGTTTGAGTTGTGCTTCCCGTCCAACCAAAACAGCCCTGATGAAAGTCTGGATAAAGAACAGAAGAAACAGAGACAAATTTATCAAACATTCCCAGCAGAGTACCACCCTGGGCGGCACGCCAGCACTAGCGGAGAGAGCCGCTGATCCAGGAACAGAGAAAACTCTTCTGCATTTCACACCAGAGTTTCTTCACCGACAGTCAAGCTCTGACAAGTTGGCTTTTTTTATTGTCCACTTCCCTCTTTTCAAGCTGTACGTGTGAAAGACAAAATAACTATGCAGACCTACAGAAGCTCATAACCTTTGACCTGACGCAAGAAATATAACAAGGCGGCATTTTCTTTGGCCTGGTAGCCATTCCAAAATAACTACAATCACATATTAACTATAACCTTTCAGTTTTAGAAGATTAATCTTGGGAACTACTTGAAGTTAAATCTATAGGATGTTCTGGATGGTTTCTTTCTGTCTGGCAAGAAAAAGGTCTTTAGACCTTCTGGTTTGGATTGAAGTCATGTCCGAAATATCGTATTTACAAGTCTAAAGCACATGAACAACACAAAGTTGGAATTACGAGGAAACTGAAGTTTCCAAGTTGAAGGCATGTCAGTGAGAAAACATGGTAAACACAATGGATGCAGCGTCTATTAACAGGGTTTTTTTTTATTTTACAATAAAATGGGTAAATATGGGGAACACTTTACAATAATGGTCAATTTGTTAACATTAGTTAACATGAACTAAGAATGAAAAGTACTTCTAAAGCATTTATTAATCTTAGTTAAATATTATTTGAAGCATATATTAAATACAATATTTGATTTATTTTATAAATATTATTTAATGGGCCTTGTATTGTTGACTAACTAATAATGAGTATTTATTATCTTTAACGTTAATGTTAATGCATTAGCTAACTAATGTTAACTAATGGAAACTTAGAGTGAAGCGTTATCAAAAAAAGATAGTGTTGTACAATTACGGTAGAATATAACTTTTCACAGCACCTTCATAATTTAAATAAAAACATAAAAAGCAAAGTTTAAAAAAAATCATGCTTTTTTTGTAGAAAATGTACACTGTCGCCAACTTGCTCAGACCACAGTTGTTTGAACACATGTATGTCATAATTACTACTTCCCAATTTGTAAACACAACTTCCTAGAAGGATTTAAATAGACCATATGGCTCGGGTCTCTCCTTCAATGTGTGTCTGTGGGATTTTTTCACCTGTTTTATGGTCCAGCAGGTGAAAATGGTGAATCGGATCACTTAGTGAAGTAAAAGCAGTACACTCTCCTCAACAACACACATGATTTGAGAAGTCATTCATGTCTGAAACACAAGTGCTGCAGGATGACACACAAGCTCAACTATAATACTTAGACAAGGAATAGTGATGCAAATTGTACTAATGGGCTCCTTGCACGTAACTACTTCCTTACCGGAAATGCGGCCTCGTCTTTTCCGGCGCTATTCTACACTATGAGATGAGATGTTTACAAGAGTTGCCGAAACTTACAATAACGGACGTACATCGCCTTTGTAAGTCCTCCTCCAAATCACCTACCAGCAAATTAGAGAGAAGGGCTTTAAAATGTATGCCTCTTCATATATCCACGGATATGAAGGTAAGTCTATATATCTCAAACTTTATGCCTTACGTTAGTTTGCTAGCTTACATTAGGCTAATAAACAACCCAGGGCTGACAGAATATGTATGTTATAATGCAGTACTGTTTTCTAGTATTAGGCGGAAAATGTCTACGTTGTGTATGTACGCCTTCAAACAGGAAGAGAGCGAGCCGTATTTACCCGTTGCGGATATGACGTCAGGTTGCTATGTGCAAGGAGCCTATACTAATAGAGCTATCTGAAATTATATTACAGGCTTAAATGTGTGTCCAATTGGCTGAAAACATCTTCATTAACTAAATAAAGAAATGTATCAATTTTGCTATTGGATAGAAGTGTCCCGAGTGATTTTTGCCATGCCTTATATAAAGGCTCTGTTTGGGGTTTTGTGAACTAAGTTTTAACATCAGGCTTATCTAATGACCATCAGCTGGTGCTCATGTGCTTTTGGCATCCTGTCATGTGACCCTCGATTCCCAGCCCTGCCAAGACCCCGCTTAAAAAAAAAAACAACACACATACACACAAGCCAATGTTCAGTTTGTTTACTTTCTCTAGAACAGAGGGGGAAAAAAACGATAAGCCAGTTTAAATGACTTGAGCTTTGTGGGAAGTTCTTCTGAGGATAGATTACTCTTTTGAGATGCTTAAAGGAATAATATAACCAAATGTATTTATGGAATAATAATGGAACCAAAAATTCCACATTCCAAATGTTTTTCCATGCTATACAAAACAAAATGTTTACCAGCATATTCTGACAACATGCAATAAAACTGAACAGGGCTGTCAAGCTCTAAAAATACAGTAGTCCATATGACTTATGTACTATATTCCAAGTCTTCGTAAGTTATATGAGAGATTTGTGTGTGGTAACTTAAGTGTATTTAATGTGTATTTAAGTCTACATTCAATATTGAAAAGTATCCCTTCTGCTGTAGTTCTCAAATTTGCAAACATTCAAATATGATGTCTCAAGTCTGATGTAAGTGACATCAATGTAATTGGTTCTTGAATATGTCTGGTGACCAAACATCATTGAACTTACCATTAACTTTTACTGCAAAACATGAACTAAAAACTGGACATTTTGCAAGTAAAAAAGGGAAGAAAGAAAATAGCAGATTTGGAATGACATCAGGATGAGGAATGCTAATTTTGGAGGGTGAAATATTCCTTGAAGTCTTAAACTTCAACTTTTACTCTGTTACAAATAAAGGGTGACACATTCAGAATACCACTGTGGTCATGGTAAATCAATCCACACATAATAGATACATTTGAGTCACAAACATGTCTTTAAGTTACTTAAGAGTATTTCCAAAGTTAAGCAAAGAAGAAAGGAAAATCGATCATTCAGAAGGAAAAAATAAACCAAACATTCCTGACAAGTAACCTGATATGGGAGTGAAGCAGTGCATTTCCCCAAGTGAGGCAGGTAAATTCCCAGGACAATTTTTCCTCTCTGACCAGATTATAATTTTAGATCGTAGTCATATGCATCATGTGTGTTTGAGATGACTACATCTGATCCAGGATAGAGCCACATGTACAGATAACTCAAAACCCATGAACGGCAGCTGTCTATCACTACACTCATTATTATGACTAACGTCACTAGTCGAGAGGATACAACATATGTAGTGCAATCATCATTGGATATTGCGTGTCTGTTTAGCCTATACAAAAATACATTATCAAAAGGCCAAATTGTAAGACTTCAAAATAAACGTTTTGACAATACATTACCAAATTGTTATCACCCTTTGAAGAGTTAAAAACTATTACATGTACTTACCAGGACAGTGACCCGAACGACTGTTGATCTTGTTGTATTTTAAAAGCTCTTTCGAAAATTTTAAACCAACCGAGAACAAGTACAAAATGTGTGATACTTTTGAAGCGATGGACACTTTGTTTCCTAAAGTTGCTCCCACACCTACATGAAGTACCAGTGCGTGTGTACGCGGCCGTTCAGTGACGCAATACTTCCCGTGCAGCAGCGCCAATCCGTTTAGCTCATAATTATTAATTAGCTAAGGGCTGACGTTGCTTAGAGACCTTCCTGGAGCCTTGAGCGACCACCCCATCAAATAAAGTCATTAATATTAATATGAGCCCAGCCTCTACCATAAAATCAGCCAATCATCAAGTACTATCGGACGACCGTCACTTGCGTTCTAAATATTCATAAGCCAAGCCTTCGCCATTGTTCGTTTGCGCCACTTATTTTAAGAACACAAAAACACTTTCTGAGCCTTAAATTGATTTAACTAGTGCCACTTAACTAGTGACAAAGCCAGGCTTTGTTTTTGCATTTGAAATAATGTTCTAAATACGCACAAATAGTGCAACAGGAGAGGAACTCTTTCAGAGTCGTAAGTGTGTGTGTAGCGACATCTGGTGGTATGATGTAAAGGTACCTTCTATCAGTGAATGTTGACACACTTTGTAACATATTATTCCTTATTATTTAATTTTATTATCATTATTTAATAAATAAAAACATCTTTATTTTTTAAATTAATATTTTGAAAATTCTGCCAGGATGCAGGCTTATGCTCTCAACTACAGTAGTGAGTCTGAGACTTGAACTGAAGTTGCATTTAAAGGGATAGTTCACCTAAAAATGAAAATTGTCATAATTTACTCCACCTCAAATTGTTTCAAACATGTATGAATTTCTATCTTCTGCGGAGCACAAAGGAAGATATTTTGAAGAATGTCGGCCACCAAACTGTTGTGGGGCACCATTGATTCCCATAGTATGAAAAAAAAACTATGGAAGTCAGTGTTGCCACACAACATTCTTCAAAATATTTTATGCTCCACATAACAAAGAAATTCATACATGTTTGGAACACATTGTGGGTAAGTAAATTTGTCTTACCTCTCATGTAGACAATATATGTTTAGATAAATATCATGTACTTGTATTTTTTTATTTGATAATGTGAATGTTTTTTTCTCTTGTGTGTGTATTCATATAAGATGCTTTGTTTTTAGGGTGACTTTTTAAACATTCTGTCAAGGGTCTACAGATGAAAAATTGCCTTTTTGGCTAATTTGGGCACATTTACATCTACGTTTATTTATTAATGTGCACTGCCCCTGTAAACAAATTTAAAAGTAAATGATGACAGAATTTAAATTTTGGGTAAACTATCCCTTTAAACCTAATTATACATTATTTTCCAGCTATACTATTGTATATAAAATATTGTATTTGGTACATTTGAACTCTGCTAGTTTTATTGCAAATGGGGAAAAAGCCATTTATCTAAACAAATCTACTGTCAATACAGTAGGCTATAGACAGTGCATCCATAAATGAACAGAATACTGTAGATTTTTTGTTGTTGTTGCTGCATATTTCTGGTGACAATAAGGCATTTTATTTAGAACCTTTTAGTGGTCATTTACAAAGTATATAACAAGCATTTAACAATCAAACTCTCACACAAACTCTTGTTCAACATCAGTCTTTGGTTACAGATGCATTTGCTTGTACTTCTTGTTGGGTAGCTTCCGCTCTCTGCTCCTCTGAGTCTGGTTTGAGGTCTCGATCTGGTGCAGTTGGAGGTTTTCTGGGTGCCTCAAATATAGGCCTGTATATATACACACCTCCCACTACTCCAACCAGAGTAGCAACTGCTATCTGATTAAAAGGAATCCGTCTTCCAAACATGATCTTATGTTATGAAGGAACAAAACCCATTAGAGACACAAAACATCCCACTCCTGAAAAGAAAAAAGAAAATTCAGTCATACTGTTTATCAGATCTGTCATTAATGAGGTATAATTGTACAATCTGTAGATTACAGTGCATCAGCATGTATTTTAGATGACAATATTCACATGCTTACGCAAGAACACTGCGATAACATTCGTCTAATTATGCTACTGTTTTTCTTACTCACCCTGATGTTTTCAATATTTCCGAAATTTTAACTGAGTTTTGACAGATGTGAACAGTTAAAACCAAAGACTAAAAAATAAATAAAAAAAGGTTAAAACACATGTAAGACAAGGACAAACGAACGACTACGGCAACTCACGCAGGCCAAATGCGACGTGTCCATTTCCGCCTTTTTTACAAAATAATTCATAACAATTTTTCAGAACCTATTTAATGAGCCCCGAAACATATGTAAATGAACAAAACATTATTATAAACTACACATTAAGCGTTACAAAGTCTGCATTTATGTCCTTATTACACATGCATTAGGTAACGTGGGACGGTCGCCATCATAGATATCTATAGGTAGAAACCACATTGCACCGCTCCAGACACGTAGGTGCGCCCGCCATCTTGCAAAGGTCAGCGTGCCGTCACTCATAGTAAGAATCAATGATGCCACAGCATAATAGCACTGAGTCTGGTTTTGAAACCGACGAAGGAATGGGATAACCTTTTTACATGTGAGAATGTCTTGGTTTGTGTTTTTATAAGTATTAAAACAACAGTACAATAGTTTTTTTTTAGGTATTTTTTAATGTTTTTACTTTAACTATGATAACTTTTTAATGTCGTGTCAGCTGATGTCTTCGTCTTGTTTTATAATGTTAGATCAATCATCTGCTGGAGTCTATTTCGTAGATATTCATCATACGTCTAACTACGGTTGCAGACGCTCAGTCGATTGTTCACGGACCGCTCCAATATGGCTGACGAGTATTGATGAAACCATAGAAATCATATAGAGACTAGAAGCCCTATTGGCCGCTGGAAACCGAGAAATGCGGCCGCCATCTTGAACCGGTCGTATTCCTAGTTTCATTGCGTGGCAGTGGATAAGATGCCAGAGCTTTGTGGAGCATTTTCCTGTTCTAATCGCCGGACCATCGAAAATAGGGCTTTTCACAAGTAAGTCTTAATATTACCGTACTATTGGTTGTATTTTGTGAATAGAATATTACCAGATAATTGAGAAGGAGCAAGGATATTTGCTATTACTGTACTGAAATCGTTGTGAAATGCTGTTTACTGCATCAGCCGGTGTTCACCCGGCATGGAGAGGTGAAGTAACTGTTAAAGTAATAATTGCAATAGCTTCTAGGTTATCAGATAAGCATTCAACTGCCCTGTTGTATAGGTTATTTGTGTTTTCGCACATGATATCAGGAAGCAATGTAACGTTAATACGCGCATGACAGCGATGCTTATTTGAGTTACCCCTCCAACTTCTAGTTTTATTGATAACCTATATCTTATCACATGCGATTTGGCTATTGATATTACAGAAGTCCTGTGGTAAAATTACATCATTAACTTACTCCATCTACCCTTGTAAAGTTAATCCGAATAGGGCTTTGGTCTCGACATTTTCCCCTCCCACATCCACATACAATAAAAAAGTATAGGCTTAATGTTGTCCAAACTTAATAGAAATTACTGATGCAAACACGTTGAAAAGCGATCTTCTCAATTTTTATTACAGGTGGCTGCATTCGGTGGATTCGCGGCTGCTGTGTGTGTGTGTGTGTGTGTGTGTGTGTGTGTGTGTGTGTGTGGTGTGAGGAAGAGGGAGAGAGAGAGAGAGAGAGAGAGAGAGAGAGAGAGAGAGAAGAAGAGAGAGAGAGAGAGAGAGAGAGAGAGAGAGAGAGAGAGAGAGAGAGAGAGAGAGAGAGAGAGAGAGAGAGAGAGAGAGGAGAGACTATCTGTTCGTGTTTGTGTGTCTGTTCGTGTGTATGTGCGTGTTACATACCATAAATTGTTTCTTCAACTTATTAAAATATCTTACTTTACTGCAACTATCTGTTTCTGCTTCTTTATTATATTTATAGTGTGTGATTTATCAAATACATTATATCCTTCATCACACATATTGTGTCTGGTCACTTTATAACTTATATCAGAATATTATATTACTGTTAAGCCTACTATGGATATTAAAATACGCCGAACCATGTGTCCTGTGTTATAGCTACATGAATTACCTTTGCAGGAAAAAAAACCGCGTGAAAATCAGTTCAGTATTCAGTGAGATATGATTAATTTAATGCGCTGACAGCTCATTTCACCTGCCATTCAGATTACACTGAGCGGAGCGGATGACCGGTTTAAGATGGCGGCTCCAATTCTCGTCCGTGCCAATAGGCAGTAGCACTCAATAGGGCGTCTACCTATATGATATCTATGGATGAAACTGTCACGACTGAGGCATCTATGTATATACCCTATGAGACACCGTGACCCAAACACGGAAATTAATCTAGTTTCCACATTTAAGGCAGAACACACTCAGTAAAAGCGACATAAAATGAACATTTATAGTTGGAGTTAAAATGCTGAACATTGAAGCCCATCTGAGGTTAATGTTGAGACATGGAAAAGATTCGAGGGCGCTTCAAACAGAACCAATCCTCATGTGAATCAGTGAGACTGAGGAAGAGGAGCTCCATTCTGTACAGCACAGATGACAGGAGACCTCAAACACTTGGTGAGAGTCCTGAACCTGTTTTTTTTTTTAGACTCACTTTACAGCCAAATGTGTTTTAATGGGATGAAAATCATATAATAGATAATACCCATTTAATTAAATTAACATAAATTGGCAGGATTCTGGGAACTACATGAATATTGATTTTCATAAATCGTACATATATCGTTCATTTAATATATATAAAATAAAATAAAAACACGAAAAAGGTATTACATTTTGATATAATGCTAAAGATATTGAAGTATATTATTAAGACAATTCAATATATTTCCCTATTCTCTCCTAAAAATTACTGCCTGCAATAAAAAAATTAATGAAATTGTGTGTCGTATGGTATTTCATAAATATGTAGGCTATTAAATTGTATGATCATGTATTTATTTAATTGCATTTAAATGGTAAAGTATTTATAAATTATAGTAATTCTTGCTCTGAATTTAGAATACAAATTTTTTTAAACTGTAATGCAATGAAACACATTAAGAATGAATTAGAAATTGAAGACTAACATATAATATTGTAATATAATTTCATTATTTAATATTATGTATCTGTATTATTATTTTTTATTAGTATTCATAATCAGTTGTATTATCTTATGAAGTTTAAAATGCAGACTATAGATTGCATGGACAGGATGGTAAGGATCATATTTTAGACAGGGAGGGGAGCTGGGAGAGTTATATATTTTGCTTAGATATATGTGTGCAATGCAACGTTCACTGAGCAGAAATGTTCCAATGATGATGAAACATCAAATGTGTACAGTTGGTATGTTCTTTACAAGGAAAGGAGTGTTTTTCAACGGATGCAAATGTACCACAAATGTATACACAGAGGAATAGTTTCTTAATATGGAAAGTGGATTGTACCATGTGTACGCATGAGGTATACGTTCCATTTTTAAACATAAGCAACATGTTTTTCTACCTTACAAGGAAGTTGAAAGTCGCTCAGTAGTGTATATAAGCTCAATCCTTACTGTACCACCCCAGAGAAACATAAAGACATGATGGGGTGAGAGGAAAGAGAAACTGAGGCGTGAGGGAGGAGAAACCCAAAGAAACCATTACAGCTGGCATGATGGGGTGAGAGGATATAGAAATGGGGAAAAGAGAAATCTGGAATGAAGACCACCTCTCATGTAGCCTTATTTTTTCTATGCTTGTTTCTCTCCTATGTCTGATACATGTATAAAATAATAAATAGAGACCTCTTGGCAAGATAGCTGGTGTAGCTTCCGTGATTCAACAATAATGGGGAAAAGCATGCTTTTCAAATCTACAGAAATAGTGCAACAACTAAAGTAAAGTAAAACATCCATTATATTGGCCATCAATGACCCTGCTTCTACTATTTACACCTGCTAACTGTCATTTCTGCAGAATTCTTTGGCATCAGTGTCTCAGTTTTCACTGTCATATTCCGCCTGCTCAACTGCCTCCTTGTTCAGACCAGCTTCGTCCCTGATGAGTACTGGCAGTCCCTTGAGATTTCCCATCGAATGGTCTTCAGATATCCTTGCTTATGACCTGAACTGCAAAGAAGTTGTTTAGTTTGAATATAATACTTTAGAAACATTCACTGTAAATGAAATCCTTAACCTCTTTCTCACTTATGGCTACGAGACCTGGGAATGGAAGGAAGGCATCCGAGGATACTCTTATCCTCTCCTGTTTGCTCTGATGTATAAACTCCTAGATCTGATGAATTATGACACAGCGTATCTATTGGTAAGACTTCAGTGTATTATATTGACAGCAAGTGTAATGTTTCCTTAACATGTTTACCTGTTTTTGCAGGTGTTTTTGCCACGTGTTTTCCAGGCACTGCTGGCTGCATATGCCGATGTGAAGCTGTACCACCTCGTCCTGCAGTGGGAAACCCCAGATGTAGCCAAATGGACAGTAAGATGATGTTCCCTTGATAATCATCAAGCAGATACACAAACAATGCATTAAGCTTGAATGCTTTGTGTTCGTCCCACTCAGTTTTGCTGTGTTTTCTTAGTGTTTCTGTCAGCTGTGTTCATGGTTCACCTGGTACTGCTGCAGTCGGACTCTGACCAACACCATGGAAACGGTTCTGACCACCCTGGCACTTTGCTTTTACCCGTTACCCGGCTCCAAAATGCACAACAGGTCCTATCCACACACTAGAGCTGCACGATTCTGGATCAATTGAGAATCATGATTTATTTGTTTTATATAGAGATCACGATTCTCCCAAAACAAAGTAACATGTCATTTTCTAGAGGTTTTGATCAAATGTTAATTTCTGCAGTCTATTTAAAAATATATTTATTTCATTTATAATAATAAATAATAATAATAATTCATTACATTTATATAGCGCTTTTCTGGGTACTCAAAGCGCTTTACATGGAAGGGGGAATCTCCTCAATGAATAATTTTTTTTTTTAAAATGAATTATTCAATGAGTCACTCATAGAGACTAGATGAATCTAATTTAATGACAAAAAAGTTTTTTAGTAACTTGCCGTCACCTACTGGTGTAACGAAGTAATGGATACATACAATCTATTTTGATCGCTATTGTAGACTTCAGTGTTTAAATCTGAACTATAAACCTATATCCCAGAACTTCTGTGATCATTTGAATGTTTGTAACACAGAAATGTTGATACTGTGTGGTTGAAAAGACCTATATATGACAACTGCTCCCTCTGTCTAAGCAGCAGCACAAACGCAAATTTGAATCGCTGTGATTGTACCTGTCAAAGGTTTAAAGGTAGGGTAGGCAATTTTGGAGAGGCTAGCAAGCTAGCTTTCAAAGTATGAGATCCTACCATCCCTTCAGAGCATCTCAAAAGCCCCGCCTCCTTCAAAACACATGAACATGCACTGCACAAAGCGATACGAGACAGCGTTATATTACCTCATGTCTCAAAGAACATAAACAACTTGAAGAGTGCTGACTTGTACCATCTGACTGCTGCAGATTCATTTCAGCGTTGATAGAAATGCATAAATCCGAGTCTAAGGATGTGATTAGCTCCTGCTAGAACGTCACGGGTTGCCATCTCTAATACAGTAGTTTTGGCGTGAACGCAAAATAAGCTTGTTGTTTTGGTTCAGGATAAACTGTAAAAGGTGGCTGCTGTTTGTTTGCAGCGCTCAGCTTGGAACGCGCTGATGACGTGTAATCTCTAGGGAGGTAGGACATACATTTGCTATCAGAATGTGAAGAGTTTCAACCAGTATAACAAAAGTGCTTATGAAAAACATTGCCTACCTTACCTTTAATAGACAGCGAATCATTGTCATTAAGGAATAAGATTGCGATCTTTTAACGATTAATCGTGCAGCTCTACTACACACTAGTGATTGCACAAACCTTTCACAGACTCATAGATGAAACTTTTTCGTTTCTCTCCTTTTTAGCTGGAAGTATTTGTGTCTGGTGTCCTTGGCCGTAGTCATCCGTCCCACCGCTCTGATCGTCTGGCTTCCTCTGCTGTTCTATCATTTCTGTGGGGAACAGAACAAGCTGAAGCTCATCACACAGCGATGCATTCCCATTGCGTACATGTTGCACTTGTTTTCACTTGTAGTTTGGATACCAGCAATAATCTTTGTTAGGTCATGAATGTTTCCATCATTTGTGCAGGGCTCTTGCACTGGCCGTCTCGACACTGATAGACTCTGTGTTCTATGGAAAGGTATTTATTTTACTGCTTTTACAGATTTTCTGATTGAAAAAATAATGTTTATTTCTCTACTGAACAAAAAGCCAAGACACCAAATGTATTGATTTTTATTTCAAACACTACCGGTTTTGGTAGATAGTGTTGCTCACAAAGTCCGTAAAGATCATGCTGATGTCATATTTCAAACCCAAATCAAAAGACATGCATCAGTGTAATTTTAATATTATAATATAAATAAAAAAGACTATATATTATTTATTAATATTTTAAATTAATCTTATTGATTTCAATTTACTTTTAGCTATTTTGTTATGTGCTTTTGTCATTTCTTTATCACTATTTCTATTTAACTATTTTTTTTATTTCAGTTTTAGTCATTTTAGCACTTCAACTAAAACTTATTTTCATTTCTAATTCATGTTTAAGTTTTTCATCTAATATTTTGTATTTGATCTTATCTGAGCTTCATTTTTTAATTAAAACTTTTAAAAATAGTTTAAGAATAACAATGACATGAATAAGGAACTGCATTTTGCATAAAAATAATGAAGTCTGATATATATATATAGGATATATATAAATATAAAAATACATAAAAATATAATATTTTATAATAGAAAATATATATTTAAATTCTAAATGATCTAATATACATATATTTCTTGCGCTGAATATAGTGCTATTGCAAAACAACAGTAAGGAATAATGAGAATCACTAACAAAATCAAAATAAGAATTAGGGAGGAAAATGTGCTCAATTATCAATATTTTTGAAAAATAATTATTTGTTTATTTTTGAATGAAATATTATACGGACATGTTCTTGACAGTATTTACAATAAATTACCGAAACCGAAAACATGAGGCTTTCAGGCATAGAGCGAAGTGTGCATTGCATGTATCATCAGAATGACCATCATGTATTTGTATTTCTGAAGTGGGTCTTTGTCCAGTGGAACTTCCTGAAGTTTAATGTGCTGCACAATGTGGCGGAGTTTTATGGAGCTCATCCGTGGCACTGGTACTTCACTCAGGGTCTGCTGGTCGTGATCGGACCTCACTTACCGTTCTTCATGCACGGATGTTCACTGGCCACCAAAAAGCACAGAATCCTGCTAATAACCATCTTATGGACTACAGTCATTTACAGGTGCACTTAGAAAATCTTTAAAGCTCATCTAGAGACAACATACTGTTTCATATAGAGTCAGGCCAAGATGCCTTAGCATTATGTCAGCAACTTCTACATGGACAACCATTTACATTTTGCTTCAGAGAATGAATTTATTTATGTATTTATCTCATGAAATATGCTTTTTGCAGTTTGCTCGCACACAAGGAGTTCCGGTTTATTTATCCAGTGTTGCCATTCTGTATGATATTTTGCGGTGAGTATTTCTTGCCAAGTATTTCGCAGTTTGTGAAGATTTGAAACTGCTCTGAAGGTCTTTGTGTGCTCTTACTGACAGGTATATCTTTAGCGAAGCTACAAGCGTGGAGGAAAACTGCTGCTGGTGCACTGCTAGTGCTCAATCTGTTTCCTGCCTTATATACTGGTTTAATTCACCAGCGTGGACCTCTGGATGTCATGCATGACCTGCAACGACTGTGTGACATCAGCGACTCGCAGAACTCAACTGAGCTGCTGTTCCTCATGCCCTGTCACTCCACACCACTGTACAGGTGAGCATCTGCATATTCAGAATACAAACATGTTAGAAAACATAATGTTTCAAGCTTTTATGGCTCTTATAGTATGATGTATTATGAATATGGAGGAAAAAAGAAAACATTTTATTCAGGTCCAAACTGAGCAAACATTTGCAATTTGGTGCAGTTGCTGATATTTACATGACCAAAAAGTAAGATGCCCTAATGTATCATATTTGATACTCATTTTTCAACATAATAATAAAAAAAAAGAGTATGGATAATCAAGTAAACCTAAGTTGTTTCAGTCCAGTAAGTGTATATAGTTTTGCAATTATACTAAAATGCCTTTTACTTGCTAAAAAAAACCCCAATCAACAGTTTTGATCATGTTGATCATTTAGAAGCCTTAGAAATTACATATCAAATATGATATATATCAAGTAGACTTCATAGGGTTAAAGCAATAAGATGATGTGACATCATGGTTCTCCTTGTGTTTTCTAGTCACCTGCATTGTCCCCTCAAACTGCGTTTCCTGGAGTGTCCACCTGATCTTACAGGAAATGAGGAGTATGTGGATGAAGCAGCTGTGTTCTTCTCCAACCCTCTTCACTGGCTCAGAACAGCCTTTCCATCTCAGTCGACGTTACCATCACATATAGTGCTGTTTGACTTCCTGGAGAAGGTAAAAGATCAAATTAGCAATTAAATGTAGTCAAATTAAATCACTTGATGTTTACACTTACTGAAGAAACCTGAGCTGGTACTTCCCTGTAAGTCGTAAATCCAATTGCTCATGTGATTTGAGGAATCATTTTTGTTTAGAGCGCAAATGCTGCAGGACCTCCAGTTTAATACTTCCTTTTAGAGGTTTGATTAAGTACTTCACTTATTTTCTTGAGACTAATTTTGTTTCTTTCTCTTTTAGGAGATTGCAGCATTCCTGGACGAAAACAGATTTACTAAACAAGCTGAAATATTCCACACTCACTTTCCTGAAGGTCGAGTGGGAAAGAACATATTAATATACACCAGAGTATCTGGACTGAAGATTGAGTAATTTTTAAAGTTTGAAGATGTACAACCGATTGCAAACTTATATAAATACTTGCTTTTGTTACATTGTCTCTAATTTCACACCAGAATCACAAACACTTTTCTGTTTTTAGCTTAATATGTCAAAGCAAGAAAACAATTACCAATGAAGCATATAAAGACTTTTATTCTACAGTTTAAGTGCAACATTAAGCAGTTAAGTGCATTTGTGTTCAATGACATTAGAGCAGAAGACTGCATCTTACAGCCGTTTCAAAACAAGGAATGTTACTTAGCCGATAACCACACACAAAAAAAGAGAAATAGTGAAACTATTGCTGATTAGCATGCTCAAATAAAACAGCCAAGTGACAAGACCACTTCAAAGTTACCTTTATAATGATGAATAATCTTTTAATTATTATTTTAAATCGGAACATCTGAGCTTTTTTTCCAATATAATTTATTTTGATTGGTTATTTGGTCCTAAGCAAACTGGAACATAAGGATTTTTGTTTAGAAAACCATAGTAACCATAGAATTATTTAAAATTATACAATACAAAGTGTTTTTTGGTTACTAGCCCGAATCAAAATAATTTACCCACTTGTTATGCATTCAAAACAATTTTCAATAATTTAAATACTTTTTCCACAAGTTCAGCGAATTGGGGAACATAAATCTGCCTCAAAAATGCCTATAATTAATTCTAAACTGCTAAAAAAGTGCAGTTCGTATTCTCTAAGTAAGAGACTGCCATCACCGTAGTGCAGACAGAGAAACACACTAGAATTTTCAACCAGCATTAGAACAGTATTTTACATGTGCAAAAATCCAAAGCATTCTTTAATCTCCTCCAAGATAAAACAAATGCAAAAAAAAGGAGCAATATTACAAAGAACTAAAATGTTTCTTTTAATATTTGGGATCGAAGGGCATGGGACCCAGTTCTATTTTAACATCTGTGAACTGTCGATTGGGGTCGCGTTCTGATTGGCTCCATTTCTTCGTTCTCTGAGGCCGAGGTCGTGGCTGCTGGTGCTTCCTCTGTTGCCGCTGACAATGACCCCATGCTTTACCCTTCGACCCTGGAGCTCTGAAGGGACGACTGCAAATTTACAAACAGGAAATTGTTTAGGGTTTGCCACAAAGCCTCATGCGTGTCAACATGCAGACTACTGTTTTTCAGACCTAAAGACAGAAGCATAAGAGACGAACATGGTTATGGACATGCTAAATGTAGTACAACATGCTAGTATGTACTAAAAATGATCACAGACAAGAAATCACCCATCACTGGCTATATTCCGGTTTCAAATGCTCACTTTTCACAATACAGCTAACCAACCTTTTGCTAAACTCGTCCTCATAAACATTACTGGCCAGTGGCCAATTCTCCCTTAACAACTGTTGCTATCCACCATGTTATCAGACAGGCTTTTGCACTTCTCTAATACAAGTCGATATGGACAATCTTGTGTGTTTTGATAGTTTAAAACAGAATTTTACAGAAATTCTCAAAATACAATAAATGTTGCTCTTTTATAGTAGTAACACAATGTATCCATAGAGGACAGGGTTTTATTTATTTATTTTTTACATTATGAAATGAAAACAAAAAATATAAAATAAAAGCTAACTCAAAATATTAATAAATACAATTTTATATAAGAAGTACATAAAAACTTTTGAATAAAAATAAATAACACTGGCCAGTGGATTTAACTGTTGCCTTCATTCCCAAATAAACAAGTATAACATCAGTATAAGAACACCTACATTTGTCAAACTATAGTAGTTTTACTACGTTAACATAATTTCATGTACTTATCATTTAGATCATTTTTAAGTGTTGATATTTACTTAAAAGTTACCGTAGTTAATGCGTTGTAAAAACATTAGAAACATAATGAAGAATCCATTCCTGATGGATAAAATGTCATGTGCAAAGTAATATGCAAATTATGGAAGTAAAGCAGGCTAGTAACAAAGAAGATTACCCCAAAATGGCTTACCTTGGCCCAAAGTATTTCAAGTACGTATCTCCAAATATGTGCCGGTATATGTAGTCGTCCAGATCCTCAAACACCTCATCGCTGAGACTGTGATATTCGTCCATTTCCTCAAGGTAATCCTCAACGCCACTAACAAAGTCTGTAAACAGCATCTGGTCGTGGATGAAGACGCCGTTATGGAAAAAATTCTTGATGAAGCTCTCCAGCTCTCTCCAGTGGTGGAAATGGCTGACTTCTTTATGCAAATAACTGCGCAGAAGTTCGTTAAACTCATCCGCACGAATGGGGTCCATTGCCTTATTGAACAGACTCATCGACTCCTGATACGCACAGTCAAAAACACCCGAACAGCCCTTGAGTGGCATTTTCTGACCCATAGTGGTGTAGGCTTTCTGATTACCAGGTTTGCGCGTGTTGCGATCAGCGTGAAAGAAAGAGTCAATGGTTGATTTGCGAGGATGTCCGTGTAATGGTTTCTGAGGCTGCCAATCTTCGGCACGTTTGTTTCCTTGCTCTTGCTGAAACGTTTGATGCTCTTGAAACCTCTTTTCATGGTTGAACACGTTCGAGGCAGAGTCTTTAAAATGCCTGAACGTGGATTTAACGGAGTCGGAAAACTTCCGGAGATTTTCCTTAACCGCCTCTTTGGCCTTCTTGATCTGCTCCTTTTGATGGTGCACAAACTCTTTGGTGGAATTCTTCACAGCATCAAATGTTTCTTTCACCTTTCCTAGCATCCCATCCTTGGGAATCTTGGTCTTTACGTCCCTGTCACCCTTGGCTCTCTCCTCCTTCGACTCCACGTACAGTCTCTCCCAAAGATCAGAGCGCTGCTGCTCAAACTTCAACTTGTTTTCGAGCTCCTGAAGTTGAGCCTGCAGTTCTTTGGTCTCGGGATCCGTCTTGCTTTCAACATCCTCCTCTTTCTGGCTCATTTCCTCCAGTTCCTCCTTCAGCTTGTCCGTTGCCTTCCGCTCTTTATCGAGATCTTTCCGCAACACCTGAGCCTCGGCCATCAGTGCTTCCCTTTGGCTCATGAAGTTGCGTAATTTCTGTTTCTCCTCCTGCAAGTAGCCCTTCAGTCGCTGGTTCTCGGACAGGATTGAGTCGGTCCCGGCTCCTCTCTCTTCCAGCTCTTGGATCTGTCCCCGCAGGTACCTCAGTTCCTCCTGCAGGGCCGAGAGAGATGCCTCTTCTCGCTCCAGAGTGATTTTAAGGTCCTGGTTCTCCATGGTCAGGTCTTTTTGCCGAGACTCCATCTCACTCTTGGTTTGTGTCAGTTGCTCATATATATCTTGTCTTTGGGCCTGTGTTTTCAAACAGGAAGCCAAACAGTTAATGTGGCAAGTCCACTATACAACCAAGTTAACTACAACTAAAACCATAAGTAACATTTTTGTTACTTTAAATTAAAAATACAAAAAATATATATTTTTCAGCTAGTTGTCAAACCAACATTTGTCATTTAAATAAAGTTTACATTGATGTACTAAAATAGCTAAAACTGAAATAAAGTTAATAAAAACTATAGACATATAAAACAAACAATAACTATAGTATCTCAATCAGACTAAAATAATACTAACAACCAGTAAAAATGTGAAGTTTGTTGCAGCTATACAAACTTTAATGTTACGTTAATGGAGACATGTTACCTGTAGCTCTTCCTGTTTGACTCTGAGATGCTGGTTTTCTTTAGTTATCTTATTCATGATGCTTGTGAGAGACAGCACCATGTCTTGCTTTTCTTCTAGATTTTCTTTTAGATTTTCAACCGCTTCCTAAATGCATAGAGACATGGCCGTGAGAATGGACATCCATTAACTTTTACTCTTCTGTTCAAAAGTTTGGAGTTGGTAAGATTGAACATGTTTTAAGGTCTCTTAAAATACAGTAAAAACATTTGACATTTAAAATAACATGTTTTCTATTGTAATATGTTTTCAAATGTAATTTATTACTGTGATGTAAAGTTTTCAGCATCATTACTGCAGTCTTCAGTGTCACATGATCCTTCAGAAATCATTTTAATATGCTAATTTATCCTCAAGAAATATTCATTATTATTATCAATGTTAAAAACAGCTGTGCTGCTTCATATTTTTGTGGAAATCGATATATATTTAAAGCTGAATCTGAGAAGAAATTATCAGAAGAAAAGCTACAAGATGATGAAAGCTGAAACAATGTTCACCAATGAAACAAATAGGAGAAAACAGAAAACACAGAGAGGTGTAATCGATCAGAAAATCGAATCCAAACTAGTAAATCAATTTGGCCCATCACTATGCAGAAGCCATGAATGTCAGCTTAAGTCTGGCGATGTGTGATGTTATTTTCTTCTTTTAAAGGGTTTTAGCTACTTTTACTCTCTGATGGAATTAAAATAACGACAAACTGCTTGCCTGTATATAGTATGCTTCATCAATAAGGTGTACACTGACTGAGTTTGGTCTTTTTATATCACCGGTAGTCCAGTAAGCCAGTGTTTTAACATTAAGGTTTTAAAATGTCCTGCAACGGGGGAATCCTGGAGTGTATGATATGAGGGCAACCCCAGTAGTGCAGCACAGCGCCACACAAGCATGATATAAACTAACTTAAGGAAACAATGCAAAGGAGAGCAATATCTGTCTTTTACAGATGTAATGTTTGTTCTGCACATTACTGTTTGTTCTGCATATTACATTCTGCGCAATAACATTATATCTCCTTTGTGGTGTAGATTGCAGCTTAAATGTACACAGGGAAAAGAGTAACCATGAAAACTTTTAAGAGTTAAGCATACATGCAGCTTTTGTGTCTTAATCAGCTCTTCTGCATATACTGGCCCTGATAATCATAACTTACCACTTGCTCCATTTCTAAATGAGTTTTTGTGAATGAATGAATGGCTCTACCTGTTGCTTTGGTTCTCGTCATGACCCGCTTGCACCACCTGCTGGTTAGGTGACTAACGGCAGATGGAGATTAAATGAGTAGTTCACTTTTAAAAAAACTTTTGCTGATAATTTACTCACCCCCATGTCATCCAAGATGTCCAAGTCTTTCTTTCTTCAGTCGAAAAGGTTTTTGATGAAAACATTCCAGGATTTTCTCCATATAATGGACTTCATTGGGAGCCAAACGGTTCAAGGTACAAAAGACAGTTTCATTGCAGCTTCAAATGGCTTTAAACGACTCCAGACCATGAATAAGGGTCTTATCTGGGACCCTTCGAGTCATGACTCGAAAAAAGATTTGTTAATTTTAATGAACGAGTTCGAACAGGACAGTCACGAACGCTCATCACAGAACAGAGCAAGGCGAGCATTTGTGCTTAAAAAACTTAAACTTTGTTATTTATTTTTTAAATAACCTATGGTTTCGCTAGATAAGACCCTTATTCATCATCTGATATCATTTAAAGCCATTTGAAGCTGCACTGAAACTGTCTTTTGGACCTTAAACCGTTTGGCTCCCAATGAAGTCCATTATATGGAGAAAATCCTGGAATGTTTTCATCAAAAACCTTAATTTCTTTTCGACTGAAGAAAGAAAGACATGGACATCTTGGATGACATGGGGGTGAGTAAATTATCAGCAAAAGTTTTTTTTAAAAGTGAACTACTCCTTTAAGCATCAGTACTCTACAGCTATTCCTGCAGTTCCCAAATGTGCAAAGTGGAATATTCAGCCGAATTTGAACCACTAAATTTGTCGAAGTAAATGTGTAAAGCGAAATAAAATGGAATGAAAATTGGCTGTATAAACAGACTGAATATTTTGGAAATTAAGCTGATGAAACCATGTTGAATTTCAGCCCTCAAAAATAAAATGCATTGAATTGCAAGCACTGTTAAAGCAATGCATTTATTTTTTTTATTACTGCAATTCAACATGGTTTCTTTCAAAGACATTTGTCATTATTTAACTTCCATGATCTCTAGGAATCTAAGTAACAGCATTCAAATCTGCAGTCTTTCTCCGGCTTAGTGAGCGGACTTACTTACAATGGCCAGTTCTCTCTTAGACGGCACTTCCAGCTCATTCACGCGGCTCTTTTCTACAATCCTCTGCCTCTCCTGAACCTGCATTGTGCCTGGAACACACACACACATTCTGATATCAATACGGCCTATGCCTATAAATGTACATATATCAGCAACATTTAACTGGTCACAACCTTTTTTCCCACAACCAGGGTTCAGTAGAAAAAAATACAACCTTGACATGCTGTTTTGTATAATATAATCTGTATAATACAAATCATGCAAACTTGCATTGCTATATGTTGATTTATAGAACACTGTTAGGACTAACACCAGTTCATCTTTAAACTATTTAGCTAAACCAACCTTGTAATGTTTCACACTAGAAACCCTAAAAGTATTCTTCGCAATGTTCCTAGAAGAAAAAAGCTATTATGGTTGTTCTGATTTTAATTTTGCTGCCCCTACAGACTGGAATAATTTACAAAAATGACTGAAAATCAATACATATTTTTTCCGTTTTAACTATTACAAAATTGGTAATAATGAGTGCTTTGAACAACTTTAACGATTTCGGATAGCTATATTTACATTTTAATTTATTTATTTTGTGTGTCTGTTCATGTAATGTATATACATAAAGGGCCATATTTTAACGATCTAAGCGCATGATCTAAAACTCACGGCGCAAGCACACTTGGGGCGTGTCCGAATCCACTTTTGCTAATTTAACGACAGGAAAAATGGTTGGCGCGCCCGGCGCATGGTCTAAAAGGGTTGTCCATATTCTCTTAATGAGCAATGGGTGTGTTTTGGGCGTAATGTGCAATAAACCAATCGTCTCATCTCACATTCACTTTAAAAGCTATTTGTGCTTGCACCATGGCGAATTCGCTATTTACATGGCAGAATTAGCAAGGGGAAAACTGAACGCTTCTCTGGCGAGGAAACGGATCAATGGTACAAAATGTATGCGCGTTGTGGACCCACCTATAGGCGCATATTACTAACGCGCTCTTTAAATAACAAAAAAAAAAAATATTGCGCCATTGACTTAGTCTATTTCAGTTGCCTTAAAATAGCAACACGCCAACAATGTACCAAAAATTCGCCTGAACACACCTCATTTTCAGACCAGCAGGCCCATGGGCGCAAATGCATTTGCTATTTAAACAACGTGGCATAGGACGTGAAAATGATAACTGCGTCGGGCTGAAAGTAGCAAAAAAAACTTTGCATTGCACCCGTTGTATGATAGGCCCCCATCACAGGATACTCAATGACGACGGAGTAGAACTATTTCAGCAGCTCCTGTGACAGATAGGCAACATCATATGTAATATAAGCTATAATGTAGGTTAATATAATCATTTCTTAATGTAGCCCTTATTTTGTCATTCTTAATTAAAAAGAAATATTATTATAGGCCTATCCGGAGCAGTTGATCACGCAGGATTGTTTACGCATTTAACTAGTGGCCATTAGAAATAGGCCAAGATGTCATTACCTGTCATGGTCAAGACAAAACTAAGTAAACCGAACATCCCCCCTACGGGTCAACGTACTAGATACCTCATTATCCGAATTGTTTCGATTTTTAGAATGCACATTAGCTTGTTTTTTTATCAACTGGTTCAAATTTACAACATCGCATAAAAAATCAGTCAGGTTCATTATCAGACGGATTATTTAATGATTCGACAGCCTCTCAACTAATCTTCAACATGTTTGCTCTTAAAACATACATTTTGGATTCACCTATTTTTAGAAAAAAAATGTTTTACAAGAGAAGTCATGGACAATTGCGCGACAGGTAGGATTTAGTTTACAGCACTTCTATTCACTTCATTCATTTCTATGGTATCCACAAATAGTGATTGACTGTTGCACAACTCTGAACGAAATTCAATGACGTCAAGGCTGTAATGTGATTGGTTATAAAGATACAAGTGATCAAAGTTGGCCATTATGCTTACTCCAATGGTAGAGCCACGGACCCTTGTATCTCCCAATAACAAAACCAACTAACTCTGAACTAAACTAAACTAAACTAAACTAAACTAAACTAGTTAGTTTGGAACTAAACTCTGCAGCACAGTGGCCCACTAGAATTCAGTTTGCCCATCCCTGCTGTTAAACCACCATGCATTCCACCATGTTTTCACATAAAACAAAACCTACGATGCATGCTGCACCTGTACGAGACTGCTGCTAACTTTACTTAATGCTGGACAGTATTTACCACCAACAGTCTTTCAAATCAAATAAGGTTTTAATGATGATTAAAATATAAAATGGTACTACCAACCCCTCGAGAATTTTATCATGGTTTATCAATAAACTGGTAGTGGTTTCATCTCTACAAGGTATTACCATCTGATATCACCGTACTGCCAAACTTTCATATGCACGTATGTGAACAATTATGAACATACACAGCATAGGCTATGTCTCTTTGATAAAGGTTCTATATAAATGAAGCTTTACTTACTTGCACAGGAATTTTTGAAAATATACTCATCCTAAAAGTTCCACTTTAAATCATTTAATAAGAAGAGCATGTTAATAAGACAGACATCAGGTCCCTGCTCACCGTAGAAGTGCCCGAAGCCCATGCTGATGGCGATGACCAACGCTAACAGGATGCATTTGTTCAGAGTGCCACTGACATGACCTTGATCCTGTGGAGCAGCGCGGGCGTCCAGATGGGCTTGTATGTCCTCAACAAACTGATGTAGAATCAAACATGCATAATTTCAGAACATGGCATGCACAATGTTTTGTTGTTGAGATAGCTGGCTAACATAAATGAGGTTTTGTGAAAAATGCAACAACGAATAAAGGAAGTCAAGGTTTCATCAGTTAGAATTATGGGTGTAACGGTTCGTGGTACAAAAATCCAACCATACAATTCTCCCACGGTTCGGCACGCATTTGCATTGCAGTTAGTCTCAATCTGTCAACATCATATGGTTTGGTGAAAAAACAACATTGCATAAACAGAATTCAGCGAATGTATGGTTCCGATGGATATGCTCCACGTGTGTTTGAGAAGAGAGAAGCTAATAGAGCCATCGCCTGCCATATAAATCTGCTATCTGGGATCATCTTGGGTGTCCAATACGTAACAGCAGCGATGGTCAAAAAAACGTGGACAAAACAGTCACTGTTTGTAAACTTTGTTCAATGCAAGTGCTGTATGCTCAATGCAATATATCTAATATGACCAGTCATTTCCACTGTCATCACCCGGGTGTTGATAGCGTGCGAGCGTAGGTGAGACCGAAACAGCACACTTTTCCTTTGGTGTTTAAACAGGCACTCAGTGCTAATAATAATAAAACAACAACAAAAGCACTGGGGGGGTTTGTTTCCAAAGACATGCAGCCCTTCGTTATTGACGATGTGGGATTTCAGCAAATGTAGATTGTGACAAGTGATTAAGACGCTTCACGCTTGAGCTGCATTACGAAATCCCTTTGCATGCCACGTCAGCAGCAAGTTTATTCCTGTGTATGATGAAACACGGGCAAAATTGAGAAAGAATTGGCAAACGCACAATACGTAGCTCTGACAACTGATAGTTGGATCTCTAGGGCAACTGAAAGCTACTTGACAATGACATTGCATTATGGATTGAAAAATGGAAAGCTCTGTGTTACAAACATGCCCTCTTTTTGAAAGCCACACAAGTAGTCATTTGGTTGATGTACTGATGAGTGCAGTGACAGAGTGGAACTTGGAGCCCGAACATCACCATTTCAGTCACCACCGATAATGCACAGGACATGGCGAATGCCATCAAAGAAGCAGCTGGACTAGGGACAAAGATTTTATGTTTTTCACACAGTCTTAAAGGGATAGTTCACTTTGAAATTAATTTTTGATATGTTTTAGCTTACCTCAAGGGCATCCAAGATGTAGGTGTCTTTGTTTCCACAGTATTTTCAATTTTGATATTTTTAGGTCAAACCGTTCTTGTCTGTCAGTCATATAATGCAGGTCTATGGGGTCCACCTCAAAGAGCATACACAGAGAAGTCCAAATTAAACATGATTTAATGACTCGTAAATGTAAGTACACATTGATGGCCTAAGACACGAAACGAGCGGTTTGTGTGAGAAAACGAACAGTATTTATATTGGTTTTACCTCTTGTAAACACAGCCACTTCCAAGTGATCTGAGGTCATTGTTTACACAGAACAGAGATTGAAGGTAAGACGGCTAATTAAAAGGGTACTAATTTGCGCTTATCCGGGATGTTTAAACCGTCGTAAAATAAAACAATCACAAAAAAATAAAACAATTGTATGAGTGACGTACACATAACTCCGGAAAAGACTGAAGCGCTCGCGACCTCAGATCACTTGGACGTGGCTGTGTTTACAAGAGGTAAAAACGATATAATACTGTTCGTTTTCTCACACAAACCGCTCGTTTCGTGTCTTAGGCCATCAATGTGTACCTACATTTACGAGTCATTAAATCATGTTTAATTTGGACTTCTCTGTGTATGCTCTTTGATGTGGACCCCCATACCCTGCATTATATGACTGACAGACAAGAACGGTTTGACCTAAAAATATCAAAATTGAAAATACTGTGGAAACAAAGACACCTACATCTTGGATGCCCTTGAGGTAAGCTAAAACATATCAAAAATTAATTTCAAAGTGAACTATCCCTTTAACCTTGCAGCCAAGAAGGCAGTGGCACTTAAACATATAAGCCATCTGCAGAGTAAGGTTAGAAAAGTTGTAAAATTTTTCCATAGAAGCATGGAATATATTAGCCTGGCTCCGCCCTCCTACGTACTTCCGCTCAATTTTCATTTTTATTTAGTGCAAAATGCATTCTATTGGCAAGTGATGTAACCGGGGTAACACCAACTATCGCAACAAGCCTAGTACATAATTTTGTCCGTCTGAGAGACATTTTGCACATCCTAAAAGATTCATCTGATCCTAGGCTAAAATTTGAAGTCTTTAAACGTTAGTTTGACATGTTCACCGACAGCCGATGACGGCTGCGATCAAATTTTACCTCAGACGAAATTCTTCCAGTGTCAGAAGATTTGACTCACAGTCTGCAGTGTGACTTCTACGGTGGCCCAGTAGTGCACAGTAGTGTATGACTTACTACAGCTGACTTTTTGTTCAATACCTCCTTTCATGTATATAGCCTACAGTAAACAAATATTGTTTTAGTCCATTTCTGTAAAAGTTTTTTTTATTTTATCAGGTTTCAAAGGTTGTAGTTCCTATTAACCAGACTGACTTAAAACAGGTGAAATTGTGCCAATAGCTCACTGCATGCACAGTACACAATTAGTTTTTTTATAGAAACATTAGGCCTACTGTAATGTCCCAAAGCTTGTGTTTAGGTTCCTAGTAGTCTCAGCCATAGACGTCACGCCCACGGAACGTTGGCTAAACGTCTGATGCATATGGTACACTTAACTGGAAACACTTCAGGAATGTCGAAGTCGTCAACTGATTGGTTGAATTTTATCGGATTTCCGGGGGGCGCGAGTGTCCCGTTTATTTTCGGTCCGCCGGGAAACAAAGCGCAGACGTGCGATTGCGTAAGAAAAACCGTTGTGTTTACATGAGTGACAATGAGCATTTATCAAGATCAGCTAAACGTAGTAATCAGTAAACGTAATCAGCAATGACTTACTGCTGGTTTTCTTCTCTTGCCTGATTTTCTATACTGACTGACTTGTTGCACGCTGGTCTGTTGTTGTGGGGACATTTCCACGCCCCGAAACGTGACGCTGAACGAAAAGAACTGCAATTGGTTGTTTGACATGTCGGTTAAACGGCCTCATGGGCGGGCCTTGGCCAAAGAAAGCTGCTATGAATTCCAGACCTTCAGCCATCAGTCTGAAGGTCTGGCTACACGAGACTAGGGCTACGTTCACACTGCAGGGCTTAATGCTCAATTCCTATTTTTTGAAAAAATCCGATTTTTTTGCAAGGCCGTTCACATTTCCAATTAAATGCGACCTTTAGTGATCTCCTGTGTGAACGTGAAATGACCCAGAAGTGACCCGCATGCGCAGAAGAGTACTCAACGGTCAACGACGTCACTTGCTGTTTGCGGAAGTACCTAAACATGAATGTCAACAGTGGAGCTCGTTTAGCAATATTAAAGTTATTTTCCCAACAGAGCCAGCACAATTACAATCTTTTCGTTTTAAGAAGAAAATTAAGAAGGAGGAGAGCGTTTGAGCGCCTTTGATTAACTCACGGGAAGAGACACGTTTGCGGCGGACCATAACAGTGCAACACGTTGGAGTGTATTGACAGGTGCGTGCTATCGGTGCTATCGTACGATAGCTAACTTGTTTATCTTCTCATTCCCGCCTACTTCAACGCAGAATTATGACGTTTGTCGCATATCAACGGCGTGCGGGTCGGATACATGCGACCTGGCCGTTCAGATTGAGGTCGCATTTCAAAAGATCGGATACGTATCGGATTTGGACCACATACCCAAGTGGCCTGGGTCGCATTTGAAAAGATCGGATCTGTGTCGTTCAGACTGTCATGAAAAGATCGGATACAGGTCGCATAGGGGCAAAAAAATCGGAATTGGGTCGTTTCAGCCTGCAGTGTGAACGTAGCCTAGGTTCCTAGTGACCTGACTGACTTATTACTGGTGAAATTGTGCAAATGCCTTCCTGTAATTCTGCAATTCACCAAATGTTTTTATTTTTATTCATCAAATTATATTATAATAAATTATATGTTTTAACCACTTGGTGGAATTGCCAGACGTTCCCTTAGGGATCATGCGCTGTGGTAGCGCGTCAAAGCATTCTCGAGTATAAATACGCTTAATGTAGGTGATTTTGAAGTATATTTTATGTCAATTTACAATGGTTACATACTGTTAAAACTAATCATGGTATTGATATATTAAGACTGCTAACTCTATAACAATGGCAAGGAAAACTAACATTATCGTGCTCCGAGAGCCCAGTGGTCGGGAGCATTTCCGTTGTGTTGCGGCTTTATTTCGTTGTGTTGTACATTTTCCGTTGTGTTATGGCTTATTTCCGTTGTGTTGTACATTTTCCGTTGTGTTGTGGCTTAATTTCGTTGTGTTGTGGCTTAATTTCATTGTGTTGTGAACTTATGTTTGCTTTTTAAATTTCGCTGTGTTGTGCACTACTGGGCCACCGTAGACTTCTCCTACGACGACCGTCAAATTGTCTTTGTTTTTCAAGATGACCAAAATTAACGTTAGAGATTTCTTTGTAGCCACCCATTCAATCTCTCGTAATGCAGCTCAGTCACTGAATGTGTCATTGATTGACGTAACTCCAGACGAGTTTTCATGAGTGTTCTTTTTTAATGCGTCTTGACTGTCGAACAGTCTGACAGTATTGACAACTGAGATATTGACAACAGTGTGACATGGCTTATAAGTGAGGATCATGTTCGTACAGTCTGACAAGCAACAATCGTAACGGACTATTATAAATCGTACAGTGTGTAAATTTAGTCGACAATTAGGGGCAGCCCTATATACAAGGCATAAGATTACATCGAAACAGATGCAGATCCACTTGCATGAGTATCATCATGTTGCTAAACTTCCAAAACAATACCTGTGTGTCTCTGTGTAACATCAGTGATAAGTAAGAGAGTGTTCTCCACTGTGGGATACATCGTTACTGCAAGCAGATCTTTACTTGCAACAGAAAATGTAAAAAAAAAAAACTGATCTTCTTGCACAAACATATGAAGATATTGGCATAGAATATAAAAGAGTGACCCAGTGTTCTGCGCTTCCAAATATTTTATGATGATTTTGAAATGCACTGTATGTTGATACATTTAGCATAATAATGCAAGTACTCTAAAGTTAAAATTAGATTTTTTTTGAAGGGGTGAAAAACTGCTTGTGTTTCAATTTTTTTAAGGATGCCTGTTGTGACCAAAGTGTTAGGTGTTTGTTACCAATAAATAAGAAATTTCTCTTTGAATTTTTCCTTTTTTACCCTAAACATAGCACATACCAAACCATACCACAACTGTGACACTAAAATCATGATACAAACCAAACCGTGTAATTTGAACCGTTACACCTATAGTTAGAATAGGTTGGTTTCAAACACATCAGTAGTGTTCTCTTTCGAATGGGAACTCAAACTGCATCCTAGAACGCTAATGGGGAACGCGTCAGCGTGACCGGTGTTTGAAGGACGTGTCTAAGGTTGGGTATCGTTTGGGTTTTTTATGATACCGGTGCCAAATCGATACTTTCAAAACTGTACGCCTAAATGCTTTCAAAAAAGAGCCACAAAACGATGGTGGATGACATTAAAGAACGGCTTTTTTATTCGAAAATAATTTAATACAAATTCTTTAAATTGAACAATATAAAGTTTAAAGTGTACTTACATATACAGATGAAACTCGAAAAATTTTAATATCGTGCAAAAGTTATAATTTTGATGATTATGGCTTACAGCTTATGAAAACCCAAAATTCAAAATCTCAGAAAATTAGATTAGGCCTACATGAAATCAATAAAAAAAAAAAAGGATTTTAAATACAGAAATGTCGGCCCTCTGGAAAGTATAATCATGCATATGTATATAGTTATAAATACTAAAAATATCAGTTTCACCTTTTAATTTGAATTACTGACTGAAATACATGAACTGTTGCATGATATTAAGGTTATTTTTTCTAATGAAAGTGTGCATAATCCTATCTTTGTGATTCTAAAATAAGGAAACACACAGATAGCTATTAATGCTTATTTATTAAAGGGCACCTATTATGCCCCTTTTTACAAGATGTGATATTGGTCTTGGGTGTCCCCAGAATGTATTTGTGAAGTTTCAGCACAAAATACCCTACAGTTAATTTATTATAACCATTTGAAAATGTAATTTTGGGGGTCTGTTTTAAAAAGAGCTGTTTTGGTGTATATCACTTTAAATGTAAATGAGCTGCATATCCCCGCCCTGCCTTTGGATGAGGGCGTAACTTGATACCTATGGCAATATACAGTCGGTTAAAGCAGAAGCTGAGAGTGAGAGCCGCTGTTTTTATGGCATTCAGCCGTACATGTTTGAACCAGAATCAGATGATTAAGAGTGGCAGAATAAACACAAATGAGAAGGACCAGGACATCTCGGAATGCTTATTTGATACATTTATGTACTTATAGAGTTGTAATCGCGTCCCCTTTGCAAGTATGGATGAGCAACACACACAGACACACACAAACTGTGATAACGTTGGCGCATTTTTTTGAAACTACAAACACAAATACTGTGATAACGTTTGCTACGTACAAACGAAATTATATTTATGGAGGGACCTGTTGCGTCATGTTTACATTAAAGGGTACCTATTATGGCACTTAAAATGTTCCTAATATTGTTCTGGGAGTCCCCAACAACAGTTTTACAAGCATGCAATGACAAAAAACACTTTTGTTGTCTTATAATATGCATTTATTTTTACCTGATTTGCTCACCGACTCCCATATGAATCGTTTAGCGAGTCATTTTTCCAAACCCCGCCTTTGCGTGACGCTAATCTGTGGTGATATGTTAGACACCCAGCCGACGGGGTGTCATTGGTTGTTGCGCTAGATCTTACCCAGATACAACAGTGCTATTTTCTGATTGGCTAACAACACCAGACGAACAACACCAGAGGAGACCAGGGTTGCCAGGTCTGCACAACAAAACCAGCCCAATTGCTCATCAAACTAACCCAATCACGGCCAAAAATATTCAAATAGCGGTCCCGGGTGTTTCCTCAATAACAATCATGTTCCAGTGGATAAAACAATCGCGTCAACCAGCGTGCACTACACAAACAACCCGCGGAAACAGTGCAGGCATACGGACCTGGCAACACTGGAGGAGACGCGCTTGAATCCTGCCGGTTCCACAGTGAGTGAGTTTTGGGCACTGCGGCATATTAAATATATTACAAATAGTTTTTCAGCGTGAGAAATACAATGTGTGGCCGGAGAGCGTGACAAAAGACCGAAATGAGTGACTGTCACGCTCAATGCGTGATGCGTGACACTCGAGAGCCCTGTGACAACTCCATTAACAACGACAAACACTTCACATATTTCAATACAATTGACATTGAAGACCTAAGTTAGCTGCTAGAAGCTGCGCTGTGCGTACACAACACACAAAATAATTATAGAACATGATACAAACATAAAAGCAACAGCCTACTTACAGATTGTGATTCGGAGAAGGAAGCTGATCCAAATAAACTCGGTACTGAACCTCCCTCCTTCAGTATCAGCCATACTACATGCAAATCCATACTTTATAGCATTTAGGTTTGTGAAGCAATCATCTTCAAAATGACGCGAACACAGAACAAGTTCGGGCTATAATACTTCTGTGGTATAGTTATGAACTGTAGCCACTGTCTTCAAATGCTCCTCACTGGGCAGATGAAAAAAGTTTGCTTTTGCGTCGCACTTCAAAACACAGCAGCGTCTCGTCGACATGATGTTTTCCCTGGTGTCTCCTAATGCAATGAGTGGGCGTATCTTATTCAAATAACTTGTACAAGTGACGTACGAAAGTTAGAGAAAATGCATCGTTCGTCTATCGATTCATATCAACGACTCAGAGTCGACTCTTACTTTTGAGAGATAATAACTTTGTATACGGTGAACTTTCATATTTAAAACTTTGCAGGATGTTTTCGTTCACTTAGATCTATGTTACACACTACATGAAAGGTAATTTTCAAAATTCCATGATAGTTACCCTTTAACTGTTACTTGTCGTACAGGTGCTTATGTGAGAAGATGGCTACAGAACATACTCAGTTTTTAATAACGTTACAATATCTTTAAAATATATATTTATAAACGTGTGGTTAGACACTACAAACAAGGTTTAAATTATATATCAGTTACACAGACATACGACGACGATAACAACTTTAGACGCATTTGTTGTTGAATTGGCTGACATAGACTGAAATGACTGTTTGCTCAAAAATCATAAAATACACTTAGCTTCTTCTGGAGGTGACATGGATCGCGAACAGTAACCAAAGATCCACACTTGAGGATTAACTGAAGCAAGACCTGCTTTGAATTGACCCTCGTTCACAAAACAGTCAGTCAGAAAATGATTTGCGTAAACATAAACGTATTTTTGGAAGTTTAAGTTTCGCCTTTCCTTCGTAAATAAAATCCATCCACTGCGTTTTCAGTGGCTCTGATGTCGGAAGTAAGTGAAAACTACTATGTACATTATTACATCCCACAACAGAACGCTTATGTTTCTTAGGAGACATTACCGGCTGTCGTTAAAAACAATGGAGGACGGTGTACAGATAACCGAGGGCGGGGTCTATGCCAAAACCAGTGTCAATCAAACCACGTCGGTGGGGCTTTCCCATGTTCTACGTCACAAAGCGCTGAATCCTAGATCAGCTCGTTCTGAGACAGTGCTTATGATTTATTGAGATTGTAAAAAAAACACTGGGTGGATTTTTATCATTCTAGGATGGTTTTGCTCACACACTGCCAACACACACTTATGTTCAAACACCATGTAAAAGTGAATTTTGCATAATAGGTGCCCTTTAAATATTTCAAACATTTGAATTAAACAAAGCATACAATGCTTGAAATAAAAACGTCTTATAAAAAACGTAATTTAAGTTTTAATGTAAAAATAAAGTTTCCTAAAAATGTAGAAAATAAAGAACTTTTAAAAAGTTATTTTTGTAAACAAAATAAATTATTGTAAATATTGCCATCTTAACCCTTAATCACTCCTAGAAAAGGATAACACTTAAGGTCTTTGGGGTCATTTTGACCCCAAACTTTTAAAGAGCGATTGCATAAGGAAATATAAATTTTTTATATGGAAAACTATATATAATTTTTTTTATTTACTTCTCAACTATACATTTATGCTGTGTTTTTGTGGAAATTTTGAAGTTTTTTACTTATTTACTGCACAATTACATAACTAGGCCATAAATTGGCACATGAAAAATGATTTTTTTAAAGAAAAAATCACTTAAATTATGATATTAATTAAATCTAAATAGTTTTTGGACATTGCTCTATGTGTTAGGGATAGAATACTGCCATCTGCAGGTTTGTGGAAAAACTTTAGAAATTATAATTAAAGAAAGAAAGTGCAATGACCACATATTTCCAGTAGAGGTCCATAGAGACTCATTCATTTTCACTTCATTTTTCTTGATGCTTCAAATTCTCCTCACAACTTAATATATATATGATATATATTTTTTGAACTGCATAAAATATTTTTGTCAAAGTTAGAGTTTGTTGTTGTTGTCTGATATATTTTGAATGATCTGCTTTTGTAAATTATTATTCATACATTTGCAGAAACATTACAAGTCAGCACTATGACATGATTGTAATCACACACTATTTATTTTAGAAAATTATTCATCAACAATTATTATTTTTTTAGAACAAGAGATTTTAGAACAAAATAAATTTAATAAACCAAGTAAATAAACCAATATGATACAAAACAACAACACCAATAAACTGTAATGAACAGGATGCATAAATATGCATACGTGTGTGTGTGGCTGTGTGTGTGTGTGAGATAGAAAGCTCGTTCCGCTTTGTGTTTATGCTCTAGGACCAGACCTTGATTTAAATGTAATTTTTTTTAGATTTATGCCAGTTTTGTTTATTTTATTTGCCAATTTCTGTAAAAATGCTCTCTTTACAGTCATGACATGTGTGTGTTTGTGTGTGTGTGGCTGTGTGTGTGTATGAGATAGAAAGTTCGTTCTACTTTCTATTTATGCTCTAGGACCAGACCTTGGTTTATATGTAGAACATTTCAGATTTATAATGGATTTACTTTTATTTTTTTGACAAATAAAATAAAAAAAGTCATTTTTTTCATTTTCCCATTCATTTTCAATTGGGGTCATTTTGACCCCAAAGACCTTAAACGGTAAATTTTTTTTACACACTTTTAGAACAACCGAATCGAACCCAGTTTTTTTGTGCATGTTTAGATAGATTATTTAGGAAAAGTTACCGAGTTTCATGGCCCTGAGATGAAGGGAACATTTTAAAAAAATCAAAAAAAAGTCCAGTGGGGTCAGAATGACCCCAAAGAGTGATTAAGGGTTAAAAGTAAAATATAACTTGTATAAAACTAAAAAACAAATCATTTTCATATCGTATAGCATTTGTAACACGCAATGGGCGGAAATATTAATAGGATTCAAAAACCGAAATAACCGACATGGTAAAATTTCGGCTCTGAATTTCGGTTTCGATTATTTTTCGATTAATCATCCAGCCCTACTTGAACGCACCATATGTTATCAAACAGCTACTAATGTGTTGCTAATTTTACACTAACCATGTTCCCGTTCTCCATCTCAGAGTCAGGCAGCTGCCTTCTAACAATCATCAGAAACGCTTTGAACAACTCAGAACTTCAGTGGACAAAGGCATATAGTTAATCATAACATTGTAATATACATCATACAGACGCTATTTTGCTCAATCTATGATTTTTCATATCAACAGGATATGATACCGGGATAACCTGGCTTCTCTTGCAACTCCCCCCCTAGTTTGCTGTTAAAAAGCAGCGATTTCAAACAGCGTTTTTTAGACTCTTTGGTCTACTGCAGTTTTAAAGAGAAAATACTCAGCAATGGTGTTGACATGAATTTGCACATGGTTTGTCTTAAAGCATATCAAAAACACCACATAGACATATGAACGACATTAAAAACTTGATTTTCACCACAGGGGGACTTTAAGCTTGACGTCGACTAATTGCTCAAAATTGATCAAATGAATGCACGGTTTAAATAGCTTATTGTGCACGTAAGTTAATTGCCGTTTAAGTTATAGGGCATTTCGGTATCCAACCATAGTCCCCGGACAATACAATTGCTGCGTTTAGACACGTGCTTTAGACACCGGTCATGAGGCGTTCCCCATTAGCGCTCAAGGACGCAGTGTCTCGTTCCTCATTTCAGGGAACCAAGGTTACTTGTTACCAGATACGTTTTGCTTTATCGTTTTCCAGCAAAAGCATGTTTATAAACTTGTATCCGTCATGTAGTTTATGGATTCAGCTCACAAAGAAATGTTTCTGACCATATTTCAGAAAGGATAAATTTAGATGTATAATTTCCAGCTAACTAAGAAGTATTTGTTGTATATATATATAAAAAAAAATACTATAATAAATAGTATAAAGTATTATACAGCATTATAGAGTAACGAGTTGTTGTTGTTGTGATCAGTACCTTCTCCTGTCTCCTGTGGGGCTCCTGCGGATCTCCAGGCTCTGAGCCGGTGGTGCTCCTCCTCACTCTGCGTCTCCTCACCACAGGGCTGGCCTTCATCTCATCCTCCTCATCCTCACTGCTGCTGGTACCGCCGTCTCGCTGCACAGGCTGATCCACTGGGAAAACTGTGTACAGATAAAAACACACACAACCCAGAGGAATTAATGTCTATTGTTCTTAAATGAAGCCAATTTTAATTAACATTAAGTGGTGTGGAATAATTTAATGAATAATAATAAAAAAATAAAAGTAGCAATACATAAAAAAACAATACATTTAAAAAATATAAAACATAAAATAGCAATAAATAAAACTAGACAGACGGAAAGACATAGATAGACAGACAGATAGATTTTATCACACTATCAAGAACTGGGAAGAAAGTTTACAGTTCGGATATAAAACATGACAATATGTCACGGTTCCATACTATCAGAACATTTTAAGACAAAATAAAAAATAGTTTTTTTTATTATTTTATTCTTAAAAAATATTATTATGTCTAATACACATAGTAAAAAGTTAACAAAAAATGTACTGTTGATTAAAATACTAAATTTGCTATGAACTTGGTATGGTTGTGGACTTAAATAGACTTTGTCTGGTCCTGGTCCCCAAAAATATTTCTCTGAAGCTGAAAATCCAGAATTATGTTAGATTGCACTCTCTGTCACTAATTAATAATGCCCTTTTTTAAAGGTAAAATCAGACATTTGGCATTATCAGGACCAACCAATATTGCCCCATTGCATTATTATACATTATATTCAACGTTATATATACTGATTTAATGTAGTACTGCCAATGAAACTCTGCAAACTTAAATTTTTGCCTCACGCAGTTCTCTCATGCTTTCAATGGAGGCATTCACAGGAATCACTGTCACGGGCACACAGACTCCCTGCTCCGCCTCTCACACTATAAATGCACTAAAATTATAAAAATAAACCATCTAAACACTTTGAATACCGTACTGTTCCGATTGCAAGATGGTGTTTTTTTTATTTTCTTGGAAATGGAAAAATGGGGTTGTCTTGTATTCAGGGTCTAGATATTTACGACAATAATACACTCGCAACAATAGGGAGCGCCAAATACGTGTAAAATGATGAGTGTGTCCCCCAGGACTGATAAACAACAGTGGAGTCATCAAACAACTCTCATTAAGCAGCCAAGAAATATGGTGTGTCAGAGTGTAATGTTAGAAGATGGCGAGCCCAAAAATACAGTCTTAAAAATGCTAACAATCAAAGAAAAGCGGTAACACTTTATTTGAAGGGGTGTGCATAAGACTGACATGACACTGTCATAAACATGACATAACACCTGTCATGAACATGAAGGAGTCTTTATGAATGTTTATGACTGTTGTCATTAAGTGTCATTCGGTAAATTATGACACTTTTAATGCAAAGTTGACATTGTTTAAAATGTCTTTGTTATGACAACTTGACATTAACAAAGACAAAAATGTCTTTGTTATGACAACTTGACATTACCCAAGACAAAAATGTCTTGATTATGACAACTTGACATTAACAAAGACAGAAATGTCTTTGTTATGACAACTTGATATTAACCAAGAAATCATAACCTGTCAACCTGTCACAAATATGTCATAACAGGTCTAATTATCAAACTTCAAGCATTTTGCAGTGTAATAACCCTTAATGACATCTTTATAACTAGTACAATGTGTTCCACTTTACTTGAGGACAGGTAATATTCATGACACAGTTATAATGGTGTCATGATGGCCAAAGTGTGACAGGTTGACAGGTTATGATTTCTCGGTTAATGTCAAGTTGTCATAACAGAGACATTTCTGTCTTTGTTAATGTCAAGTTGTCATAATCAAGACATTTTTGTCTTGGGTAATGTCAAGTTGTCATAACAAAGACATTTTAAACAATGTCAACTTTGCATTGAAAGTGTCATAATTTACCAAAGACACTTAATGACAACAGTCATAAACATTCATAAAGACTCCTTCATGTTTATGACAGGTGTTATGTCATGTTTATGACAGTGTCATGTCAGTCTTATGCACACCCCTTCAAATAAAGTGTTACCAGAAAAGCTTACAGCATTCCTAAAAACAGTCGCTTAGAAGAAATTGACAGGCAAGTGTATCAGTACATAACCGAATAAAGAAATAAGGGGTTGCCCATAACCAGAGCTGTCATCCAACTGAAGGCACAGGCTGAACCCTCACTCAGCGAGGCCCCTCATTTCTTATTTCGGCTATGTACTGACATACTTGCCTGTCAATTTCTTTGAAGTGACCACTTTGATGCAGTGTAAGAATGAAGTAGTGAAATGGATTAGCATTACGAGTCTTGCCCAGCACTTGCCCTCCGACTTCAGGGAGAAACTGATGTATTTCAGTGCTATGTGATTAGCCTAAGGAAAACACATTCATATCCCCTGGATCAGATAAGTAATTCGGATCAAACACCTTTGTTTTTGACTATGTCACTGTACATCAAAAAGGTGAGTCATTGTGAAATCTACTGGAAATGAGAACTATAGGTTATTTTTATGGTATGCCATAAAGTTTTTTATTTTAAAAGTGATATAGCTATAGTATATTTAACTAGTATTTACCATACTTTCAATAAAAAAAATTAAAATATGAAAAATATTCCATTTGAAAATCATTTTCAAATAAAATCACTTCCTTTATAAAGGACAAGATCTGCTCCCCAAAAAGCCTTTTTCCAAAATGTACATTTTGAAAAGTAGGGGATCGTCTTATAATCAGTGTCGTCTTATATTCGGAACAATACTGTAATAATAATACTAAAACTAAATGGGATATGGTGATTTAAATGATGTTTGTGCTTTCACATTGAGGAGTTCCGCTCCAGTTGCCAACTGCTAAGACTTTCTTACAAGTTAGTAATCCAATTTTTTCTTTAAAGATGAACTGAACTGAAAAAAATCGACGTTGATAACGTGTTGTTTATGACAATTAAAAGTAAATTACACTAAATTTTTTTATTAAAAATATCAATATAGCTTTTTTTAAGTAAAAGACAAATTGCGCTTGTTAGTATAAGAATGATATACTAACAATGATATACTAACTAGAAGATTCGATGACGTCACTGGCATGGTAGGACACGCAAAGGTGCATAGGCAACAGCTGCAGGTCCTATATACACAGACGAAAATGAGCACTTTTAACGGCATGGGTTACGCATTTGAACCTGCGAGGGACACTCCAGTAGTTTCTGACTACAACCAACACATGGAGGATCAGTTTATCAGTTTATGCATTTTAGGAAATAGAGACTGCTTATAGGCTATATGTCGTGTGCATTTAGAGAAAATACAATAACATGGATGAGGTCCTGTGCGTTTTAGAAAATCGAGGCAGAAAAATTGAAAATGTGATTGGACGAATTCATCCAATGGGATCGCTTGTTAAGTTAGTTGCACGCAAAATGTTAAAGGTGCCCTAGAATGTTTTTTTTTATTATTTTATAATGTTTCCTGGATTGCCCTTATAATGTTAGTATGTTTTTTAGATCAAAAATAGTCACAATTTAGAAATAAAAGGCATTTTTCCTAGCCTGATTTTAGTCTCTGATTTGAACACTCTGTTTGAAGGGGCGTGTCTGCTGTGAGAACCGGCCACTGCTGTGATTGGCTGACATGCTTGCATATGAAATATGACATGTAAAACTCTCTCGGATACTTCTACTACAGCTGTTAAATACGTTTTAACTATTACAGCTATCGGGATTAACGAATCGTGAGATGTTTTTAAAGTATTTAAATCTATTTCCATCACATAAAATGTTGATGTGATGAGCATTGAGCAAGCAGATGGCAGTCTGTTGATCGCGAGACATATCGTCACATTTTGATAACGCGATATCGCGATTTAATAATGTGTCATTACAAACCTATCATTCAATAAATAAACAAGTGAAGTATTAATGAGTTAGTCATTAAATCATTAATTCACACTGATTCATTAAACATTTTAAATACACTTCAGCAATTGACATTTGTCATGGATAGATGGATAGATAGATTTGGTCCAACACTGGCTGTAATAAAAAAACACTCATAAAGTAGTAGAAATGTGTATACTTGTTACTACATCAAAACTCTAAATACCTTTCAAACATAAAATTTGATGGTCAGTAAACGGACTATAGACATTCTGCCATTTCAGGCTTAGATTTTGAGAATTGTTTTTGTCCTTTTATAAAGCCAAATTCATCATAATGACTCACTAAAGGACCTTTCATGTAGGTTGTGTGGTGAGGTTTAACCTACTTTTTAGGGACCAAATAATTAAACCTGACCAACACACACGTTTTCTGACAAATGTCAAAAAATTTGTTTGAAAATAATGCAAAGTGCAGAACAGTGAATCCTACCGCTAATTTTTGCACACACACGACAAACACATGCTTGCAGAACACATGCCATGATGCAGTGCAGGAAAAGTTAACAGACCTGTTTACGTACAGCAACAAGCTAATCAACTAATCTAGCACATGACTTGTGCTCCAAAAATACAGCTGCAGGCCTAAAGCTGTTGTGAATGTCTCCTTTGTATTTGTCGTTATGCTTAAACAGCTATTGCATCAATATTAAGATAAATAATTCATACAGAAGAAGGAAATGATTTAAGCATACTGGAAACACACCTGAAGGAACCAACATTCTATAAATACTAATGAATATTAACAACATCTCTCCACAACAACACACAATTTGAGGAATCATTCATGTCTGGAGAACAAATAACCTAGAATACTTTCTAACACTTGATGGCTGCTCTGTCAAGTGGTCATCGTCAGTTAGGAACCTGGGTGTGCTCTTTGATACCAATCTTTCATTTGAAAGCCACGTTTCAAGCATCTGTAAAACCGTATTTTTTCATCTTAAAAATGTATCTAAATTACGACACATGCTCCCAGTGACAAATGCAGAAAAGTTACTTCATGCGTTCATGACCTCAAGGCTAGATTATTGTAATGTTCTACTGGGTGGTTGCCCTGCACGCTTAATAAACAAACTCCAGCTGGTTCAAAACACAGCCGCTAGAGTTCTTACTAGAACCAAAAAGTATGACCATATCAGCCCAGTTCTGTCAGCACTGCATTGGCTCCCTATTACAGATTGCATACATTTTGAAATCTTGATAATTACTTACAAAGCACTAAATGGTTTAGCTCCCCAGTACTTGAGTGAGCTCTTAACACATTATAGTCCTTCACATCTATTGCGATCTCAAAATTATGGCCAGTTAATAACCCTAGAGTATCAAAATTAACTTCCGGTCAACCAGAGCCGGGAACTCTTCCTATAACACCCGATGTACTTTGCATCGTAAGAGGAATGGCATCTACGTAAATATTAGTCCGTCTGTCTTACCCTTATCCCGAGGTCCATATGTAAATCAGATTGTGGACCTGCACCTAGACACAAAAACACACAGCCCAAAACACATTTTTTGTAAACCAATTAAATAATTGATGATCTTTACAAACGGAACTGAATCAACACTGAACTGACTTCAGGTGAACAACAGCCGAAATGCATAACTTTCCTGTAAAGCTCACTGTAAAGCTGCTTTGAAACAATCATTGTATTGAATAAAGCGTTATCTAAATAAAGATGACTTTAGTTGACAAATTCTGGCAACTAATTAGCTCACAGTCTAGTCAACTCAATACATGGAATTTGGACATATAACAGCACACAGCAATGTAGGTCAAACAAACACATTACTGTGGCTTTTTCCACAAACTTTACACCTGTTATCTCTTCTCGCAGCTATTGGCTGGGCGTTTCATCAGCCAGGTTAATGTGGCTGAACCTATTTTTGCCACATCACATCACTTAACTCACTCACAAACACACTCGCTGTCCTCAGAGCTTTATCAGCATGCTAATCACAACATGCTCACACTCCCATGGCAAAGCACCTGAGAGAGAGAGAGAGCTGTGAAGTTGGCTGCCATATTCCCACAGTGTCCTGGAAAATCCCCATCCACTCCAACACCAGTCTGCTGCCACTCAGAAGAAAAAGGAACATTTCAACAAGGGCGAAAGTCATGAAAATTGTTTTAAAAACATGTGTGGGTCATATTTAATCAGAAAATATTTATTTACAGCATACAGTATATATATAATTAAAAAAGCCTATTTTTGGATCATTACGAAATTTTGCATTGTGACATTATTTACATTAAAATTAGGAATTATATTATTCCCAATTAAGAAATTAGGCATTACATTACTTTTATTATTAATAATTATATGTAGAAATGTCTTTATGCAAAAATTTTAACATTTACATTTATGCATTACAAAATATAATTTCTGATTATGAAATTTGACCTGGAGATTTTTTTTGTGAGATGCATCCATAAAATAAATACCATGGACACATGGGAAGATCTAAACACTAGGAATTCCAGGGATTCCAGGAAATTCTGAAGATTTTCCAACACCCTTCCCAAACTGCTTAGGTAGCCTATTCACCCAGTTTTTTTCAGGCTAACGGCAAATTTCAGATGGGTGACAGATGTTAGAGGTTCCTCTTTCCAACTTCACACAATCGGAAATCGTAATTGCAATGCATTGTTCATTTAAGTGATTTTTGGTAGGAGGGAAAACTTAGATTTTTCTTTCTCTCTTTTTCACTTATTGACAAATACAGGATGCTTAGTGCAACAAAATTAAGAGCAAATTATGCACATTAGATGTGTAATTGATGCATATTTTATCTTTCTCACACTACCAAAGGAATGATGGGAAGTATAGTTTCATCACACAAGTCTGTCTCATTAATGGGCCAAGTAGTTTTGCATAGGGCTGAACCGTTTGGGGGAGAAATTTCTGATTAAAATTAAAAATTTAAATAAAAAAAGCTCCAGATTTGCTGTACTTTTTTATATGGATGCACAATTTTGCCAAAATATTTCTGATCATATATCAATAATAATGATTATTATTATAAATAACAAAACAAGATAAGAAATATTAATTATATTATTTCATCATATGTCTCAAGCTGCTCTGAGACACTGAAAACACTAGATCATAAGCTGCTTGCGTATAAAAAGAAACACATGAAAGACACTGCAACGACAGCAACTCTACAGCAATATCAGTAAGAAATTAGGGCTGTGCAATTGAGTGCATTTCTTTCCTTCATAGCTGTGCACTTTTATTCCTTCCTAAAAGCCCAAACCTAACGTTCAAATCTGCTAAATCAATGATTGTCATAAAATGCAGTATACTGTTGTTGCTAAACTGCAGGACGTGAAGAAGAGTTATTAAAACTGCATTAAGCCGCGAAAGAGATGCAGTAATCATGCTGTCTAATCAGCATCTTGATATGCCACACCTGTGAGGTGGATGGATTATCTCGGCAAAGGAGAAGTGCTCACTAACACAGATTTAGACCGATTTGCAAACAATTTTGAGAGAAATAGGCCTTTTGTGTACATAGAAAAAGTCTTAGATCTTTCAGTTCAGCTCATGAAAAATGGGGGCAAAAACAAAAGTGTTGCGTTTATAATTTTGTTCAGTGTATTTGCCATTGAATCATTCATTCGAGACATTCGTTCAAAAACGCTGATTCGTCTATTAATGAAACAAGTGTTTATGAGTCATTGAATCATTTAATCAAACCTATTTTTTAAAATAATTATTTAAATTAATTAAACATTTTTAAATAGACAGCAACAATTAACATTTTGTTACAACTTCTAGTACATTACATGTTATATGTTATTAGTTGTCTGTTCAGAATCATGGGAGAATCGAGATCTCTAATTGAAACAAAAAAAATCTTGATTTTCAATTTATCCAGAATCGCGCACCTCTACTTACAGCGTAAGGCTCATAGCCTTCCATTGTCAATTGTGCTCGTTCTTGTTGCACGTCCTCAAACTGGCTACCCATGTGAGTGTTGAGTCTGAGGAGGAGGGTGTAGGACAGGGGTCGGCAAGCAGTGTTGGGAGTAACGCGTTACAAAAGTAATGCATTACAGTAACATATTACTTTTTGCTGTAACGCAGTAGTGTAAGGCATTACTAATCAATTTTCAGTAATATTTTACTCGGTACATGTTCCGTAAGGCTTGCGTTACAAGTTACAACAGACTTTTTTGGTTTTAATAGCTAGTAAAAAAATAAAAATACACAGCAAGACCGCGAGACAATAACGAGTGAAAAATGCAAGCAGGCTAAATTACCTGTTCGTGGTCAGTCAATAGCCGCGTGTGGTGTCCAAGTCTGTAAATAAAGACTAAATGGCATGCAGCGTCTGATATATTTGTATAGCGATTTATTTTTTACAGGAGTGCCGTGAGGTATGATTTCGTCCTCTGTGCTCGCGCTGGCCAGTGGAGAAGCGGCTAATGGTGAAGATGGCATGAAGACTGTGCATTCGCGAGATGGACATATGCGTATTAGGCATTTGTTCTGTGTTCTCTTTCAAAACAGTTAAGCTATGTTTATGTGGTATTTTTCATGTTTTCATCACGCAATCATGTTTTTGATGCGGTGGTGACGCGTTCATTTAAGGGCGGCGGCGCTGCCGATAAAGCACCTAAAAGCTGTCACAAAGACTGGCAAAAGCAATGATTATGAATGTGTCAAATATAGCAAGGAGACATTTTAATTGTTTATAAAGTCAAGTTGACGATGCTGACTCGCGATCTTCGCAGTAGGAGTGTGCCAGAGATAAATGCACATTTCATTTCATAAGCAGAGAGCAGTCTGTTGTCTTTCGTTTTGAATTGTTCTGTTTTACAAGTAGACATTTCAATATACATATATTTTTCAGGTCCGTGAATAGGCTACCTTATACGCTGAGTTTCGGTTCATTTATGAGTGAATTGTCCTCTGTGTCGGGATTATTTATAATTGTCTGCTATATATTTAACCTACGTATTATTTATAAAATCCAGGCAATTGGTTGATGAAACATAGATTAAAATTAAGATACAATTAATACAAAACGAAATTCACTTTAAAGAAAGGCTTTGTCTTCTGTGTAAGGTCTCTGTGAAAGTTTTAAAGCAGTCTTTTAGTGCCGCCTCAGAGCGGTTGCGTCCGTAACGGAGAACTGTCACGTCTGTAACATTGTTTTTTCCTCATAAATGCAAACACGAAAAATAAAATAAAACGAATATTTTATGTTCTGTGGAGAGCCAACCCTTCTTCATCCGATTTGCGCAGTGTAATTCACAAAATTACAACAACAAAAATCGTTGCCTCCTAAAAGTTAAAGATTTTTTTGTCACGCATGACTGTCTATTTCCCTAATATTAAATATAAAATGCATGTGTAGACTGATATTTTTCTAATGTCTGGACTCCTTTCAGGGAGGAGCCTATGGATAAACAGACGTTTCAATATTTTGGTATTAATGCATTTTCTGAGAATTTATTTTTCAAGTTTTGACAGCAAATGTCATGTCCATAACGCTGCAATTCCCAAATTTTAAATAATTTATCCTCAACTTGTTTTGTGGTGTAGGTCTACGTATTTTATAATGTTAAGTTAACTTCAAATAATACTAATAGTAATTTAAAGATGTGGTAGCATTGGATCTGGACGGTATGGATAAACGCTGGGAGTTGGGGTGTGTCGCGATTCTGCAGGTTCGTGGATCTGAGTGTCGCGATTCCGGTTTCATATCGCATATCGTTAAAGCCCTAGTCATTTTAGAATGTTAAGTTCTACTTCTGTATAGTTATTTTGGTGAAAGTAACTCAAAAGTAATACAGGAGTAATGTAACGCATTACAATTCTGAGACAGTAATATTGTAAGGTAATGAATTACTTTTAAATAACATTAACATGTAATATATAATGTATTCCAGTTTGGAAGTAACTTGCACAACACTGTCGGCAAGTAACTTTGGCCGCGGGCCAATATTTTTTTTAGCTTTTAGCCAGTAGATGGCGGGCCAGCTACATGGAGTAGGCCTATGGATACAAATTAAACCGCTTAAAATATCCTCTGTGTTCACCCGCTTTTTATATCCCGACCTGACGGGTCGCAAAATTTAAATCTCATTTCCAGAATCTCTCATTCAAATGTCTCTAACGGAAAGAGAGAGATTAAGTAGCCTATAACAATTATAAATGCTATAGAAAAATTGTGTTGTGCCAATATAAATATTGTTTATTACTGTCAGCAGAGAAAAAAATGTCACAGAAAAAAAAATTATGAAATATAAATAATATAAATTAAATAGGGCAAAGCCTATCACTCAAATCACTCAAGCAACATACACACGGGTAACACGTTTAAAACAATCACATGCAAACGTAAAATATGCATATTTTTAGGAACACATCTACAAAAATATGGCTGTATTTCAAGTTGATAAAATAATTAAAAATCCACATCAGTTTATTTGTGACTGACAATGATAAGACACATGCCTTTGGTGTGAGAGACCCGGGTTCGAATCCACTGTGAGACACCAATGTGTCCCTGAGCAAGACACTTAACCCCTAGTTGCTCCAGAGGCGTGCGACTCTGAATATAGCATTGTAAGTCGCTTTGGATAAAGTGTCAGCTAAATGAATAATGTAAATTGATATCCAGCAGTGTTTAATGTTGATCCTTTTATTGCATATTATTGCTATTTGCAACGAAGCCACAGCAAACTGCAGCACAAGCGGTGATTCGAGAACGAATCTGTGGCTTTGACAAATCGTGAGATTCAATAACCCGTTCATAAATACAGCCACTTGCTTTGTTACTGAATGAATGAATGACTCGATGACTCACTCATAAAGACAGTGAATTACTGCCACCTACTGGAGATTTTAATTTAATATTTAAAAGTATCACTCCGTTTTTACCATCATTGCATATTTATTGAACATTGTTTTCTTTAAAGCATTATTTATTTTATAAAGGTATTTATAAAGGTGAAAAATTAACTGAAAAAAAAATCGATTAAAGGGGGCAAATATTGTCCCTTAATGGAAAAGGTGTGACTGCAGTCTAAGTGGAAGAGGGGTTACGGCACTCAAAAAAAATGGAGAACCACTGAACTAAGGAACAGGGATATGTAGAATTGCACAAGTGCAACTGCTAAAGAGTGCAATGTCGATAAAGCCTGTTACCCTGATTCAAATTTCTCAAACTTAATTGAATTGGCCTAAAGCGAAAAATTATAATGACATTTCTTGTCTAAAGACTACATATAAAATAGCTACCAAAATGAATGTCGGTAACTGCAGTTTGACTAAAAGTTGACAAAAAATGCAATGACTTTTCGTCAACTAAAACTAGACTAAAATGTGACTAAGACCAATAAGCATTTTCATCTGAAGATGAAGACAAAGACTAAAACAAAAATGGCTGCCAAAATTAACACTGACACACTGCACCTTTAACTTTAATACTAAACATACATTGTTGTTAAACGTACAGTATGTAACTTTTGGCCACCAGGGGTCACTCAATCAATAATAGCAAAAGAAGTATTCTGATGACGTCGTGAAAGAGCGTGTGCTCATGGGAGTTGTTGTCGTTGTAGAGAGAGAAGAGAGAGGGAGTGCGCGCGCGAACCAGCTATACGATGTTCATTGGGACACGCGCGATCTGTCATTCCCCAGCCATCTAGCATCTCCAGCAGATAACATGTTCACTGACGAGGTAATGGGTTGTTATTTATATTATATCTCTATTCTTGTTACGTTTAGTTACGGCTATTAACTTTATGTAATGCCATAAGAGCGCTCTGTCGCTCCCCACATTCCTCACTCATTCTAACTTAGTGTTTTTAAAATCACGTCTCTTCGAACGGAGAGATATATGAATTATCAGGGCTATTGAATCAATATTCCATCTAGCTAGTATTAATAGATGTTAAAAAACACGTCACCTTTCGTTAATAATTATAATTACGTTTATACTATGATATTGAAAAAGATGGTGAACTGCATATGAAGCTACTTTCTGCAGCTATATCTACAACAAATGTGAATTTACATTATACTGTACATGAGAGCTAGTCCGTCTGCGTTTTACACATGCCATCTCGTTTCACAACATATAAGTTACGGATAGATATAGTTAGCTGAATGGGTGCTTACTTGTTTATTAGAATGCAAGCGAGATCGGCATCTCTCTGTAGTTCCAGTTTGTTACGAAGCTCGCGGAGAAGCAACTCCAATGTTAACGCGAGTCATGTTTCTTCTCCTGTCCCAAACCCTTCTCGAGTCATTTCTGTCACCCGTGCGTTTCCGCTTCACGGATCTGCCTCCAGCAGCAGAACGTGCAGGCAAAGCATAATCATGGTCCATTATTGATATCCAACTATTGATTCTTTATCGTCTTCTTTTATTTTAGTGACGTGCGTCCGGTGTTTACATTTGCGTTTGGCGTTTTTTCGCCGGGATCCGCACGAAGTTAGAGAAACTAGAGTCAAAGGTTATATGACGTCATAGACGGGCGACGAAACGGAAATAAAGACACGGCCCGTGTCTTCAAATTAAAATATAAATTTCTCCGGATTTGAAAGTTGGTGGGAACTTTTGGGATAATGTTAGTACACAACTAAAAGAAATATATAACATAGATACAGTTATTTTTGCTTTTTTGAAAGCCGAAAAGTTCCATATTGTGCCTTTAACAATAGCTAAATAACCCCCATGGGTCTATTTGAATATTTGAAGCCTTTATCATGTAGTATTATTTATTTCGTGATTGGGGTCGGTGATCTGTATTGGGCGGTATTGCTTTCAGTGATTGGTGAGGGCAGCACCCTTTATCAATAAACAAGCAAAAATTAATTCGCACCATGATTTTTTTTCTTTAATTCGTAAAGTCTGTTTTAAAGATAATTCTTTTTGGGGTGGGGTGGGGGGGTAGACTGCACAGACGGACTTATCTTCAAATAGAACCATTTATTTTCAAGTATTACGGCTGTATCTTAATGTATCTTAATGGCATCTTTTTATTAATGAAGGCCAATATCACTGATATTAGGGGGGGGGGGGGGGGGGTGAAATGCTATTTCATGCATAGTGAGTTTTTTACACTGTTAAAGAGTTGGATTCCCATGCTAAACATGGAAAAAGTTTCAAAAATTAAGTTGTACGTTTGATTGAGTATTTCTGTTATCAAAATACTCCTTCCTGGTTGTCACAAGTTTCGGAAAGTTTTTTTTCGAGTATGGGCGCGTATGATGTCAGCTGCGCCGGAATTTCCTTATACGGTCCTAAGGGCACTTCTCTCGGAAGGGCGCGCGCACAGCTGTAGAGCGATAGCCGTAACCTATGCCCATCAAAGCGCTGTGCATCGGCTGCGCTGCAATATGTCACCAAAGAAGTGTGTTTTCGGTTGCCAAGGCAAGACAACACTGCACAGATTCCCAAAGAATTAAGCGTTAAGGGATGGAGTTTGTTTTTCCAGAACATCAACACAGTTGTAAAAGTGTTCTTGTTTGTTCCATGCATTTCGAGGATGATTTTTTTATAAACAAGGCCCAGTTCGAAGCCGGATTTGCTAATCGCAGTCCCAACACTAAAGGTTAACGGTCTTGCGTTGGAACCGCAGGGGGTGAGTAGAACTGCTTCAAATATCTGTGTGTGTCTATCGGCGTGTAACTTAAGCACAGCAAGTAGGCTAAATAACATGATCACGTATAGTTAATGTATCTATGGAGCATGCGATGTATGGTGTGTGTTTGTTTAAATACATTTGTTTAGGTGGCTACTGTAGGTGTCTGTTTGTTTATTGTAAAACCAAATCATGTCTTCATAAACCACGAGTAGACACACACAAATGTTCTAAAACTCGCGCATGAAATGGTGTTCGAAAAACAGGGTGTCACAGCTTCCAGACGCTCTCAATGTAAAAGCTTCGCGCGCTCGTGGTTATTTAGCTCCGCCGACACGGCACGCCTCCACCCGCTCGGCTTTTCCCGGAAAGACTCGGTACAGCCTATATTTCTTTTATAAATATAATAAAATTAAAGACTTTTTGGAGATATGATGGATGCAATATTACTCTATAGGTACTCAAGATTAACATGAGATTGACTGAAACTTGAGTGATTCAGAAAATAGTCTGCAATGCTTAAATTAAATTAGATTGATCCGTATTAAAGCTACAAGCGTTCTTTAGTCAAAGTGTTGTTAATAGTTTTCTCTGTTCCCTTTGTTCTTTGGTTAACTTTACTGACAGAGAGAATTAATGGCTACTGTGACTTTAAGATCTAAAGCTGGTGACAGGATCTCACGCGTCTCATTCTCTCACGCGTCTCATTCTCTCACTACTCTTTACTTCCATTTAAGATTTTATTTAACTCATTTAAGGTTAATAATGATTGGTTCTTGTGAGGATACTCGACAAAACGGACATTTTGGCATAAATGTGTGTGTTATTGTTCGTTCAAGCGCGAAAGAGAATTCGATACTGGTTCGCGACTTTTTGTGCCTTGTGTGTGTGTGTGTGTCAGGGGGACATTTACTGAAGCGCGTTCTCTTTTGTCTTGTCGCACATAAATGGTTTAAAGCATTTGGTGGACAAACTAATAAGAGCGTGATCATAACCCTAGCTAGAGAATAACAAAGAACGGATGCAGCGTTAATTGTGTTAAATATTTTAAAACATCAAAGCTGGTCAAAAAAAAAAAATAATAAAAAAAAAATTGGCATACGTTAACGTTGACAGCACTACTTGTCATACATTGCTGACAGAAAATGAAGCGGTTTAAAGTGGACTCGTTTTAGGCCTACACAGAATGTTTTTTAGTAAGCTACACAGAATGTTCTACATTAAATATTTAGCTAACAGTCTGAAGTTACCTAGCAGCAGTGTATGTTAATGTTAGCTCAGTCAACGTAAGGCTAACATCAAAAGGTGTAGACAGAAAATATGATTATCCTGACCTGAGCTAATTTACGAAATCAACCAACTCACATCTCCTTTCTTTCTTTTTATCCATAATGACATTAAAGTCACCTGATGTTGTTTCTGGAGTTCTGCGCTCCATGCTTTTACCGACGACGCTAACGTGAGGTATGGATGTCAATCACACTGTTGCCAGGACACGCCCTGCTCTGCTTCTGATAGGCTTGTGATGTTAGTTAGAGCTGCACTCCTCTCATATGATTGGTAGGTGAAATCAATTGACTAGAAAATATTAAACCGCATTCAAGTTCCCAGTTTCAAAGGCAGCCGCGCGGTATGCGCGCTCATAATGGAAGCGACCATAGACAGTAAAAGAAATGGACACAGCGACCCCATTGATTTCAACGGAGGAGAAGACTGAAGCCCGATTATTGCACTTCCTGTCTGATGGCTGAGCAACTGTGCAGGCTCAAACTGAGTGTGACGACAGTCTGACAGTTGTAAATCTTCTAGTAGCGGTGGCAAGACAAATCTGAATCACCTGATTCCTCAAAAACGTTGTTGAAATATTTTGTCCCACTGCTTTTATGGACTCTATCTATGGGCTTCTCCCTTGACTTTAGGCCTCTATGTCCCCCCGATTGCCTCATAGACAGTAAAAGATTGCATGCGAGCTTCTCCTCCTGTCTATACGGTAATGTCTCTATTGTGCGACAGAAAGTCGCGTGGTTATGATGCAATTGTTAGCCTATTTTTACAAAAACGACTTCTACGGGGCCATAACTTAAGATACAAAGTAATGGAGCCTTTTATACATTGTCGTGTTTCTTTAGAAATAAATAATGGACAAATGGAGTCTTTGGATGCCTCAGATGTAAAGTTATTCGCTATCAAAGTGACGCCAAAATGAATGGGAGTCAATGGAATGCTAACAGCAGGTAAAGTGCTGCTACAATGGCGGCTTCCGTGAGGCTTCGACTTCCGGCTGATGGATTACCCCCTTGGAAGCGACGCGCTCGTTTTTTCCAAGCGCGTCCGCGCCGAAAGTGCCTCCCACTGTAATTTGCAGCCTGATTAATAAATTTTGCCTGCGTCGGAGGCCGGACCTGCCCTCAGGCCAGAAATCCGGCCCCCCGCCGGAATACTTTAAGCCCTGGTATTCCAGAATAAACTGAAGGCAACATTTTCCACTCACTTGTCTCAGACTCTCTAAAAGTATATTGACTGCTCGATGAGCTTCCAAGATAGAACTCGTCACTTCCTGCTTCCTTTGCCTCCTTGGCAACAGGCTCCTTCCATGCATCAATCTCCGCCTCACAAGAATCTGGCAGGGTTAGGATGTCAGAGTTCTCACTGGAGGAGCAAAGAATCACATGTTCTTCCCCACCCACATCACCTCCGGCCTGCAAGAAAACATAAATGCCCCTTCTTTAAACTGGCTTACTGGAGAATTCCTCTCTGCAGAACAATAACACATGCCAAGAGGTAATTTTTGGATTGAATCAGACCTTTTGGGCAGGTGCCTCCTCAGTTGTTGTCTCCTCTCTCAGTGTGAGGTCTAAAGAAGTCTCTCCCAAACTCTCCTCAACCCGCTCGTCTGAAAACCCAACATCGAAAGTAATTGATTTACTGTTTACTTTTATCTGTCGTCTGACTGTTGAGTACTTTAAATACTTTTTTTATTTGGTTGCAATTATTCTGTATATATAAAATACTAAAATATTTATAAAATAAAATGCAATTATTCTGTATATATAAAAAGAAGTTTATATCAGTAGTCCCATATTTTGTGACCACACACAATATTATTATAATATACATACATATATAGGCCTATAAATGTAGCCTAATTACTGATAGACCTTTTTTTTTACATTTGAACCCCTGCCCCTAAGAAACTTTCTGCATGGCCCTGTATACATTGGATTGTTTTTAATAAGAACCGCTAAAAACCAAACCATTGCTTTGTTACCTCAAATTTTGTTTGTCTCTGTAAAGCTGCTTTGAAACAATCTACATTGTTAAAAGCGCTATATAAATGAGGATGACTTGACTTGACTTGACTTGACTTAATAACTTTAATGTACTTGAAAATTGCACCAAGAACTAGGAAACTGCAAGTATCGGATTGGAACTTGGTATCGGCTGATACTCAATCTGAGGCACCAAAAACTTGATCAGGACATCATCCCTAATAAATAGTTTTGTGTTTATTCATTTTGAATGACACAAAGGGTGACATCCTCACCTTTAGGCATGTCCGCAGCATGGCTGCCCGCTCTATCCTCACACTCTCCAGCGTTATCCGGCCCCAGCGTCTCAATGTCCGAACCCTGTAAACCAACACACACACACACACACACACACACACACATAGGCATATCAACCCAAAATCAATAATATCTAATGAGTAGCTATCATCAATAAGGAAATGTGGAAATGAAAATAATGGTACAATAAAAGTAACAATAATAATAATGGTCCTAAAATAGGCTTTTTATTCCTTATGCAAAAAATTATTTAATATTTCTATCTTTAGATTTTGGAGCAAAATGTGACCTGTATGTGTTCTTGACAGGCTTTGTTTAATTATGACCTAGTAGAGAATCATAAAAGGATAACTCCCCAAAAGCATTTATACTCAGATTAGAGGTAAACTTGATGGGTAGCGAATAGCAATACAACGTTAGTCACCTCATTACTAATGACTGTCCATCCACAGGACGACTCTGTGTCACTGGAGCTTTCAGACATCTCTCAAACAGCTAGAAAACAAATGTAAACACACAATTTATGTTGTTGTCCTCTGTAATGACATTTATGCTCTGTAATGCTCATTTACAGGACAGAAATGTCAGGTTGACCCAGCCACTGGTAAATGATTATTCTGCATTTGCAGAAGCCCTACGAATAGAGATCTACATAAACAAGAAGAATTGCAGACACAAATAAATAAGCTTTATTCATTATACGTATCTGACAGTAATCTGGAATCTGATGCATTCTGGTTTAACTTCATGCAAAATGTATTTGAATGAAAATTGGATGCAGGTTGAGGGTGAGCAAATAATGTGAGAATTCATTTTGAGTTGAACTATGTCTTTAAAAACCACAGATCTGAGTCAAAACTATCATCTGGTTGTTTCACTGGTTTGTTTTTCAGAAAGAGCCAACAAAAATAGCACAGTCTGGTTTGTTAACCATCCAAAAAAGCAGAACAGAGCCATTGCACATGTATGACATCATCCAAACAAAAACTACTAAACACAGGGTGCAAAGAGCATCTGACCCATAATATTTAGGTGCTTTTTTGTATTATAGATCAGGGGTTTTCAAACTGGGGTCATGGCCACAAGGGAGTAAGAAGGGGTTGAACATTCAGAGAAAAACAGTGTCAAAACATTTAAAAATCAAAGATTAATAAACATTAGGTTACATTATTTATCTAGCCAATTTTTTATTAAAATAAATACTAAATTATTTAAATAAAATTTTATAATTTGATTAAAATAATCAAATGTGATTTAAAATAATAATAAATCTAACAGTACAATAGCGAGCAGAAAAATAACGATGATGTTACGTAATAGAAAATAAATATTTTTCCAATAATATTTACAAATATTTCAAATATTCATTTTTCAAACTATTAATGGGGTCTTTAAGAAAATATAGAAATGGTAAAGATAAATATTTTAGGCAAGAAAATATATAGCTGCCTTTTAGGCTAAGTTTTAGGATGGAGTTCCCTCATACTTGGGGTCCGTGGCATCTAAAAGATTGAATTTGAAACCCCCTTCCCATGTTATAGATTGATAGAAAGTAAATGGGTGGTGCATGATGCAGAAAACTGTTGTTTGATTCTGTGAAGTATGACAATATGGTTAAAACCCGTACAAAATAGACAACGTTAAACATGACAACAGTGAAAGGATCAAGTCAGAGTGCATCTTATTTCAGAACAATTCAGGTAAATAAAATCGAGGCAGGAGACGAATATAATCTAGTTAGACTTGCAATATATTTGCATCTAAACAACGACCAAAACAACCGAGTTGTCTCACTACGTGAATTGAACTGCTGTAGTTTAGATATGAGCAGATAAAATGACAAACACTGGCTCAAATATACAAAAAATGAATGAGTCTCTTTAATCTATCAGTCCCGCTATAGCTTTATGGTGACTTTAAACTGCATTAGGCGTCTTATTAGCTGTCCTTACCGGTTTTAAAGGTAAATTGCAGCGGGAGAAGGGAAGAAGGCAAATGTCCTCTGTGCAAATCTAACATTAAACGTCACGCCTCTCCAACACCGAGCCGAAGCATCAACATCAGACCATTAGCACAACAACAACACTGTGGCGGCTGCCGAGAGGAAGATGGATGGGAGTTGTAGTTTTACATAACCATCCCCCTCAGTGGTGTCTTAAATTCTAGAACTCTAAAAACAACATTTCCCATGACTCCCTCTAGAGGCGGCAGCAAAGGGCTAACGTTTCATGTGAGTGCATTTTTTAAGCGTCTCTGTTTGCGTGATTAGCTATTATCCGATTTACATTGATTCTGGAGTTTAAATTTAATTTCAGAACAAATCTAGTTAATCATGGGATGAAATGTTAGTTTTTACGCCTTTTTATTAATGCGCACGCGCCGTTGACGTAACCTACAAAAAATAACACGGTCGTCCACTCTCGCTGAAATATGAAGGTATTCTTTAGAGCAAAACAACAGAGCTCCAGTACAATGGAATTTGTGGTTGTAGAGAATAGCCACACATGTGTATCAATAATTTTGAACTCACAGAAAAAACTCTTTCAGGTGTTGCAAACTTGTAGATTTTTTTCTCTCTCCAACAAACACACCACAACAGTTACAACAGTTCTTCACTGCATATGATTGTGATCGTACATTCAGTACGAATTTGTGCAAAATATTACACACTACGAATCACAAATTAGTTTAGCTAGTTGCTGCATTGAATATGGTAAGTAAAAACAATGCCAAATGTTTTTGAAACTGTGATTATTTCAATTAAAATCAGGTAATTGTCAGTCCATTTTATTTTCTCTTTACAAATTCACTTCTACAAATTCAGTGTTTCAAATTCGACATAAAATTCAACATTTCACATTTCAGGAATCTGCATGAATATCAATAGATTTCAGATTCATAATCTCTATTTGCGGTTAGTCGATCTCACCAGCAGGAGGTGCAAGTATGGAGCTAGAAATGAGTCTTTATTACACGAGTTCAGGGTTTGGTTTTGTTGGTCTCTGACCTAATATGTCAATTGAGGATTTGTGAATAAGAATCATCGAGGGAGAATGAGAAGAAGAAAAAAATAATTTCCCAGGTAAAATTATAAACGAATAAGGAATGTGCACCCTTTTGAGTTACATATACCTAAGCTTCTAAGAATTTTTCTTTCTTTCTTCTGAAGTTGTGTTCATTAAAAGTTCATGTCTTTATCTTTTTGTTCTTTCAACGTGAGGGGTATTCGAGATTTAACTAAACGAAAGGCTGTTTTTTTGTATTGCAAGAGATTTAATGTAGATTTTTATTTTTTACAAGAGACTCATGCTTGTTCTTCAGATGTGAGTTTTTGGAAGTCTCAGTGGGGCAGCGAAATCTGGCATTCTTTTGGAAGTAATCACTCAGCGGGAGTTGCAATTTTAAAGGGTTCATTTAAAGGGAAAATAGTTAATAGCAAAGTCCACAATGGAGGTAGATGGATAATTCTAACGATATCCATTGATAGTAAAATGTTTTTGTTGGGTACTGTATATGCCTCAAATATAAAAAAATATAATGTTGATTTGTTCTCTGAAATTGAAAATGAGATAGACAAAATAAGGAAAAGGTTTCAGGATATTGAAATTATTCTAGGTGGGGACTTCAATACTGTCCCAGATGTTAGGATGGATAGAATTCCTATTCCAATTAAACCACCTACAAATAATTTAGAGCTATCAGTATTTTGTGAAAATGTAGGGTTAATTGATATATGGAGATGTAAATACCCACATTTGAAAGAGTACACATGGAGTAGTGGAGATAAGTCTAAACAGTCAAGAATCGATTTTTGGTTAATTTCTAATACATTAGAACAAAGTACAAACAGAGTATCAATTGAACCATCAATATTGTCTGATCACAAAATTATTTATCTTCTCATTAATATGAATAACGAAACAGCACATAAAAGTTCTAAGACTTATTGGAAGTTTAATAATAGATTTTTAGAAATTGAAAGTTTTCAGCATGAAATTAAGAAAATAATACAGACATATTGGAATGAAGCTAAACGAACACATTTATACTGTAAAAATTGGGAGCTCATGAAGTTTCAGATTAGAATTAGTGCAATTAATAAAGGCAAAGAAGTTGCCAAATTTAATAGATTAAAGGAAGATGAAATTATTAAAGCTATATTTGTAACATTACTAATAATGACAGTGATGGGAACTCTAATTTGTTAACGAATTTGCAGGCTGAGTTAGATAAATTATATATAATCAAGGCAAAAGGTTCATTTGTTAGATCACGAAGACGTTGGTTGGAGGAAGGAGAAACTAATTCCAGATACTTTTATAATTTGGAGAAAAGGAATGGAGAATATACATCCATTAGAAAGCTTAATATTAATGGCCATGAAACACAGGATTCTACTATTATTTCAAAATATGTATCTGATTTTTATGGTAAATTATATTCCAGCAGTGCATGTTCTGCAGACAAAATAGAGGATTTTTAAAGCCCCTTAAACAAAACATAACTTGTATTGATGAAGATTTTAAAGCTCTTTGTGATAATGAAGTATCCATTTGAGAGATAAAAACAGCTATAAAAAAACTTAAATTAAACAAGTCCCCGGGTAATGATGGCTTAACTGCTGAATTTTTTAAAGCATTTCAAGATGATCTAACCGAATTTCTGTTAATGGTCTTTAAAGAGTATTGATCAGGAAGCTTTGCCACCCTCCATGACACAAGGTCTAATATCATTAATTCCAAAACCTGATAAAGACCTATCATCTCTAGATAATTGGCGACCTATCACATTAATAAATAATGATAGTAAAATTATTGCTTCCATATTTGCTGAAAGGCTAAAGTTAAAATTAACTTATTATTGATGAGGGGCAGTCAGGGTTTATAAAAGGTAGACATATTTGTAATAATATTAGACTTGTATTAGATCTTATGGATTATAACGTAATTATTAATGAAAATAGTTTTATTTTGTTTGTCGATTTTTATAAGGCCTTTGATACAATTGAACATGACTTTATTTTTAAAACTCTTACATTTTTCGGTTTTGGGAACAAATTTCAAAAAGTAATTAGAACCCTATATAATAAGATTAATAGTTCTGTAAAATTGGCATATGGAACTTCTCATAGATTCGAAATTAAAAGGGGAATTCGACAGGGCTGTCCGATTAGTCCATTGCTTTTTTTGTTGGTTACACAAATTATGGCCATTCATATTAAGAAGGACAATTTTCGTGGTATCAAAATAGAAGATACAGAAATTAAATGCACACAATTAGCGGATGACACTACTCTTTTTTTAAGAGATTATACTGAAGTTGAAAAAGCAATAAAGTGTTTGCAGTTATTTTCATCTGTATCTGGTCTTTCCCTGAATAAATAAATGTGAACTTATGGCTCTAGGTGCATGTGACTTTACCACAATATGCAATAGGCTATTCACATAAAAGAAGTTGTCAAATATTTAGGTATTAAGATATCAAAAAATCAGGAAGTAAGGAATGAGCTAAATTTTACTCCTATAATTCAATCATTTGAAAAGAAACTGAATTCTTGGCTGATGAGAGATATCTCTATAACTGGTCGTGTGTTATTGGTTAAAGCTGAAGGTTTATCCAGGTTGGTTTATAATGCTCAAGTGTTAGAGGTACCCCCCTCACTAATTAAAACTATAGACACTAAACTCTTTAAATTTATTTGGAAGAACAAATCACATTATATTAAAAAAGAAAATATTTGTAGATCAAAAGTTAATGGAGGGTTGAATGTTTTGGATTTTAAGACCTCTAATATAATATTTAAAATAAAATGGCTTCAAAATTATTTAAAAAATAAACAAAGTATATGGTATACGGTACCTAATTATATATTTCAAAAAGTAGGTGGTATAGAATTTATTCTAAAATGTGATTATGAGGTTAACAAAATACCCGTTAAACTTGCAAGTTTCCACAAACAAGCTTTACTTTCATGGACTTTAATGTATAGTCATAATTTTTCCCCTCATAAATGTACCATTTGGAACAACAGATGTATAAGGATTAGAAACAAATCAATTTTTTTTGAAAATTGGTTTGTAAAAGGAATTATTTGGGTTAGACAGTTGATAAAAAGTGATGGTGTCTTATACAATTATAATGAGTTTGTTCATATATATAACATTTCAGTTGATCCTGTCCAATATTCTTTGGTTTTACATGCAATACCCAAGGAAATTTTGAGATTATTGGAAGGTCATAATAATTATTCTATACAAACAACAGTAGAAGAATTTACTTCTTGTATTAAATTGCAGGGTAAGGATTTCACAAGTTCTGGATGTAATAATATATTTTTGCAGTCTCTTCTTCAATCTAAATGTATACTTGCTGTTACTATTCACTGGAATTCTTTATTTAAGAAACATATTGAATGGAGTAAAGTTTGGATGACACCTCACAAGTATTGCATTACAAACAAAGTAAAAGAGGTTTCATATAAAATTTCAGCCCATTCTCACCCCAAGGCGTCATCTAACTGACGCCTTGGGAATCAGTTTGACCATGCTTCAATATTCGACGCTAAAGGCACCCTTTAGCGTCAGTTAGTTGACGCGATCCCAGGGCGTCATCTAACTGACGCGTTACCCTTAGCGTCAGTTAGATGACGCCCTTCTACCCAGACCTAAACCTACCCGCGTCATCTAACTGACGCGTTACCCTTAGCGTCAGTTAGATGACGCCCTTCTACCCAGACCTAAACCTACCCGCGTCATCTAACTGACGCGTTACCCTTAGCGTCAGTTAGATGACGCCCTTCTACCCAGACCTAAACCTACCCGCGTCATCTAACTGACGCGTTACCCTTAGCGTCAGTTAGATGACGCCCTGGGATCGCGTCAACTAACTGACGCTAAAGGGTACCTTTAGCGTCGAATATTGAAGCATGGTCAAAATTGTCAGTTAGATGACGCCTTGGGGTGAGAATGCGTTGAAAATTTTCCATCGAATTTACCCAGTTAAATCACTTGTGGTACAACGTTTTAAAGTGAACATTGAAGATATTTGTGCTTTTTGTAAAACTACCCCTGAGACTATCAAGCATTTATTTTGGGAATGTCCCAAGACCCAGATGTTTTGGAAAGAACTTAGTAATTACTTGCAAAGTAAAGTTATGACTACTGTTAACTTTGAAGAAATTGATGTAATGTTAAAATGTTTCTCATTTGAGGGTGAAAAAAACATTTTGTTTATTTTTGATTTAATTGTTATAATTTCCCGTTACTATATTCATAAGGTCAAATGGAATGGAAAAATACCAAATTTTGAACATTTTAAAAGTGATGTTAAGATATATTTAGAAACTATTTCCAAAAGCAAAAATCTGAAAGCTATGAAAACTAAACAATTGTTTGACAAGTACAAGCTTTTTTTGTAAAAAGTCTTTCAGTAGCCTATTTATTATTTTTACTTATTTATTTACTTTCTTTTTTTTATTTTTTCATTTCTTTTCTACCCCTGACATGTATGGTTATATGTTCTCTTGTATGTAAATTGTTTTGTTGTTATTAAAATTCAATTAAAAAAAAAAAAATTTACATGAGTTCAGTACTGGCAACATAGTAAATACAAAGAGTATAGAAGCACAAGAGGCGAAACTCCGATGCTTTTCTGGTAACAGCCACTAGGTGGCGCTTCGGTAGCGCGGCCGCCATTTTGGCGTGAAGATTCCAGCGGGAGTTACTGGACAATAGCACAGATAACAGTTTTCTGAGGTAGTTTTTTCTTGCATTATTGAGTATTTCCATTTTATGCAACTTTACAGATTTACTACTATTATTAGTTACCAACTCCACTAGGCCTGAAATATATTTTGTACGTTTTAATCCCCTGGATCATTCTACAAACATGATGATCTTATAGAACATGATGCATTGCTGTGTTCGTTATCCTATAATTGCCACTTTTGTACAGTGTTTTTGTTTACATAGTCTTGCTTTAACGGTCATTAATATATATACAAGAGCTTTACTGTAAAGCTTTTCTATTGCTGTTATATTTGTTGTCCAACATTTACATTTTAGTAGGCAACAGTTATATTTATTTGCTGAATTCATTTATTTCATTGATAACTTATTTTTGAACATATCTCGTTATTTCAACATATGCTGGGACATTCTAATCTGCATTAAGCCAATGTTCTTATAATGGTTTTCTTAATGTGTAAGCTAGCTAATTAAACACGTTGCGTTTATATTCTGGGTTCATCTGATTTTTTTTAACCTACTTTATTTTGATTTTAGTATCATAATGATTAATAAATGCATGCACAATTAATCGTGAACTTGATAAATGTTGCAGATATATTTTACTATGCACAAAAATGCCTTTCAACGTGCAAAATTCAGAATTAAATGAATGTGCAGCAATTTGTACATAAAGAGTCTGTTGCCTTCTATACGTGTTGTAGCCATTAAATAAGCGCATTTCATATTTGTTCATAAATTTATAATGCATGAGTAGGATGATATCGGGAGACATGAAGTGGGTCATACATGATTTTGACTCATTAGCCTACATTGTATTTTGTAGAAAGCGTTTCTTTAAAGTGAATTTCGTTTTTGTATAAATTGTATCTTAATTTAAAAAAAAAATCTTATTTATTAAAATTGCCTGGATTTAATAAATAAGAAAATATAGCAGACAATATAATCATGACATGGAGGCTGAATGTTGTGCTTATTCAATTTAGTAAAATTAAAACTTTAGTTGTGATAATTCAAATTATTAAATATTAAATATAAATGTTGCTAATTTAATAATAGTATTTATATACAATATAGGCTAAATAATTGCGCAGCTCCCCCCGTCAGTGATCTAGCACCCCCTCAGCACCTGCGTTAAAAACTTAATGTAGAGAGCAGATCGAGTAGCCTATTAATATAATTAATTAAATCCTTGAACTTCACTGTCTCAAGTTATTTGGGGGGAAAAGCCTGGTTAGCAACTTCTTTTTCTTTTTACCTAATTATTTCAACCTAAAAATGACCTCTGCACTGCACTAAATACATGTATAATATATGATTGCCGAGTGGCTTTCACCCCAAAATGGCGGAAGCGTAGCGCTGCTGCTGGGCGCTGGTGTTGCAATGGAACGTTCTATTGGCTTTCACTTCTTGTAAATATACGTTCTTTGGTAAATATGCCATTGAGTTATAAACATGTTAAAACATGCTAGCAATTCTTAGCTAAGTGCTAAAGCATGCTAATGCTATGAAACAGGAAGTTGTTTTTACTTAAGGCAATGTTCAATCTGCCCCAAACTTCACACATTTGATAACAGTTCTGTCCTGAACACATGTGCATGCTCATATTCAGTTACAGTCATAGCGCCACCTGCTGGCAACAGGAAGTGACATGTTTAACACTGTTGTGGACTTCTAATAATATATAAAAAAGTGCCAGCAAGTGTTAACCATGATAGCAAACACTTAGCTAAGTGCCAAAGCATGCTATTACTGCAATTAAATAGGAATTTGCTGTAACTCAGGCATGGAATGTCAAATCTGCCCCAAACTTCACACGTTTGATAAGAGTCCTGCCCTGAACACATCTACATGAGAATATTCAGTTATAGTAATAGCGCCACCTACTGTCAAAAGGAAGTGACATATTTTACACTGTGATGCAGTACTAGCAACATAGTAAATATGCCATTGAGTTTTAAACATGCTAGAAACATGCTAGCAACACTTATCTGAGTGATAACGCATGCTATTATCCCCATAATAAAGGACATTTTTGTAACTGACTTTGATATACTCCTCCTATATTTACCTACTTAAATGCACATTGCCCACCGTGCTCTGTCTTCCTAAAGCCACCGGGTGGCCATGGCATGGGTGCGAGGGCCCTTTCAATGCTGCTTGCAGCTTTAATTTTTGGTTGGATTTCATAGACTTCCTAATGATTATATTTTTGTTGAATGGAATAAACGTGATGATAAGATGTATGTCTCTGTTACCTCAGAAAAGTTGTGTGACCGCTCGGTTGAGTTGCCCATTTAGGGTAAACTGAAAAAATTAGCACAGCAACGCGATCGTGACTCAGTATAATACACCCTGCAGAATCATACGGCCTATTTATTTGCTAGACTATATGTACCCTTATTTATACGGCCTGTGGTTTTACCTTCAGATTCTAAATGTAATACTGTTTACTCTTTATATATTATGAAATGAACCATTAGTCCTACTCATTATTTCTGCAATAGCCATCGTAGCTGAGGCTTATTGACTAACACTACGTAATGCATTGAATAGCTACAACTACAGCTGTCTAGATGGGTATAAACATTACATTTTCTGTTCAATAATCTGACAAACATAACACGATAATGAGACTGTAATTGAATTGATGGTTGGACATTTTTGGCTTTATTTAGCACAGTAAACTTACCTCATCAGTCAACCTTCAACATTTTCTGTCTCTTATCTAATTTCATGGTTGTGTGTTATCCGATTTGTCATGCATAGTACACAGAGTATTTATTAGCATATGCAATTTTTTCTTAACAAATTAAAATAAATCACAATGTGCCTGTATGTTGGGAGAACAGTTTATCAATGACAATTGTGCATTTATTATGGATAGATGTACCTGATGCACTGATTACTCAAGACACAGTTTGCGACCCTACACTGTACAGTAATGTTTTTTATGTTCCATCTCTTTCAGACATAATGGACTGCCATACATTTTATGGACCCCCCAGATCTACCTCTAGCACTATTGCACTTTTACCCGCTGATCCATGTGACTCAGAAGTGGAAGAGCTTAGTGATCCAGACGATGGAGATAATGAAGATTTTGTCCATCCACGCAGTATATATTTATTTTTTTAATAGTATTTTTTTAATTTAATTAATTAATTTAGTTTAGTATTTGTTTGTTATCTTGATTTCTATTGTTTACTGTTGCACTTTACAATGTTTTTATTTTATTTGTTATAATAAAAACATGTTTTTAAAATAAATTGATGATATTGTTAACATATTCTACTGTCTGTAATGTTTTTATATATATAAAAAAAATCAACTTCAGATGCACACAAGAAAAAAATCCATGAATACCTAATACTAGTTACTTCATGCAGAGAATTACCCTAACTGGGCAAGTCAACCGGCTAGTTGACGTGTGTATCTGCTTCCTGATTGGGTCATTTAAAAAAAACATTGAAAAAGCTGCTAAATGGACTAAAGAACACCATTTTAGCAAAAAAAATTTTTTTTGCATATTTATTTCTTAGTGTGACTGATAAAGAGTTAATGATTGTTTTAAAAGTGACTGTCATTTAATAAAGAAAATTGTTTTGTATTGTTACCCATGTTTCTGAGCTCTTATTTGATAAACAAACTTCTGTGTCCTTTAATGACACTATTTTCTTTGGGTGGATTTCCCAGAGTGGCATAGTGGTGCACAATTATCAATTAAACCCACCTGTGGGTTGCCACACATACAAAGTTACAGAAACATCTTGGTGTTCCCTTGAAGAAGGGAAAGTGTTAGCTTTCCATTATAAAAACCTGGAAGGAACTCTTTTTATCCCCTTGCGGCATTGGATTACTAAACATTGTGATGGCTCCGGGGGTAAATGGTTCAACCCTATCATGAATAATTATGTGGTTCACACCTGAGAAGACAATGAGCTGCATAATGAGCCTTTCATTCAGGTGTGTCACACAAGAAAGAATGCGAGGACAATATACTATACTGCCACGGTTGTCAAACTGGAGTACCCCCAGGGGTACGTGGGCTGATTTCAGGGGGTACGCGAAAAAAGATCTAAGGGACTGTTCGTTTTTTATTTAAGGGGCTACCGGAGGAGTTTTGAGATTTGTAGTCAAAAAAGACTTGACCCTCCCTTCACCAGCAATAATTTTTTTATGACCCTCTAAAATGATTGTGAAAAAAGTCATGACCCTCCCCGATAATTTATTGATTAGCCTACTTATGTACTGGTTTGCGCTTGGCAAAGATGTTCAGATTTTATGTTTTTTTTACAATCATGACAAACGACTAAACTCCTGCTTTCTCATCTTACTAGGGCTGTAATGATAGACCAAACCTACAATTCTGTTCGTATCATGATTTTTGATTTGAAAAAAATGTTTTCGGTGCTGATGCAGTGATGACGCGTTCATGTAACATGCAAGGGTGGCACTGGCAATAAAGTATCTAAAAGATGCCACAATGAACAAATAAAGTTGTTATTTTAACTCAGAAAATGTATGTTTAAACAACTGCACTAGATTTTCTGTTGAATTAACAGGTAGCCTATACTTGTTATTTTAGCTTATAAATGTAAGTTGAAACTACTGCACTACATTTTCTGCAGGTTTTACTTAAATAGGCTCCTTGCACATAGCAACCTGGCGTCATATCCGCAACGGGTAAATACGGCTCGCTCTCTTCCTGTCTGAAGGCGTACATACACAACGTAAACATTTTCCGCCTAATACTAGAAAACAGTACAGCATTATAACACGCATATTCTGTCAGCCGGGATTGTTTATTAGCCTAATGTAAGCTAGCAAACTAACGGAAGCCATAAAGTTTGAGATATATAGACTTACCTTCATATCCGTGGATATATGAAGAGGCATACATTTTAAAGCCCTTCTCTCTAATTTGCTGGTAGGTGATTTGGAGGAGGACTTACAAAGGCGATATACGTCCGTTATTGTAAGTTTCGGCAACTCTTGTAAACATCTCATCTCGTAGTGTAGAATAGCGCCGGAAAAGACGAGGCCGCATTTCCGGTAAGGAAGTAGTTACGTGCAAGGAGCCCATTGTACTCTAATGCTTTGATAAACTAAACTTAATGTATCTATCTATCTTGTTGTCTGGTACTGCATGGTCTTAAAACCTAAACTTCAAGCTTTTAAAGCCGCTTCAAACTTAAATCTTCAAACTTCAACATATTAAAAACTTTCTGCTGGTTTTCTCAAGCCAACGTCATTATTGTCTTGTAGTTATCACTACTGTGGTATATATAAATTAATTACAGTGTATTTTATTTAAGTCTGTACATTAAAAACATCACTGTTATTTACAATTATGAGCACAGATTCATTCAATTACACTAAAAATGTGGTTTTTATTCATGGTCAGAATCAATCCATCATGGGCGGATTTGAGTGATTCATTAAAATGAACCGCTCAAGATGATTCGCTGAAAACTTTTTTGAATTGTTCCTCTACTATACTCTGTCCTCACACACCCTTCAACCTCTCCAGTGCCGCACTGTGGTCATAACATGCCATTACATCTCCCCTTTTTAAATGAAAGTTTAACTGTTTTAACAGAGCCTTTAAATAACACAATCCATTCAACAAGTTATTTCACTCACTTAACTTTTTTACGAGTTTCTTCAAATCCTTTTTTCAAACTTAAAAGCGTTCAAAGAGAAATAAACAGAAGATATTTTACTTCACTAAATTATCCTAAATTACCTGGAAAATTCAGTAAATTAGAACATAACTTTTCTAATGAACATTTCACTTTTCAAACAGAAAATTGTTACTTTTTCCCTTATCCTCTGTGGTGTGTATGCTCAAAGGTCCAGTCTCTCAGGACGTGGCGTGGCGTGGCGCTGAGCTGCGCGTTCGGTGTGCGACCAGCTTTAGACAGTCTCCCTGACCTAGTTACCGTCATATCACTTGATAGCAGAGGTGGGAGACTCGAGTCATATGACTTGACTCGAGTCAGACTCCAGTCGCAATTTTGTGGACTTGAGACTTACTTTAGATCTCTGACTCGACTTGACTTTAGACTTGCTCCTTGTGACTTTAGACTTGACTCGGACTTGTGCCTATTTACTTGAAATGACTTGTGGGAAAAAAAAAATGATTGTGATTTTTTTCTATATATTTTCCAAAAAGTCAGCGAACCCAAGCTATACGCAATGCGTAAACCGCTAGCCGCTATCAGGAAGCCGCGTGCCGCCTGCCACAGCAGATCCCTCCGCGGACATCATGGACACAGCAACAACACAAGAGGGAGCGCGGGCGGTAATGCACTAACTATGCGTGTGTGGGTTGAGGGAGAATAAAATGATTCGATCGCGGGACTCCCGCAAACTAGAAATATCTATGAATAAAACATAAAAACTAATACATTTTTATTCATCTGTTGCAGAAAAGCAATAAGAAATTCTATTTCTAACTAAATAGAAATGATTTACAGGCCAGAGTTTCTCTTTCTAACAGGTTTGCAGCGTTAAACGATGTAGCCAATCACAGACATATGTGTTGATTTCTTGAACGCAGTAATGGCCAATCAGAAGCATTTACGATGGACTCCTCTCACCACTCAAAACGGACTTTTTGTTCAGTGCTGAATTCTGTATGCTGGCAAACCCTTTAATTATAACAAACAAAGTGTATATATTATGAAACCTTCATTGATAATAACAGAGATGTGTGAGATTGCGATGAACTGATGTCGGCCTTTTAGAAATTATCAAGGGAGCGCACTTTGCGCGCGGCGCACACTTAAGACACTCCAAGAGAGAAAGAAAGACACTCCAAGCAAGATAACCATGAACAATATACTTAAAAAACAATATAAAATATTACCCTGGAAGAAACTAAACTAAAATTAGAAATACAAAAACTAGAATTAGAGAAAACTAAGCTAAAGTTGGAGCTACAAAAACTTGGACATGAACTATAGATCTTATCGACCATTGTCCAATAACTAATCAAACAATTGTATTTAATAATTCCTGGTATTTAATTTTGAATTTACATATCTAATGTTTAAATACAGAATCTTTAGATTTATTTAAGAGGTTTGAAGAATTTTATTGTAAGTTAATGTATAGTGATTTGAAGATTATATCATATTTCAGCTGATTTTACTGATACTATGCATTAAATATTTTGTAAGTATTATTGTCTCTATGAATAAATTATAATATGTCCACTTAATTTGAAAATATAAATTCTTTAATTTTTCTCAGTCAAACTGAGAAAATGTTTTCTACATCTGTCGAATGTAACGCCCAGATCCATCTTCACCTCCTGCCTCAGTAATCTCGAAAGTAGGTTCTTCACAAATTTAATCATCCTCAAAGTCTGGGAGTGCAAGATCTCTATTAAATGGAAAGTGATATTTTACTAATTTAATTTAAAATCATTTGGGGAAAATGTAGCAAGGAGTTTTACTTAAAGTTAAAACATATTAATTACCTTGCCATGTTGTGCAAAACAACACATGCACAGATTATGTTGCAGACTCTTTCTGGTTTCATTTTGAGCTCTGCATGCAGACAAGGAAATCTTCGTTTCAGGACTCCAAAACACCTTTCAATAACATTTCTTGTTTTGGTATGGGCTGTGTTGTACCGAGCTTGAGGCACACTGACTGGATTTAAGAACGGTGCAGCCAGGGTTTTAGTGTATAACCAGAGTCACCCAAGAGCACACCCTGCAATTCTCCTCTCTCAAATGCATCATGAATTTGGGAATTCACTAAAATTCTAGAGTCATGGGTTGATCCTGGCCACCGAGCAACACAGTTGAGCACTCTTAGTTTGGCATCACAAATAGCCTGCACGTTAATACTGTGGTAGCCTTTCCTGTTAACAAACAATGGCTCATGAGTTGAAGGTGCTTGAATCCTAATGTGTGTTCCATCAATGGCTCCAACTACATTTGGAAATCCTGCAATGTTGAAAAAAACTGCCTTCACCTTGTTCAAGGTAGAGACGTCAGTCGGATAAAGTGGAAGTCTTCCTGACAGTGCACAGGCAACCCGATGAATAATTCTTGATGCTGTAGACTTGTGTACCCCAATTAAGTCTGCAGCTGTGTTTATAAAACATCCTGTGGCGAAGTTTTAAACATGAAAGTTCACCGTATACAAAGTTATTGTCTCTCAAAAGTAAGAGTCGACTCTGAGTCGCTGATAATAATCGTTCGACGAACGATGCTTTTTCTCTAAATTTATGACGTCACCTGTACAAGTTATTTGAATAAGATACGCCCACTTATTGCGTTCGGAGACGCCAGGGAAAACTAACATCATGTCGACGAGACGCTGTGTGTTGAAGTGCGACGCAAAAGCAAACTTTTTTCATTTGCCCAGTGAGGAGCATTTGAAGACTAAGTGGCTACAGTTCATATATACAACTATACCACAGAAGTATAGCCCGAACCGTTCTGTGTTCGCGTCATTTTGAAGATGATTGCTTCACAAACCTAAATGCTATAAAGTATGGATTTGCGAGCCGGCTGATACTGAAGGAAAGTTCAGTACCGAGTTTATTTGGATCAGCTTCCTTCTCCGAATCACAACCTGTAAGTAGGCTATTATTAATATTAATTGTTGTTAATTGTTATGTTTTATGTATCATGCTCAATAATTATTTTGTGTGTTGTATACGCACAGCGCAGCTTCTAGGTCTTCAATGTCAATTGTATTGAAATATGTGAAGTGTTTGTCATTGTTAATGGAGTTGTCACAGGGCTCTCAAGTGTCACGATTCATATGGGAGTCGGTGAGCAAATCAGGTAAAAATAAATGCATATTATAAGACAACAAAAGTGTTTTTTGTCATTGCATGCTTGTAAAACTGTTATTGGGGACTCCCAGATCAATATTAGGAACATTTTAAATGCCATAATAGGTACCCTTTAAAAAGTAAATACCAGTCTTAAAGAAAAAAATTAGACGACTAACTTGCAAGACTAGTCTTAAATAGATTTTTTTGCAACCGGCCCCATCAGTTCTTATGGTAAAGTCCAGTCCACTCACGTATCCACGCAAGCGCTCACATGCCCAGGTCACAGCCAAAGCCTCCTTTTCTATCTGGGCATATCTTGATTCGGCTTTGCTCAGACATCTAGAAATAAAGACGACAGGTTTCCACTCTCCGTCTGTCTGTTTTTGTCAAGTCAAGTCAAGTCACCTTTATTTATATAGCGCTTTTTACAATACAAATTGTTTCAAAGCAGCTTTACAGAGATAACAGGAAAACAATGTTGTAATAGTATTGTTCAATTCAAAATTAAATGTCCCCAACTAAGCAAGCCAAAAGCCAATGGCGACAAAGGCGAAGAGCGGCGAAAAAGGCAACAGTGGCAAGGAACCAAAACTCCATCAGGTGACAGAATGGAGAAAAAAACCTTGGGAGAACCCAGGCTCAGTCGGGGGGCCAGTCCTCCTTTGGCCAACGAATGAACAGTGTATGATTATGAGTTAGGCAGCATAATGTCAGGAGTCAGATGGGATCAGAACTTTCACGATATTTATCCAGTTCATCTTGTTAGGGGTTGGGTCATCCGGCCGGTGAGGAGATGAGTGTGTTGAGGTGTCCATGGGCCGTTACAGCCCTGATAATGCGTGTCGTCGTGTCCATGTGATGGTCCTTCATCAGATCTGGATATGCCCTGGATCCGGCGGTTTGCGGTAAACCTCGGGATAAACAGAGAGACTAATATTAGCGTAGACGCCATCCTTCTTATGATGTACAAAGTACATCAGGAATTATGGGAAGTGTTCCCGGTTCCGGCTGATCTAAACTATGCAGCCTAACATTGAATTATAGAAATCTATAATGTGTTATGTGTATGCTAAGCCAAAGAGATGTGTTTTTAGTCTAGATTTAAACTAGATTTAGTGATTTTTTGTGTCAGGACACCTCCAAGTCCATTTGACAAAGCATCCGCAGATACCATGGTTTTCGTGATTTGGGCTGTACTGGGCTAACACAGTCTCTGATCCCAATTCTTTTTTCGTCTCCAGGAATGCTTTCTGTTGGGGGGTGCTCCCCATGTCCAGCTATTCCCTGTCTTTAACAGGTCACGAATAGGCTTTGTCAGATCTGGCAGGCGTGAAGAAATTTTGCCTGCAAAGTTCACCATGCCCATGAAACGTCGGACATCTGCCACATCCTTTGGCTCTGGCATCTCCAGGATTGCCTTTATTTTTCCTAGATCTGCTCTGATGCCCTGATAATTTATGACATGACCCAGGAAACGGATCTCTGTCAGGGCAAATTGGCATTTCTCATTTAGAGTGAGCCCAGCATCTCTGAATTTCTGTAGCACCCTGTGCAGCCTGTCGTCGTGCTCTGCCTGGTCTCTTCCTATGACCAGGACATCATCAGCGTGATATAGGACTCCATCAACACCATCAATCAGTTGAGAAATCCTCTTTTGAAAGTGTTCGGGTGCCGAAGATATACCAAAAGGTAACCTTTGGAAGTAATAGCGTCCCTCTGGTGTGATGAACGGGTGTCAACAGCATGGAGTCTTTGTGAACTGGGACCTGCCAGAAGCCTGATGTCGCGTCAAGCTTTGTGAATACTCTGGCTCCCTCCAGCTTGGCCAGTGTCTCATCCACTGCCGGTAAGATGTGTCTCTCTCTTTGATGACACTCTCGTTCTGACGGGTGAAATTTGTATTTTCCCAGACGTGTTCACTATAGGGACCATGCCCGCACACCATTTAGTAGGTTCTGACAGAATCTTCTCCATCCAGTCAAGTTCCTCTTTGACTTTGGCCCGGAGAGGAATGGCCACTCGTCGCGGGGCCGAGAGGGCATAGGGTTCCGCGTTGTCTCTCAACTTAACTTTATACTCTCCCTTAAGGTTACCCAGCCCTTTAAATACCTTGGTGTAAGTGGAGCGAAAGTGTTTTTCTGCGTCGTCAATGCTATTGAGCTGAGGGATCATCTGTAGTCTGCGGATAGCTGGGAGGCCCAATAAGGGTATAGTCAGGTCCTTCACGATGAACACCTCCTCCTCAATATTTCTGTCATCTCTCTGAATGACCGCATGCACTTGCCCTTTTACGTCCAGAGGTTGGTTGGCGGGGCCCAGCAGGGATCTGCACGGCACTGAATGTCTGCCATATCTATCCTGTTTGAATTCTGTCTCTGGGATAGCAGTCACATACGCGTGTCTACTTTGAAGCGCAGCGGGCCACCATTTATGGTGAGTATTTCAGTCCATGTGGATGACTGTGGATAGTCAACCGCATCCAGATAAGCCCCCTCATCCACTTAAATTGAATCCATCTTTTGAGCTGATCTGCACACTGCCGCAATTTGTCCCCTCTTTTGACATTTTCTACACTCAACGTCTTTTGCTGGGCATATAGTCCATGAATGTTTTGGGGTTTTACCACACTGTTTTGGCTTTGATGAGGTAGGCTGAGGCTAAGAATAGCTTCCGCGTTGAAAATATTTTTTGCTATAAGCCCGTCTTTTACTGTTATGAGACAGTGCATCTATTTGTCCATGTGAATCAGCTGACCGCAGAACAGCTTGTTGCTTTTTCACTTCCTCGTGCTGCCTCACTTGAACTATAACTGTAGCTAAATCCAACTTTGGGTTGAGCTGAAGTTTTTCAGACAATTTAGCATCACGTATGCCGACAACAATTCTATCTCGAATCATTTCCTCACGTAAGACGCCATATTTACAATGTTCCGCTAACTTGTGCACTGCGGTGATAAAGTTTTCTCCAGATTCGCCGACGTCTTGAAATTTTTTATTGAACTTGGCTCATTCATAAATTATATTATGTACTCCTACAAAATGTTCATCAAAGGCTTTTTTTTACCTCGTCAAAGTCCTTTTCTTTCTCATCCGTCAACTGCAGTGAGCTCAGAATATCATCGGCCTTATCGCCCATTGTATAGATGAGAGAATTCACCTGGTATGCGCCGTCTTTTTCTTTCAGACCTGACGCCATTCTGAACCGTTCAAACCTTTTGATCCACGCGGGCCACGAGCTTGGCTCAAAGTCGAATGGTCCCGGTGGTGTGATAGTGAATATGTGGTTCATCCTGTGTGCTTTTAGCTTGCCGCCAGCTGTTATTGCTCTCGTCGACTCGCTCTTTCTCTTGCTCTACAGCAGGGGTCTCAAACTCAACTCAACTGGGGGCCGCTGGAGGTAGAGTCTGGGTCAGGCTGGGCCGCATCAAGTATTCCACAAAAAATAGTATTCAAGTATTAAAAAAAAGGAGCACAACTGATCCAATCTTCTCAATATTTATTATTAACGTTTCTTCTGAACTGTTCCTCTGAATTTGAACATTCCTTTCTGTACATGACTGGTTCTTCATGAGCTGTCCTTCTGACAGTTGAAGTTCATTTTTACTAACTTTCTTTGTCTTTTCCCTATAACACATATTTGTGATATTTATATTTGCTTATGTCCTTTTTATTTTCTTTATACAACACATTAATGATATTGAATGTTTTTTTTGTTTTTTTTTGGAAGGCACATTTTACTGACACATTTTACTGGCTCAAATTACTGACTTTGCACAAATCAAAGCAAACCTTCTTATCAACCTGCTGGACACATATTACAAGCTCAAAATGATTATTCTCACATTGTTTTAGAGCAGGGTTCTCCAACACGTCGCTCGCGAGCGGCCAGTAGCTCGTGGCCTGATTACGGTGGTAACTCGCCAAGGGGCCTGTGCACATATCGCGCTCTCATATTTTGCGCGCTCAAGTTCGTTATTTCAAATGTAGGCGCGCGGCAAGCGCGCTCATAATTGAAGCGACGCACGCAGTATGTTTGCACTTCGCGGTTGTCTATGACAACTATTGACAACAAGCCCACCGTAAGCTGTCACGAGACTATCTATGGTAGCCCATAAGGGATAAAAAAATTCCTTTTTTTTAAAACGCGGCACACGCAACGACGGGCCGCACTAACATTAAACTTTAATGTCAAGTAGGGGGCCACAAAATATCACCATTTGCGGCCCGCGGGCCGCGAGTTTGAGACCCCTGCTCTACAGGTCCCGCATTTTCACTCTACTCACCATTAAAGCTACTCCGACTACTTGTCTGTACCACTAGACTCTTTCTATCATGGGTTATTCGTCTCTGACACCATGAATTGTACCTCTATACCAGGGGTCGGGTTCCTAGGGTATTGTTCCTCTATACCGAAGTTCATCACTGTGTCCATATAACCCAGAATTTCTGTACTATTTCTGCTACAACAGAAACAGTACAGAAAAGAAATTTAAATATTTCTCATGAAATTTGTTTTTGATTCGTCATCTTTCTTTTCAGGCCTAAATTAGACTTTGGGGAACAAATTGGACCTGGTCATTCATGTGTTTTTACTGACTTTACTTTCAGTTTTGTTAAAAGTGTTACACATACACTTGGCAATATAACTGCATCTCCGCAAATCTAATAAATTGAATATTTAATTCCCACGCTATATGCAAATTCACGTTCACGTCAATGAAAGCAAGATATGAGCTGCATTTTATTTATAATTAGCTAATTGACATCAACACTGGTAAGATAATTTAGTGTCACAACTTTTAATGAAGACAACTGTGTGTTGAGCTTCAGAATGTAAGCTGAACTTTCAGTTTAATTTGCAGCAGTTTGCACGTCGGCTTGCTGAAGAGATACTCAGCCATATCTGAGGTGATGCGTGTGGCAGCAGCGCTGTCATATCTGTAAACTGGGAGCCGTTATGACATGCATCACAGTCATTTTAATATGTATAGAATGTTTAATAAGGACTCTATACACATGATTTAAAGTTATAGCATTAACTATTTACAGCGGAACGAGCTGTAAGCTGTCATTTGGATAACTTGTTTGCGCTGATGTGCAGTGGTCATGCTAATGGTTTATTAGGGCTGCACACTTTCATTGACTTGTGCAGTTTAATTCTCACACTTTAAAGGTGCAATGTGTAAACATTTTGAGTATATATTAACAGAAATGCAATATGACATCCATAACTATGTTTTCAGTGGTGTATAAAGAACTTAATAAACCGTAATGTTTTTATGGTAACACTTTATTTGAAGGGGTGTGCATAAGACTGACATGACACTGTCATAAACATGACATAACACCTGTCATAAACATGAAGGAGTCTTTATGAATGTTTATGACTGTTGTCATTAAGTGTCATTCGGTAAATTATGACACTTTCAATGCAAAGTTGACATTGTTTAAAATGTCTTTGTTATGACAACTTGACATTAACAAAGACAAAAATGTCTTTGTTATGACAACTTGACATTACCCAAGACAGAAATGTCTCTGTTATGACAACTTGACATTAACCGAGAAATCATAACCTGTCAACCTGTCACAACTTTGGCCGTCATGACACCATTATAACTGTGTCATGAATATTACCTGTCCTCAAGTAAAGTGGAACACATTGTACTAGTTATAAAGATGTCATTAAGGGTTATTACACTGCAAAATGCTTGAAGTTTGATAATTAGACCTGTTATGACATATTTGTGACAGGTTGACAGGTTATGATTTCTTGGTTAATATCAAGTTGTCATAACAAAGACATTTCTGTCTTTGTTAATGTCAAGTTGTCATAATCAAGACATTTTTGTCTTGGGTAATGTCAAGTTGTCATAACAAAGACATTTTTGTCTTTGTTAATGTCAAGTTGTCATAACAAAGACATTTTAAACAATGTCAACTTTGCATTAAAAGTGTCATAATTTACCGAATGACACTTAATGACAACAGTCATAAACATTCATAAAGACAACTTCATGTTCATGACAGGTGTTATGTCATGTTTATGACAGTGTCATGTCAGTCTTATGCACACCCCTTCAAATAAAGTGTTACCGTTTTTATTACCTTAGAATGAGACATTTATCCGGTTGTAAGCGCTCTCCGATAATACTGTTTCCGGGTCCAAAGGCCGGGTCCTCTCTACCTACCTACCGCTTTCGCCGGAGTTTTAACGTGTTCCCGTGTAGTTTAAATAGATCGGAGTTAAAAAAAACAAGTGACATTTAACTGTCATCTACCGCTTTCCCTGTGACGAGAAAGATAAGAGAAAATGGCGGCAGTTGATTAGGTAAGTTACAAATCTTAAACGAATGAAGAAACTTTGGCACCAGTGGGTGCTATCCCTTAATCCCTAGTAACACCCACTGGCACTGAAGCGAAAAAAGCCCTTTAAGAAAAGGGTTTATGTAGTCTATAATCTGAAAGACGAGTGGAGCGCTTGGGCCCGGAAGAGGCTAAACGTCACGCGTGATGTCAGACTTAACAACCGAATAGCTACATAACCGCGGGCACCCCCTTCTATGAAGGTCGACATACTGTGACGTCATGTTTCTACCGTAGCCGACAGCAAACAAACAGTGCTTACAGAACGTGTTTCGTCACTACCTTGAAAGAGAAGTCGCAGAAAGCTAAAAGAAGCTAGCCATAAACACCATGAGTAGTGACTTTTCCCTTGTCAGTGGTGTAAAATATGTCGTTGGATTGTTTCATGTAACTTAGTTCTTCTCCCTCGCTGTGTTATGGCTTTGCTATGTGGGAATAAATGTGCTGGTTACGTTCGTGAGACAGCTGATTAGTACTCTTGTCATTGACCATATAACAGTAACGTTACAGGAATCACCAACCCGTCGATCGTACCTGTACCAGTACCTGTCAAAATGAATCGATATGTTTGATATAAAATAGGGATGCTCCGATCCGATATTTGTATCAGGTATCGGGGTCGATACTGAATAAAATTCTAGATCGGGTATCGGCGACAATTGCCCAGATCTGCTAGGCAATATAAAAGTTTATGGAGATGCCGGCGCTGAAAAGTTTTCGCGCCGCCGCTGTGCTGTGCGCAGTGTGTGACATCATACGCTAGCAACGTGCATGTGCGCACGCAGCACATGTTAACAAGCTAACATTCGGAGTATAGAACAGCATAGAGTGAGCCAAAGCATCTGTGATTTGGAGGTATTTCACAATAGTTATGCCAACAAGTTCCGATGCGGTTTGCAGTATATGCCAAGTAAATGTTCCGAGGGGTGGTGATAAAACTTCAAATTGTAATACTACAAATTTAATGAAGCATTTACAGAGATTTCATCCCAAAGAGTTCAACAAGTTGAAAAAACAAAAACGCGACGGCGCAAAAATGCGACGGTTACACACAGCTAACTTTGTGTTACAAATGCATGGATTTTTTACAGAGGAAACAATCCTTGTCACACACGACCCATACAAATACTGGGAAGTCAACCGCCAGCGCTTTCCTGGCCTTGCTGTCGCTGCCTTGAATTACCTCTGTGCACCCTGCACTAGCATAGAAAGTGAGAGGCTCTTCAGCACAGTTTCTTGTATCTTGGATGAAAAGCAAAACAGACTGACAGCTGAGAGAGCAGATATGCTTGCTTTCCTATGCAAGAACCTGCCAGTGATGCTCAAGACTGAGATTGATATGTTAAATTGTTAAACAGGATGTTAAATTTCAGTTTGTAGAGAAGCTAGTGTTTTATTTATCTGTTTCTGTGTTGGATGTTAAATATTATTTCCACTAAAGCATTGAAAAGAGCTGAATCCTGTTTTGAATGTCTTGTGCGGTAAAGCTATTGCTTTTTTGCTCAATTTCAGCTGTTTTATTGTTTATTCTGCATTGATTTTGAAGTTATATTTGCACTAACTTTGCACTAACTAAATTATGTTTTATTTAACACAGTTCGGGAGGAGCACGCGCAGATAATTAACACGGGTGGAGAGCACTCAGCAATCAACGAGGAGAGCTATATATACCCTGCGGTCTCACCTCGTTGCATTGGCAGTTTTGCAGCATCCCTCCACCGCCCCTTTCTCCTCACTTTTTGTCATAAACACTTTCCACCGCCCCTTTCTCCTCACTTTTTGTCATAAGCACTTACATACCGGGGGAGTATTATGGGTTCGGGCCGAATTCCGAGCTCGAAGCCCTCCCCAGGACAGCACGCCAAATACGCATTAAACTTTCTCCCTCTAATTATATATAAGTGTGAACTAGTGAAACAGTTATAAAGAGATTTTGTTTCTATTTATTTGTACAATTTTACCAAGCTAGTGAAGCTGTTGTTTTATTCAGCTGCTTTTGTTTTGGATGCTTAATTCCTATTTGCAGTGCAAATAGCAACCTGTGCAAATTTTGCACTTTAATTTTGAATGTCAAGTTTACTGAACTTATTTTATTTTGCACTTGTTGCTCTGGTGCAATAAATAAATCACTAAACTTGTGAATACATTGTTTGTCATTTTGTTTTACAAGGCTAAAAAATTATCGTTTAAGTCGAGCCTGGTATCTGGCAAAGTAATGCATACAGCTTATTAAGTAATTCAGCACTTTTAACATTTTACCTTTGTATCGGATCGGTACTCCGTATCGGCCAATACTGAATTTTAGGTATCGGAATCAGTATCGGAAACAAAAAAGGTTGATCGGAGCATCCCTAATAAATAACAAATTATATGTCTGTGATCACACGGTTTTCATACAATTCGGAGTTTGGATGCAGGCCTCGCGCCATTTCGTCTATAATGTAACATTGGTAGTCCTATAGGCCTAAACGTTTCTAACTTCAATAGCAAACTTCAATTTATTTGAATAAATTGCGCATTATGCCTGACACCTACATGAACACTTTACAGTTGGTTTTAAGACTGTAAGTCGTTCTCTTCAAATGCTATTTAAGTTAGAAACGTGCATACCAATGTCATATGTAACTTTAGAGACGGTCCCTAAATGTGCGAATGTCCAATGTCAAGCCAACTTTATGCCAGTATCACTGAGAAATGCTGAGCATTAAACTTCACGCGTTAAATTCACATTCTGAGTCCTTCAGCTTGCCTAGCTGCGAGTTTGGTCTTTTATATCCCTGCATTAATCCATTAAGCTATGTTAAGAGTTTTATATGTCCAGCAGGGGAATCATGACGTATTGAGGGAAACCCTAGTACTGCATGCAGCACAATCGCCGCAATATAAGGTTGAGGCAACTAAACAACCAATAGAAATATGTCAAACTCAAATGTAACATTGGATCTGTACATCCGTATTGGGGTAATAACATTATAATCTCGTTCACGGTAGAGAAAGATGCATGTATGGCTTACACAGGAAAAGTAATCGTGAAGACACTGAATTTCACATAAAACAGACGTCATAATAATCACAGATACACTTACATTGTTGTAAATTAGTTTTTATGGCTTGCTCTAACTGTTGCTCGGTCTTCGTCAACAACACGCGCTTGCACCCCGTGCTTTGAGGTCGACTAACAGCAGATGGAGATTATGCTCGGTAATCTACTGTTTTTCCTGCAGTTCCTTAATGTCAACGTTGAATTTACTGTCGAATTTGAACCACTGAATTTGTGGAAGTGAATTTGCAAAGCGAAAACTGCCTGTTGAATTTTATAGGTTGTATTTTTAATCAATTTGAACATTTTGGAAGGGAAATATGAAAGGTGAATATGGATAATTGAAATTTTACTAATGAAAATGTGATTGAAATGTTTTGAATTTAAATATTCAACCATGCTAAATTTCAGCCCATAAAAATGCAAGCCCTAAAAATACAATGCATTAAAATACAAGCAGGGTTAATGCAATGCATATTTTTTCAAGTAGTACAATTGAACAGGCTTTTTGTTTCAAAAACATTTAGCATTTATTTTACTTCCATAGTCCCTATAGGCTCAGTTGCAGAGCACCAGATACAGGTGAGTTTTCGCTGCAGTCTTTTGAAAATGTTAAAATTAACTATCAATTTTAATTGATGTGGGTAAAATAATTAACTTAATATATCTGTAATTTTAGATAATGTTACTGTTTTTAGTAATAATGGAAATGACACACTGACACACGTTTCACTGAGGCATGTTTGAGTCACTTGTAATTTGAGAACACATTTCAACCATATTCCTAAATTCATCATGTGAATTGTTTATAAACCTGTTGTCTAAGTAAGCAATAAGGTACCAGAGGCTTTGCTGTATCATGAATAAGTCACGGCTGAAGGGCGTTGCAACCATAGATATCATATAGATAGACGCCCTATTTGCCGCTGTGGCGCAAGAAATGCGTGCGCCATCTTAAACCGGTCATACTCCTATTTGCGTTGCATAGCAGCGGTAGATGCCAGAGCACTGTGCAGCATATTCCTGCTCAAATCGGCGGACTATCACTCGGGGATTACTTTTCACAAGTAAGATTTAAGATTTAACATTACCGTACTATTGGTTGTATTTTGTGAATAAAATATATATATATAAAAAAAAAACCTGAGTGAAAATCAGTTCGGTAATCAGTGAGATTTGATTAATTAAATGCGCTGACAGCTCATTGCACCTGCCAAACAGATTACACTGAGCGGAGCGGGTGACCGGTTTAAGATGGCGACCCCACGGCTCGTCTGTGCCAGTAGGCAGTAGCGGTCGATAGTGCGTCTATCTATATGATGTCTATGCCTGCAGCCCCTTCAGCCGCGACTTATTCACGATACAGCACTAGCCTCGAGTACCTTATTGCTTTTATAAAAACGGTTACCACACAAAAAAAATATATTAAAGCCGAAAAATATGGATCTATGCAACTTTCATGAAGTAAAATCACTAAAAGCCTTCCCTCTGCTGGAAAAAATAGTCCCTGACATTAACAGCAACATAAGTTACATACATTATTTCGCCAATAGATGGCGGCAAAGACTGTCTTTCTAAGTGAATCAGTCAGTAGAGAAGACTTTTACATTGAAAAGATTCAAACTTGTGGTCACGGAGAAGAAAGACGCAACTGACAGATGAGATGACTATAGGAACCGAAAACCCATAACTGTTAAAAGGACAAGATATCGCAGCGGACATTCAAACGAATTTTTGTATTATGAATATAGGACTGACCTAAAGGAAAATGCTATGTCTACTGTAAATGCAGGTACACTCGCTTACTCGATCTCTCACAATACTCAACTCTAGCTGAAATTAACAATATCAATGAGATCAAACAAGTGTTTAAGTTGCTAACGGTGTTGTGTTGGGCAAAGCAGTTGTCGGTACACAATCCGTTCCATCTGCACGATCCATTTCACGCATGCACGTAATTACATAGTAGAAAACGTCACGGTTTTCCTACACCATCGGTACCACGCATGCGTGGATGAAATACTTGACGGCCAGGCAGCACAACTTGCGGCATATTTGTGTAACGTTAGTTGTATTGTGTTTAACATTTCACAGCGGGTCTATTTTGATGCTTTTAAATGTAGCTTACGCTATGCATTACGATGTGTTTTGGTTGCCAATCCAAAATAATAAAGGAGTTGTGAGTTATGAACATACATGGATCAGTTTCCTCCATACACAGGTTTCTTGTATACAAACAATACCGGATGCGCGCGCATCCAGGAGGCAAAAAACGCTATCTGTTATGTCGAGTTCTGTAAAAGAACATTGTGATTAACGTAGCTTTTGCATTGTTTGTAATTTCTTGTTGACTCAATAATAAACTGCAATTTCAGAGTTGGATCTGTTTGTTTGTGTTTCATATTAATATAACATTATGTAAAACATCCAACTGTTTACGAATCAAAATCCGGACATACTGTGATATGCATGAATTATCATGTTAGACTAAGTTAGTAATGTAATAGCCTCTATAGAGCCCGAATTTGCTTTTATATAAGTTAACCTTGTTTACGTTACTTTACGACCTGCAACATGATTGCACACGTATAACGTTACTTTACTGTAAATCAAATATTCAACGATGGATTATGTGGGAAGCCTTAGTAGCCTACCTCCGAGGCTCCGACCGTGGCGATTATATTAAAAAACTTACTCTCAGCAATAGCGAGATCTTGCCGGACCCCTACGCAATACCTGATGATCTTTGGATTGTGGATGACAAGAAGTGGCCAGCAATTGTAAGGCCTGATTATAATTATCAAGTTGACACCAAGTGTGTATACAAGAGAAATGATTACAGCGTACAAATCCCTTGCATTTGTAAGGGATACAACTACATGCATACAACTACGTGCTATGTGGTCATGTGCAGCTCGTCAAATACTTTGATGCTGCACCGGATTTTTGCGTGTAGGTACCAAGGGGGTAATCCATCGACCGGAAGTTGAAGTCGGCCGGGTGCCGCCATCTTGTAGCAGAACTTCACTTGCGTTAGCATTTCCATTGACTCCCTTTCATTTTGGCGTCACTTTGACGGCGAATAACTTTACATCTGAGGCGTTTAAAGACTCCATTTTTCCATTATTTATTTCTAAAGAAACACGACAATGTATAAAGGGCTCCATTTCCTTCTATGTTACTGTGGCAAAGCGGGAGAGGAGGGAGGCACTCTTGCCTCTTAGAGCAAAATAGAAGCTCGATAAGAACAACAACAGTCGACTACGCCACCCCAGAATACTGGGGACTAACCGCCCTAAGGGCACACGGGTTCATTATCTAAAATGTGGGTGAAGAGACGTGGGGCACACATAAAAAAATATACACTTTTATTTCTTCTCTACATTTACATGATAAATAGTTAGAAAAAAAGGTCACAATACTCTTAAAGTCAATATTACAGTAACGTGCAAAATCTGTACCAGACACACAAACAAACCCATATTTCAATTTGGGCACATTGGACCGGAGCGGCGGTACCTGGAGGTACAGGCTAGCTGCCAAATTAATAGGAGCCCATAACCCCATACAAACGCCCACACACACACGTGAAGATTGGATATAAGAAGAGACACGGCATAGGTGTAATCACCACACACACCATGACAGCTAGCCACCCATCTCCAGAAACCTCCTGCTCCTGCAAATAGAGTCACACAGAGAAACAATCAACAAAATTAACCACATTATAGGCTCACGCACACAGAAAAACATACCAATCACTTCTCTCCTAAAAGAGAACAAATTAAGAGCACATGGTTCAGTCAGACTATCAACAGTGGTAATCCCGATGCCCAGAGTGAACTGTGAAGGATAACAAAACAATCACAAACATTCATATAAACATCAAATCCATCCACTATTGCACCATCACAGAATCAAGCAGGTGGCCGCAGGTGAAGACAGACCAACCAGCAAGTCGCACTGCAACGACGTGCGCACAGTCACTATGAGATTAAAACCATAGAGGCAAAACAGCAACGTAGTCACTCAGACGATTCCCATTTTAATATTGATGCTCAATCCCATTAGGTAGACAGGAAGAGCCCTCAGATCTCCAGATAACCCGCGAGATGGACAATGTAAACAACCCGGTCATGGTCACGCACCATGCAGGGGATACAGCCGTTCAGTCCGAAACGTGCCGCTGAGAAAAGTCGGTCGCGAGCGCGCAGCAGACAGGAAGACCAGGCCACAGGTTAACCCTTCGGCGGCCACAGATGACATGACATCGACACTGCCAAGACGCATATCCGGTCCCCAAAACCACCTTCCTTTATACGCCATACAAGGCAGCCTATAAACGCACGCATGCGTGGTCTCCAAATGGGTGGAGTTATTCCACCCTGCCACATTACATTATGGCCCCGTAGAAACAGTTTTTGTAAAAATAGGCTAACGATTGCGTGATAACCACTCGACTCTCTGTTGCGCTGTACAGAAATGACCGTACAGACAGGAGGAGAAGCTTGCAGCCAATCGGGGGAACGTCCGTCAAGGGAGAAGCCCATAGATAATAAGTCCTTAAAAGCAACGGGACAAAATACTCCTGCTCACTCACGCCAAAGAACTCTTTGCTCAAGATCCCGTCTCTGCAAGATTAACGTTGGCAATTTTCACGCACAGCTACTAGAAGATTTACATCCGTCAGACAGTTGCTCACGTCATCAAGCTTAGCTTTGAGTCGCTTTGAGTCCGCGTCAGGAACGGAAGTGCTCAAAAATCGCTAAAAATGGGCTTCAACTGTCTCAACTGAGTTCCAATGAGATGGCTCTGTCCACTTCTTATACTGTCTATGGTAGGTACGAAGACTGCGGGTCTTTTGCTTCGGTTGCGTGCGCAAGCAGTGATGACGTCGCCGAGAAATCCATGTATACTCTCCTTTGCGATTCATTGCTGTATGGCAGGTGTGCCCAACCCTGCTCCTGGCGATCGACTGTCCTGCACAGTTCATCTCTAACCCTAATCAAACACACCTGAAGGTCTTCAATTAAGGTCTTAACAACCAATTAATGTCTTCAGGATTACTTGAAAATTAAAGGCAGGTGTGTTTGATCAGGGTTAGAGATAAACTGTGCAGGACAGTCGATCGCCAGGAGCAGGGTTGGGCACACCTGCTGTATGGTATTAGGCTTAACTTACTTAACTTGCCGTGTTTTGGTCTGAACTCAGCATTGTCAGATGGTTTGTGTGTTTTTTTTTTTTAATTAAATCAATTTATTAAATTAAATAAATTATTAATTTATAATCGGCTATTAGTTAACTTTTAAGTTGAGTAATTTTGTATTAGTATGGGTCTATATAGGCTAAAATATATCTATATAATATAATGGTCATAAGGAAATACTCCCTTCAATGTTGTTTACAAAGACAATAAAGGAACATAATATGCATTTCTGCCTAGACTATCTGCACTCACATGAAGAAAGAACTACAAACAAGTCTGGGGAAACGTTATAGAGTATTTCAAACTGACAATGGAAATGACTTGAAAGCAGCATGGACAGTAGTGAAGTACACTTTTTGCTCTCTCTCTCTCTCTCTCTCTCTCTCTCTCTCTCTCTCTCTCTCTCTCTCCTCTCTCCAAGCGGCAAGGGCTGTGCGAACTGTGCAACCGCAGAGGGCCTCGCGCCACCAGGGGGCCTAGCAATCCAGCTGTTTTTTTTTTTCAACAAATTAAGCGGGTTTTTCATGGGCTGTAATCTCCCAGTCGATTAGTTGATTTATTGGTCGATACGTTCTGGATCAACCAAAATTTCAACAGATGGAAAGCACTAATTGCTAATGGGGGTGTTTTCAGAGTACCCCTGTTTCACAGGTAACAGCCTATCTTCAGAACACCCCCCTTGTTTTCACTTTTTTGGATTAGCCCAACCCACTGGAGACAGATTGAAAACAGTAAGGCATTGGTATGGAGGTTTGCTGAATTTTAATTTAATTGCGAGCGTTTAATTTACTGTCGGCCCTTCTTTACGATGTCAAAGACATCGACAGTGTGGCAGCATTTTACGAAAACAGATAATGGAAAAAAAGTCGAAAGTTTGCAAGCAACAGTTTGCATATCACAGCTCGACTAACATGGCATATCACCTAAACACGATGAGCTAACTTGTCTGCGTTAGATTGCCCCGTCTGTTTTGAGTAGGCAATATGAATGAACATAAGAATTGACATTTAAATATGCCAATTAGTAATAATCGTTTTTATAACTGCAGGCGCACTCGCACGCAATGACGGTATTGCGTAATTGTGTTGTATTTGTTTTGAGCCAGTAAAAAAAATTAAGTTAATGATCTCCATATGGGTGATTATCCGCTTATCATTTAATCTACCCACAAATTAAATTTACACTCTATTCAACAGATTTCAATGTAATACCTTTTAAACATTTGAAACATCTATTCGTGTCTCAGCCGCGAAGCTGAGCTTCAGCCTCACTCTGTGCGAGGACATCATATTATAAATGTCCCGGGTTTGTGATGTTTTTTCGTAAGGTTTTGTGATGTTTTGTTGTTCTATGCTTGTATAGAAATTTGTATGTCTGTGAGGTTGAAGCTACTTAAATTGCCCTGTAAAGGGACAAATAAAGATTTTACTACTACTACTACTACATGCACAGAGCGGTTGAAATGATAGTGTCTGTCAGTTATTATAACATTATGACAAAAACAATTGTCTAAATTATGTTGCATATTCCTCAACAGTTCTTGTGCTGATATCACTAGTTGACATAGTACTATATTCGGAAATCATGGCTATATTGCACAGGTGCACGTGATGCAACACCGTCAGAGCCATCAGAGTGTGTAATTTTAGTGCCAAATAATTCGGTCAAAAATGATTTAAAGGGTTAGTTCACCCCAAAATGAAAATTAAGTCATTAATTACTCACCCTCATGCTGTACCAACCCCGTAAGACCTTCGTTCATCTTCGGAACACAAATTAAGATATTTTTGATTAAATCTGAGAGCTGGATCACTCCTCTGTAACGAATAAAGTTCAGAAGCAAATGCAAGTAAAAGTACTCTGTTTATTTGAGTGAAAGTCAAATGAGAAGATCCAAGGGCTGCAGGATAGTGGCGCAGGGACTCCGATGGTCAGATGTAAACCAGGTGCAGGAAGTGGTGAGAGTGACGATCAACACACAACCAATCCAGGACATCCACGGGAAACACGACAGGAACAACGAAGGACTGAGACTGGAAACGTAGAGGGATCAAACACCAACAAACAACGATCTGACAATGGAGATGAGAAGTTGATGAGATTATATACACAGGGATGGATAGACTGCAGCTGGTGATGAGGTAATGAATGATTGCTGAACGAGCTCTGATGAGCGGCCACGCCCCTCTGATTAGCGCACACACATACAACAACAGAGACACGAGACAAGAAGAAGACATAGGATTTACCAACCGTGACATCCTCCATAGGCTTCTGGGAATGAAACCTGACAGCCCCGAAAAAGTCATTAAAGACATCGTTTAAAATAGATTTAGATTTCTCTTAGTGTAATTGCGTAGAGCTTCTGTGTTATACGTCACACGCATCACACACATGACCAGCGTCGGGCCAATAGTGAGCCAACGTGTGACGTATAACACAGAAGCTCTACGCAATTACACTAAGTGAAAGCTAAAGGCCAAACAGAGAAGGAAATGAATACTTGAAGAAAAACGTTATTTTTGTTTGTTTTTTTGCGCTCAAAAAGTATTCTTGTCGCTTGATAAACTTAAGATCGAGTCACTATAGTCACTTGGACTATTTTAATGATGTCTTTAATGACTTTTCGGGGCTGTCAGGTTTCATTCCCAGAAGCCTATGGAGGAGTGATCCAGCTCTCAGATTTAATCAAAAATATCTTAATTTGTGTTCCGAAGATGAACCAAGGACTTACGGGGTTGGTAAAGCATGAGAGTGAGTAATTAATGACTTATTTTCATTTTGGGGTGAACTAACCCTTTAATATAGGTCTATTGCAAATAGCCTATTCGTTTTTTATGTTTGTTTATAATTAATTTAAGCGGACAAGGCTTACAAGTAGGCTGTGCAGCCAATTATTCTAACGTCCAGAGTCTGGGAGGGGCCTCGCATTTCAAGTCCGCACAGGGCCTCGCACCCCACCTGCGACGGCACTGCACACACCACACACACACACACACACACACACACACACACACACACACACACACACACACACCACACACACACACACACACACACACACACACAACACACATGTTGGTGCAACAGCATTATGAGGACTCTTCATAGGCGTAATGGTTTTTATACTGTACAAACTATATATTCTATCCCCCTAAACTGCCCCTATCCCTAAACCTACCCATCACAGGAGACATGCTGCATTTTTAATTTTTAATAAAACATTGTTTTTTATGTTTTTTAAGCCATTTGATTTATGAGGACTTTTGAAATGTCCTCATAAACCACCCATATGTTGTAATACCAGTGTAATACACATGTCATTATACAAATTTGTGTCCTCATAAATCACATAAACCAACCAACCCACACACACACACACACACAC